>VWPW01017286.1:930181-1147225 GCA_013389825.1 Crypturellus undulatus | reverse complement strand
TTCCTGTGATACTGCTGTCGGAGGGGGCTGTAGAGGTGAATATCACAGGGAAAAAATGGAAAAAGGGGCAGCAGCTTTGCCGTCCCTCGCAGCAGTGCTGCGCAGGGCGGCAAGGCGGGGTGTCGCAACACGCGCCCCGGCACCCGGCGGCGTCGGCGGCGGAGCCGGAGNCGCGGGTCACGCTGCCCGCCGGGCCGCAGCGCCGCGGGCCGGTCCGGGGCGGTGTCCGTGTGCGGGGGGTCCCGCCGCCCTCCTGCCAGGAGCGGTTCGTCCCCGGGGAGCGGCGGCAGGTGCCCGCGTGTATGTGCTGCAGCACAGAGCGAGGGGGAGGTCTGCTTGTTAAACGTTAGGAGGCGAGTCTTCATCTGCTGATGGAAAATCAGGGCGAAATGAAGTAATTGGCAAAACATTCCAGATTTTTAAAATGTGTATTAATTTTGTTTTTAATTTCTAAATGTTTCTTAGATGAGCTGAAGTGGAACCACATAGGAGCTGTTTTAATTTTTGTGAAGAAAGCATTATTTTGAGATCTACAAAATCCCTCAGTATGTAGTAATATTGGGCTTTCGGGACAAACTGTAAAGACGAACAGGAAATGGAGAGAAAACTGAATGACTCCCAGATCAAAAGGCAGAGCAGAAAGGTATGTGACAAATATTGTGTTTTTTTTTTTTTTTTTTTTTCTTTTCAGCCTCAGCATCTAGTACTATTTATAGTTACTGAAGAAATAGGTGGAAAAAGGTTTGCCAAAAGTTAATTAAATCAAACAAAAGAGGGAGCTCTTCATACACCTGTCCTGGAAACCTAGCTTTTTCTTACCACTTTTATTCAGTAAAGTGGTTTTTATACAGGAATATGCTTAAATACTGTCGTAAACAGGGCTCCTTGCTAGGGGATAGCAGGAGCAGTTCATTTCCGTACTTTTATTACTATTAATTGAAAGAGTGCATTTGTGGCAAATTCATGTTGTTTTTTTACCAGAGAGTACAAGAGGTGAAAAATGAATGAGAATATAAATGTGTTGCCTATAGCAGACTATAGTAAATTATTTAACAAAAAAATCATATCGTAATATCATGTTAGGCTTATTAATTGATGAGAATAAACTAAAATAGATATTTAAAATGTGTGAGTTAGTATTGAGTGGGGTATGTTATAAAAGCACAGGCTTTTCACACCTGATAGCGGTGTGAGCAGGACTTCATCATTGGGCTGGTGAAAACAGAAGGACTTTCTGCTTCTGGGTTCCTTTTTGTTGGTGGTTGCTCGTGTTTGCCCAGTTCTGCATCAGCCCGGGCAGTGCAAAACTCAGAGTGCAGGATCAGGTCCTTGTGAATATAGTGTTATCTCTTCACATTATGTGTCACGGTTTTGTCTATTGGTATAAGAGGCTCTTGCTAATTTAAGAATCTGTTGCTTTTTATCTGAGTGTTCCTTTTAATCTAAAACCTGTAACTTGTTTTTGTAGAATTTTTTATTATGTATCAACAATATACCTTATTTGTATACATTTATTTGATACATATTTTATAGACACATATATATGCAGTAAAACCCCACCTGAGTTTGTCAAAGTACTTTAGATACAGTACTGACAGTACTGTATTACAGTACTGTCAAAAAACTGTAGATACACAGGAAACTTAAGATAGTAAAGACATTTATTATTTAAGACTTTTTTATTATTTAAGATGCAAGGTTTTAAAATTCCTTTGTTGTTTGACCACCTATGGTTAAGTTAATAAAATTTAGAGCTAAAAAGTTGCTACAAGCTTGATGATCAGATGAGGTGTATTAACTAGAAAAAAGCTACCTGTTTTGTAGCTGTGGGAACTATGACCAAACGGAGTGAACAGCTGGGCAATTGAATACAGCCTTATGATCATGCTCATGGTGTTAGTGAATAGGCAGCCTTCAGCCTAGTTTCTCAGTAAGCTGTAGAACCACTGGGCAAGCAAAGCAGCATCCCAAAAGTTTCTCATGGCCTTGAAGTGATGGGATTTCTTGAAAGCATTTTGTTTGCCATCCTTTCTGTGCAGCTCATACATCAGCAGGGTGACAGTCATTTTTCTAGCTACAGCTGTCAGTATTGTTACCCATTTTAAAAACACATCCAGCCCCAATTTCAATGCAATATGAAATGTTAAAAAAGTAATAACAACAAACAGATATTTAATAAGCATGCTTTTATTAGAGAATTTTGCATAAAGCTGTGTTTTCAAAATACGTTCTTTAAAGATTTGTACTAATAGTTGCTAAGTTACAAGACTGCTCATTGCAGCAAACAGCTCTTGTACAATTTTGCATAGATGTTAGTAAGAAAATAATTTCTTTTCAGAGCTTCAGACGTTGTACCGTGAAATGAGACTCCTTGACACGTGGCGGCTAATCCAGTCGTAGTAGCTGGCCACTTTTGTGTACACACCGGGATGACCAGGCTCGCCACAGTTTTCTCCCCAGCTCACAATACCCCAGACATAGGCCACATTTTCTGCATCAAAACAGACCAAGGGTCCTCCTGAGTCACCTTTGCAGCTGTCTATGGAACCATCGTAAGTACCTGAAGTGAAAGAAGTAATAAAAAGTGAAATTAAATTCACGTGTTATCTAGCACACAACATACAGCTCAGCTGGATTTTAAGTCACAGGTAACAGCCCTATATAGCCATCAGTAACAGAGGTTCCTAAAGCACACAGTCCATTCCTCTTCCTTTCCTTTAAGTGCAAGGATTCATTTTATGTTTATAGGGGCCCAGATTCTCCTCATTTGCTATGGTGTAATCATGGGTGATGTGAATCTTGTTTTACTTTGTATGTTTTATATCATTAGAAATTACCCCTAAAAAGCGAAGAAAAGCTAGAAGAAAAAGGTACAAAGACTTGTAACATGGTTTCCTACAGGAATGAAGGGTATGTATGTGATCATTCTGTGTGTAGGCCAATGTGTTGACTTTGGTATCCTCTGCCAAACAGTTTCATCCTAAGTTTGGCAGAGGGACAGAGGCCTCAGAATTACACTTCTCTACAAGTTTGATGGAAATAGTTGTGCAGATATGGGAAAAAGCATAGGGATGCTGGGGTGAGGGGGAGAGCAAGCTGCCCAACCAGTACAGTCTCAGTCCAAGTGTCTACCTTCCGAAGCACCAGGTACCTAAGGCGTGTGTGGGTAAGAGTCACTGCTCATTGCAGCTTTCAGTGGTCAATTTGGCAAATACGATGCTGGGAAACTTGAATTAGGAATATTCTATTGAATATTAGCTAATAGAAAGCATGTTTTATGGCCAGATTAATCTTACTGGTAATTTGAAAAGTTTGAAACATTTTTCTTGGAGGGAATAGGGGTAACAAATGTCTGAGCAGGTGAATAATCACATGCCAGTCAATAGAACTAATATAGAATAGAATAATGTGCTCCAAGATAGGCATTTGTTTAAATATTTTACTGAATTGGAATCAAATATTGTAAATGTAGGAGGTCTAGTGGGCTCTAACGTGCTTATGCGTGTAAAATAATTGAAACTACGTGCTGAAATTTACCCACATAATCACAGAAACTTGGTGAACTGTCATCACAACTCTACTAATAAATATATATAATGGTGAATGCATTTAGATTTCAAAGGTAAAGAGTGTTTTGCTGAAGGCAATAGTGTGACATTCAGTTTATTATGTTTCCTAAGTCTTGGAAGATTTCCTGCCAATATGTCTAATCTTATAAAGAGCATTTTTGATGGTGACTTTAAAAAATATAGTAACAAAAAAGTGTTGCTTGCCTGCACATGCCATTTCTTTAAAAAAGCGTCCTGGATACAATTCAGAACAATTTTGAAATAAATTAACATTGCCCCACTTAAGGACATATTGTTTGGTATAACCTAGAAAAGAAAAGAATATTTTTTTTCTAAATTAGAAATAAGTGCATAGTAGACATTTTAAATATAATTAATATCATAAAGTGAAGGCTCTATATCTGCTTTTCTACTGAATATAATCTTTAGTATTATAAATCAGATAAACTGCCATTAGCACTGTCCCCCTGTGTACTGTAATACATTAGCCATGGTTCAAAGCAAAAGCAGAGTGGTTTAATTGCAGCATTAAATTCAGGGGTTTCATTTTGTGGCATTTTTATTTGCCCATTTCGTGACTGTTCAGTTGCCCCTAGAGCCCATGCAGAACAAGCAGTTCTCAACACTCTTATAGTTGCCTGAGAAAAAGTATTTCTCATCATGACGTGATAAATCCTCTTTTGTATCCCCTCATTGAGCCATTTCTTTCATTTTTACCTCACTTAGTTTCCCCTAACATGGATGCCCTTCCTTGCCTCTGAGCGTGTTGCCTTCCTCTGAGCTTTTCCCAATTTTACTATCTCCTTTAGACATGAGGGGACCAGATATTAAAGGTACAGGTGAACTCTGCATTCACAAGGCTGAGGAAAGGCTCAGAAATTATTATGAAAGGGCTGAGCATGNGACATGAGGGGACCAGATATTAAAGGTACAGGTGAACTCTGCATTCACAAGGCTGAGGAAAGGCTCTATCCCTTTCATAATAATTTCTGACTTTGTATTTGCCTTACGGCTGCTACTGAGCATGGACAGAAGCAGCCTCACAGCCAGCAGGCAGTAGCTCTGATGCCAGACTGTGATCCCTTGGTAGCACAAAACAAACGCTTCACAAATCTTTCAAAGTGTCATTTTTATCTGGTTTATCTGTCTCCATGCAGCCTTCTCTGGGTTACACTCAAACACAGCTGGGACAGGGTGTACTGACTTTCAAACTGTTGGCAGCAGCTCAGGTCCTCATGGGCTGGGGACACAGAACAGGCCTTGGCTTTGGGCCACAATGAGCTACCACCTGCCAGTTGTTAAATACCTTTAGCAGGTCTCCATATAAATCTTAAATCAGTGATTACAGCCACTTATTTTATATACCCAAAAGGTACTGTTCCTGTTGTCTCCTCTGTGAAGAAATGTGTATGTGAATATCTCAACAAATAATGCCATCTTTGCTGAGGTGACATAAATGTCTGTGCTGCCCTGGGACACACCAGCTCAGGGAGTGTAAATCTAGCTGAAAAATCAACATTTCTTTTTGTCAGGGTACTTTGTAACTAGAGCTGTTTCCAGACTGATTTTCTAGATGTCTGGCACAAAAAAGGAAGCTGCTGAGGAAAGAGAACAAGCAGGATAATGTCCAAAAGTGAAATCATGGCCTGCGTGGGTTTTTGTTTGTTTCTTTTTTGAGAGCTTTGCGCACACCACTCTTGAGCCTTTTCAAAATTAAACCTAACCACAACTTGAAAAAGAGTAGTAATACATGTGAGTAGTAATGCATGTGAATAGTAATACATACTAGTAATAAGCAATGTCAAGTACCTTTCTCCAGTCCCCACCCGGAAACCTTGCATGTGTCACCAGACTTGAACATATACTCTGACCAGGGAACACAGGCAGGTGTGGTGTATTTTAGGGAGCATTCTCCTTTTCCAGAACTTTTCAGCTCCATCAAAGCAATGTCATTTTCATAAGTTGTGGCATTGTATTTCTCATGGATGATTAGTTGTTTTAACTGGTGAGTATCTGTCTCCTTGTTAAACCGTATTGTATCCAATAGCCCAATCCAGATCCGGTACAGATGAACTCGATTTGCTCTGGGGAAACAAAAAAGAGCAAAATACTTTATTTTAGGTGCTTAACAGAAGCGTACTTGTATCTTTTCACTAGCAATAAACTTTTGCATTTTATTGAAGTTTTTCTTATAGGATAAAAATGCATATCACATACATATAGTTTATTTCTGGATTTGATGTCCAGGAATGTCTCAAGTTACTTGAGCTAATGCAAAGCAAATGACACCTACTGCTGAGCACTGCAACTAATACAGAAAAGAATGCTAGAGGTCAGCATCTGTATTCATTGCTGTCACACAGAGAAAACAGAGGTCTGTGTCTCCTTGATTTCATATGAGATAACAGCAAATAGGTGTGGAAGGAACCCCACCTGCTGCTTCTGGGGACTTTGTTCCCTTCAGGGACAGATGGTGGGACAGATCCCACACCTCCCCAGAGCAGAGGTGATCAGGGAGAGAGGAGGCCCCTTACGGTGCCCTTCTGTGCAGGGTGGTTATGTTGAGCCTTTCCTGCTTGCCCCATGTCTGCCTGAAGAATGCTATGGCTCCTCAAATTCAGCATCACTTTTTCATCTTTCTACGCACCGTCAAAATAACCTACTTTCTCTGCATCTTTCCCAATGTTAACTTAGGTGAACTAGTGTTCTTAATTGTTTTAGTGTCTAAGCAAATAGGAGTCAACAAACAAGTAGATGAGCAGTAATCTCCAAGTTCATTTTGCTGCCTTACAAGACGGAAATCATTTCCCAGTTTGTTCTTTTACCTGACGCAGTGTGCAGCAGTCAGAACCCAACAGCCACCAATATAAACCCCTCCACAGTACACTGTTGCACCTTCATTGCCAGTTTCTCTAATTGCCACTTGCCAAGGGAATTCACCCTATTTAAACAACAAAAATCCAAGTAACATTAATTTTTAATCATTGTGCTGCTATTTGTAGTGCATAGAGTCCGTTGCATCACCTCATCTCCTTGACTGTAGCTGAGTGTAAATTCAAAAGCTGATGCCCATAAATTCTCCATGAATTGTGCACAGAGGATGCATGTTCCAAAATACAATACTTCTGCTCACTCTCGTCACGTTGTGCAACCTCTCTCTCCCCAGCTTTCTATCAGAAAAGCCCTCCAGCCAGTGAAACAGGACTTGGAATCAGGAGTGTAGGATCTGATCCAGTATGATCAAGTATAGCGTTTATGGCTGGAACCTGATTTAGAGGCTTAGATTTAAAATCTGTTTTGTCAAAGTTGTAATTTCGAGCTATAATATTAAGCATTTTGTTGAATTATTCTAGTATTTTGCTGAATCATTTTCAATGTATCCTTCAATTATAGCACTATATAATATTTTAGTTATGACTTCTGCTTCTTTTTACATGAATTTGGTGCAATGCCACAATTGCTACTAGTCAGGAAATTAGTTTTATAGCTGTTTTTGTTATTTCTAGGCCCTTGAACAGAAGGACAATGGTGCCCATTTAAATTGATACTGATTGAACTCTTATCTAGTAAGGAGTGCTTTTTCGGTTTGCCTTTTTTTTTTTTTTTTTTTTTTACCTTTTTTGCAGTTTTTCCACCTACGATTCTTTTCCATCGAGTTAATGTGTGATTTGTAAGACCGCAGTTTATTTGAGGAAGAAATGTCTTTATTCTTTTTCTTTCTTTAACAAAAAGGAAAAATGTGTCACAGAATTAAGGCACTACCTCAAAAACTTTAGGAACGTTATTCTTACATCTCTGTTTGGGGACAAGTTATCTTTATTTAGAAAACATGATTTCTATGAGTATTATAAGCAGATGCAGTAGGAGGAAAGCAAAGACAGAAAGATTCTGCAACTGTTTTTGCTTTGAAAATTGTGTCTTACTGTCACATTATTTCCCTTCATTTTGCATTCCAGCGTTCCATGCAATTCCAGCATTCAGGTAAATAATTTTAAAGCAGTTCCCTTAGACTTACTTTGAGTTTACCCTGTTAGTTGCCAAAACATGCAGGATCATCATGCCAGGATAAGCTGCTACAGCACTGTTGAAATGAGTGGAAGTCAAGCCAGATAGCAAGCTCCCTATTGTGCAGGACTGAATCCTGAAGTCCAGATATCTGAGTGTTCTGGATCTGCCAAGCTGACTGGTAGCTGGAAAGCCATATATTAGAGGGTATGCAGTAGTTTGTGCAGGGTTAGTTACACTTACCTTCATCCATACTGTGATTTTCAACGTATTTTTCTCTATCTGTGGTAGAGTAATGAATTACTGAAAACGTTCACAAATATTTAACTTTGTTCTATTACTTGAATGTATGTTTATGTGCCAAAATTGTGGTGGACTTTTAAAACAGTAAACAGTAACAGTTTTTAAAACACCATTTCACAAATAGAAATATTCAGTGAGCCTAGTGCTTGATGCTTCCTTTCTTAATAGGCACTCCTTGGCTGCCTCTACCTACAAGCGACCTATTATCTGGCATGTGTCGGTTACTAGTTACTTGACTTCTCTGAGTTCTATGCTTAGGGAACCTTAAGAAATGGCCTATTTCTGTGTTCTCCAGCAGGAAACATCAGAACTTCCTCCTCCTGCTCCATCAAACATCTGGGAGATTTCTAAACCCCTAAGAGGCGTTAGGTAACTGGTTTTTTTTTCCCAACTTAGTTGATATGCAGTGTTCTTCTGGAACAGGGTAAGGGAGGGCATGTAGCTTGAGAGGGAAATTAAATGCTTCCTTGGATCTGGTATGTCAGCCTTTATTTAAATAAAATGCCCATTGAGTTCAGTTCCTGAATAGTGGCAGAGGCTTTGGCCTATTATCAGGTTACTAACAATAATATTTACTATTGGAGTTCAGTTTACCCTTACCAATAGTGGATTTTTTTTGTCTTTAGACTTTGTATCTCATCAGAGCAAGGAAAAACATTGTAAGCTCAAAGCAAAACAAATCTTTTCAATAGGGAGTGAAACACCACAGGAAAATTATTATAATAGCAAACTGATTCAGCTCCTTATCTTTGTGGAAAATACTCCTGCCTGCCCTGTCCATAGTTTTTGCACAAGTATGGGATACTAGTTTGATAGATGGCTATGTAAGCAAAAGACATAAGCCTGCCTTAGGCCTCTTAAAATCATAGTGGTTTGCCTTTTCTTTTAAGTTCTTTTTTTTTTCTTCTAGAAGGAGAAGGTATTTAACTTTTCATTCCTCTCCTATGACAAATAATGTAACCTTGAGAAGATGAACTCTTGCATGCATTTGGCATTGCTAATCTGTTAAGTAATTTAATAATATGCATGGTGTAGTTGTAACTGATCAGAATGGAAAGAAAGAAAGAAGGAAAAAAAGAAAGGTCTCAAAAGGAAACCTGCACAGAGAAGTTGAGCTTCATCCTCTTCTGTGAGACAGTCAGCTTCTTTGTTACAGACATTCTTACTTGGAATACAGATATTGGACCTACAGTGGAAACTGCTCCCTCTGCATGCTGTAATAAAAGAGAATTATATTGGTCAAGTGCAGGATCGTATCATTCAACAACCTTACATATTTAAGGAGCTCATTTAACATAAACACAATGTAATATCCATGTTATAAGGCGCTTGGTTGTTATTTTACATCTCATGTAAAATGAAATGAAGAGTTGGCTCTCTTAATTTTACACTCTCAAAAGTTCAAAACTTGAAAAATTTGGGGCAATTTACACCTTATCAGTTTCATCTATAACTTGCAATGCTTGAATTTATGGCAGAGTTTTTGGAGTTACTTTCTAATCTTATGCCAATCTACTATTTAAGGATGTATCTCCTTAATAGAACATCAGACAGTCATCTAAAAGTATCCAGATAGCCCAATATTGAAACTCAGTGGAAAGGTTTCAGTTAACTCCAGAAACCATTGTTTTCAGTCTATATAGATAAAAATAGTACCATTTTGGTCAAGTAAAATCTAAATAAATCCCCTCTAAATATATGCAGCCACATATATAGATATTTTTTAAATGCCTGTGATTGTGTTTCCATGACTTTCCATGATTCTTCTGTCTATTCAAATTTACTGACAACTGTAATACTACATAATTATGTGAGGTAGTTGTGGAATTTGTAATCCATATTACCGTTTGGCACTGGAAACCCAATTTCTAAAAATATTCTCCTTCAATCAGGTTATGTGAGCTATTCTATTCCGTGTTTCCAGTGAAAAAATTTACAGTTGGAGTTGCTGATGCTGAAAGAATGATTGTTCATGAAAAGCTGTGCACCAGGAACTATCATATATATTATTCTATGGATGATCTGGTATTTAAGAAAGGCCTTACTTTGGTTTAAAGATGGCTTATAGGATGATGCATTAATTATTGATTTTTCTTAACTAAAGATACATTATTGTTTGATATAACCCTGCTAATATTTTATATCGGTATTTGATGATCTCCTAAGTATCTTTTTTGTATTTCTTCATTCTAAGAGATCACTGGCCTGCTTCATAAAACTGTTATGTCTCTTTTTCGCCCTTATCTATACTAAAACTATGATTTGGTTGCCTTAACCTAGTGATTCTTTTGTGAAAGTCTTTGCATTCTTTGGGGATTTTTTTTTTTGCGTTATTTGGGGATGGTTTTCTGAATGATTTTCAAACAGCTGAGAAAGTAAGTAAACGTTACCTTTGCAGCACAGCTCATCACTTAGGTCCCCGCAGTCGTTGATTCCATCACAGGTGTTAGTCGAAGAAATGCACTTGCTGTTGACGCAGCGGAATTCATCCGCTGAACAGTCTGTGCCGCAGAGTGAAAACATGGTTAGTGTGGAGATTCACAGCTACCTGGGAAATTTTTCTTACTTGTTTTATTCTTTAAACAGTTTGCCCCTAGGCATTTTAGGACTTGCTAAAGTAAGTAGTAATCTTTTTTTGGGCTAGCTCATATATTACATGTATGTAAAATAAATTTAAAACAAAAAAATCCAAATAGAACAAAGAAAAAACTACTGACCTCTTACATTTTCGTAGCACTCAAGGGTAACAAATCCTTCATTCCTGTCTCTTGATTTCTGCACTATATAACATTCAGCAAGACTTGTCTCTAGGCCTCTGCAAGTTATTTGAAGACATTGTGATGGATTTAATGTAGATTTTATGATCTCAGAATTGGACTGGTAGTATTGAGCACCTCTGTGAAGACACAAATAATAACAATTCATATAATTTCAATGGATTGTCCTCTGCTTTTATGGTTCAGACATTGTGTGTTTTTGGTCATGGCCAAGAATTTTGGTCATGGCCAAGAAAAAAATACAGATTTCCTATGGAAGGGAATATGGTAAGTAGGAGATTCTTTTACTTTGGGAGGGAAAGTAAAACAATTTTTTTTTTTTCCAATTGCTGCATGGGGACTGGCCTTGGATTCATATGTAGCCCTGCCAGAGTCACTGAGTATCATGACAGAAGATTCTGCTTGTACAGAAAAACTTGTCAGTTTGTCAGTGCTGTCTCTGTATGGACACAGATAAGCCGTAATTTGGAAATTATGGAGGTATATTGCTGCATTAGGTTGAATATGTTATCAGAATCAGTGCATGCTTAGGGAGCTCAGGAGGCTGCAAGATTGGGATTTAATAAATACTGCCTTGCCTGTAGCTGTGTTTTTGCCTGAATGTCGCCCTGTTAAAGCATGTTTGTGTGTCTCCTAAACAAATACGGACTGAGTAAATAAGTAACTACAGAGGCTTACAAAGGACTTGAGGACTGAGTGTTCCTTGTCAGCACAAACTCTCTGTGCAATTTAAGCAGATACAGATCAGGACCTGGAAATATTCCTCATCCATAGGGGATGATTTAGGGCAGCACGAATAGCATCAGTCTTCTGGTAGCATTGGTGGGGGGGATCATTCCTATGTGCCTAAGTTAAATTAGTAGTATATTTGTAAAAATATTGTTTATGGGATATAAAAGGAACTTGTTATGATGAGCTGAATGTGTAACTCGGCTCATCAGCGTGGTCACAAGATAGAGGGCAAACTGTGCAGCTCCAGCTGCTCCTGGGGACAGAGCAAGCAAGGGCACCGGGGGAGCTGCAATGAGAGCCTTGTTCTGATGCTCACCAGGCTGGCTGGTGCGAGGGGCAGAGCAGAACTGAGCATGCAAGGGGCCGTGCTGGGGAGCTCCTGGGCACGATGCGTGGCTCGGGGGTACTGCGCAGTGCTGCATCTCTGCGGATTCCCTTGCACTAAGCTGACAGAAAACTTGTGCGTCAGTCTTCAGTTTTATTTTAAATTAAAAATAATTATGACTTTAATTGGATACTCTATTCTATTTGCAATAGAATAGGGAAAAACCCCTCAAACACTACATTTTGTCTTTGAATCTCAAGTGTCAATTTAAGAAGCTTTTTAAGGATATAACAGCTGATACATGGTTCTTGAATGTTCTATCTTATTAATTGTTGGCTGACAGTAACTGACCTTAACATGAGCCTCAGTGCTTTTTCAGACCCATTGCAGTTATCCAGAGAGAAGTCCCCCACACTTACAACTCAAAGCCAAGGTGTCTGCAGGCCACATTTGCTTCATTCATAGTCCACTCACTATCACATACAAAAAGATCCTCTCTGTGATTCACCGGTTTTACTCGAAGCAAACTTGAATCGCCATGGCCCAAAGAGACTTCAAATGTTTCTAAAAAAGAAAGGATTCAGAAAGAAAAGGAAATCCCCCAAAAGCACCAAATCCAATCTTATTTTATAGAAGCATTTTAGTGGAAAGACAGTACAGAAATAAAGCAGACGTAATTTTAACTCCTTTAGACAGTAGAAGTTTGCATGGAAGGAGCAACAGACTGGGAAACAGAACCTTTAGGTATTATTCCTGATTCTTATGGTGACTGACTTTGTGTCTTTTCTCAAAATCTGCCAGTTTCAGGACAATTGAGGATAACGGTTCCTACCTCGTAAGAGTACACGGAGATCTGCTGAGAAAAGCTTGCATCTTAGTATCATGAGTTTCATTACAGGGCTCTTGATGACCAGTCAGCAAGATCTCAAGCGAGACAGCTAGGTCCTGCAACTATTAACTTTGTGGCAAATCTTGAGCTTTTTGAGACGGCTTGGGATGGCAGCTGATTTGCGGCAGGCTCCCTGGGGATGGAGCGCAGGAGGCTTGTGGGAAGGCTGCTGCGCTGCCAGAGCCCTGAGCAGCAGCTTGATGCAGCCTGCGGAGCAGGAGAGGGCAAGCGCGTGCCCAGGCAGCAGGCGGGCGGCCGTGCTTGCGGAGCAGCAGCTCCGTGTCAGGGATGCTCGCGGTGAGCGATGCGCACCTGCTCCCCGTGGACTCCCCGCACCTTTAGCACCTCCTCTGCGAGGTGTCTGTCCCCAAGACCCTCTCCCTCTGCACCTCCCACCAGATTTAACCTCCTGATGGAAACCTTAGTGCGCTTTTTCCTCACTCCCTTTCCTCCATTTCCATCAGATAGTTTGACAGGATACAAGTAGCAGAAGTATGAGTGGGCAGCTGGGTCTGACAATCACTTTAGATTTATGAAAATCAATAAACAGTGTCCATTTTCAGTGACTTCTCATTTTCTGATTTATGTTTTTACTACTGCAAGGAAATAAAGCGGCTTTCTGAGCTGTAAGTGGTAAAGCATCTACTTTTCTGCAAATGCATGACTGATATATTTTGGAAAAGGAGATATTAATACCTCCAGACACGCAGTTCCCATTGTTCAGAAACCTTGCTGCAGGCTGTTGACATTCATAGCTCTTTAGCTGGCAGTAAGTTTGGAACTGCCTTCCATTGGTAGAACAAACTGCAGTGCCATTCTTTGGGCACTGGTAGGGAAGTTTACAACGGCATTTTCCCTCCACACATCGTTCCCATGGGTTACAAAAAACTTTCTTACAGGAATTGTGTGTGTATTGGTTACTTAAACATTCTTCTATCAAGTAGTTTTCTTGCTCAGCTGGCTGGACAGGCCTAACCTGTTTTTCTTCAACAATAGATGCTGCATTCTGCAAGGCACAAAGTTAAAAAAATCAAGAATAGGAATTATACCTGCGACCAAAAGTCCTGCAAATCCCTCTCTCCAGCAATGTTTTTTTTCACAAGCCTTTTCCTGTTGTGCATAAAAGTATTAAGTTTCATTTATGGTGCGTATTCCCTTGTCTTTTACCAACTCATCCTTCTCAGTTTTTCTGGGAGCCTTTTTCTTTCTGTATCATTCACCTGGTGCAATTTTCATTTACTGGTCTTCCACAAACATTGCACTCTTGTTAAAACATCAGCTGAAATTCATAACAGATTATAATTGTTCTAAGGAAGTGGTTTAACATACCACAGCAATTGGAGTGTAAGCAAAGTTCAGTGTCCTTCCTGATCATCTTTTTCCCTTGTATCTTGCACAGTAGTGGATTTGCAGCGTTGTTGCTGATCATTACTGGACTGCAAGGGCTAATTCTGACTGTCCAATCAACCATCTCTGGGCGAATGGCTCTATATCTAAATTTATCGTCATGTAGCTCTCCAGAGGCTACATTGTTGTACTTACATTTAGTAAAAGCTAAAGGTGGGAACATAATTGAAATGTGAAAAATATATGGATGGACTTTGCATAAAAATAAGGAAAAGGTTAGCCTCCAAATGTGATTTTTCAACTTTGACTGTGTCCACTGAATCAATAAAGCTTAGGTTTAAAGTTCTCATGAAGAAATCCTGGCCCCAGTAAAATTACTGGGTATATTGTTGGGGCAGCTTTCAATCCAAAGCAATTTTTAACAGTTGTATCATCTTTCTAAAATCTTTCTGCTGTTCTCAGGTCAGTAAAATCCAATGTATAATCCCTAAATTTACATGCCAACCTATTAGCCAGACCTGGCTTGGCTAAGTCTCGTATTTTAAAAGACATTTCCCCAGAGTTCCACTAAATGGGAACCAAAGTAGCTGATTTTTATGTAAAGGTTTTGGTAAAAGACTCAGGTTATGATGAATGCTGAACCCACATAGACTTTAATGGGACACTTTTGTCAGAACAAATTCCAGAGCAAAACATCAGGCATGTTGCCATGTTAGAAGTCAAGACCATAATATCCTTTCTCAAAAAAAAAAAAAAGTGTGACGGGGCAAACTGCTGCACCTTTCTCTGGTCAAATGTGCTTATAAATTGGATTTAGGATCATAATTAAAATCTTTTCCATAAGACTGGTAATGTAAATCTCAGATGTAATCGATACCATGAAAGAGAAACAGAAAGCTTCAAATATTTAGACTGTACTAAAACAAGTGGATTAATACTATGAAAGGAAACTTAGAAAAAAAAAAGCTTTTACAAAAGTAATCTTGTTGACCTTTTCTTTTTTTATAAATTAATGGTACCACAATAAAATAAATTCTTACCTCTGCTCCACAAAAATAAGAGAGAGACAAGAAAATCAAGAGAACTGGAACCACACTCATGATGAAGTCTTATCTCTCTTTTTTAGAGAGATATCCTTCAGTTAGGACTCTTTTGAATGCCAATTGTTTGCTTTGTGTTTAATTTTTAACCATTAGTAAAATACTTTAAAGTGTATTTAGAAATAAAGTGGAGGAGCCTCCATTATTAACTGATAAATCTGATCTCTCCAGAGGGATCCTGCATCAAGCCATCTGGTTTTACTGTAACTGCAAGAAGAGATAACAAAAGTAAAGGCCTTAAAGTAAACTATTAAAAGGAAAAACTTAATGCGTTTTTCCTTTGTCAGAGGAGACTGATGGAATCATCAGACTGGTTCTCCTAGTTGTAGGCATTTATCTTAATCAGGTGAATTAGTGTTGAAGATCCATGTATTTTTACACAACAGATTTTATTTACATATATATTTATATATATGAGGGGTGAGAGAAAATGGAAAGACAGACATGTACTATCCATTAAAGGGTCAGCTAAATTACGGGCTCATATGACAAGATTTTTATAGAAAATTGTCCCAAGTACTTGTCAAGTGCTTGAAGTATTCTTTTGAAAGTCAGTTTGCAGGAAAGCAGTAAATGAAAACAGCAGAGCCAGAATCCTCCACAAATAGCAGTACAGGCTACATACACGGTGGCAACAGGTTTTTCTCCTAGGCAGGCAGTTAGCTGCTGAGAGAGGGTCCTATCTCTTTCCTGTTAAGACAACTGCCTCTCTGCCCTCCCAGCTCTTTTAGAGCCCAGTGTCACACAGTGACATTAAGGCGGCCTGATCATTTGAGACACGGCCGGGAGAAGCCTGGAGTCTGAGAGGGACTGCTGGAGCCACTGAGTGTACAATGCTTGGGATTATGTTTGCCGTCCAACACAGCTGCTACAAGCACATGAAACCAACAGAACTTGAGCAATGTGGTCCCAAGAAGGTGAAAAAAAAAGAGCTGTTGCCTTTTTCATTACTTCATTGTTGTATTTTTTCTTGTTGCTAATTACTTTCCTATCACACCCTTGTCAGAAACGTATTCCTTTTCCTTTAGGAAGTGGGTTAACTAACTAATTTCGACCCCTGCCGGGAGATCTTCGCGAGCGATGAGCGCAGCCTTGAGAGACGCCTGCAGCCGGGGGCCGCTCCAGCCGCCGCCCCGCGCCGGCCGCGCACGAGGCACGCTTGGCGCAAGGCCGTCACGGGCCTGCCCTCGGCGTGCGCTTTGTTCTTGCCGCTCGTTCGGATGCTGCTTTCGCGCTGCCGGGGGCTCCCTCCCCGCGCGGCTCCCGCAGGCGGCCCCGCAGCGCAGCGAAGCGCGCGGCCGCGCCGAGCAAAGTCCCGCGAGCAGCAGCCCAACCGCCGCCGCGCCTGCACCCGACGGCCGTTAACGGTTGCCAGGGCGCTCCCTAACAGTCGTAAAAGTGCCCGCCCCGCGGGGCTTTCGTGGCTCTGCGGCTTGGTGCTCGTTGCTGCTTTACGGCGGAGGGGCGCTGCGCATGCGTGGGGCTGCGGCGCGCCGTGCTGACGGGAGCGGCCGCGCGCGCCACGTGCGCGAGTGGGCGCAGCCGTTAGTGACCGTTACTGGCAGTTGGTGAGGGGGGCTGTGGGGCGCCCGCGCTTTCTCAAACCTGGGTGCGCTGAGGGACTTCTGAGGCGGCTTCGGAGGTGGTGGCGTCCCGAGGGGAGGGCGCCTGTGCCCAGGCTGCTGGCCGGTCTGGGGGCCTCTTCAGCCATTGGCAGGGTGCGGGGAAAGGAGTTGTGGATGTGCGGTGCTGCGCGGCCCTATAGTGGGACTGGAGAATTCTGAGGTATATGAATGAAAACCATAATGTTATTGGGAGTCTCTTCTTACAGGTAGACTTTGCAGTAGATTTTGTTTTGGGTGGAAATCTGGGGGTTGTATGACTGCATGTTTTTAGTAAGGAGTGTAGTGCCTAAATTAAATTTGCAAACAATGCTGTCTAGAGATCTGTGTTTACACAACAAGTCAAGCAACTTTTACTTATTAACTTTTTTTTTCCTCAGTTCAGTTTAGGAGGTAATAGAGAATGACTTTTCGTGGAGGAGGAAGAGGAGGGGGCTTCAATCGTGGAGGAGGTGGTGACAGAGGTGGCTTTAACCGTGGACGTGGTGGCTTTGGACGGGGAGGCGGTGGACGAGGAGGTGGTGGACGAGGAGGCTTCAACAGAGGCGGATATGATCAGGGACCTCCAGAAAGGGTAGTCTGTAAGTTATGTGAAGAGATTACATTTGTTTAGTCTGGAATAACTGTTGCAGATCTTAAGTATCTCTTGTTTATTTCAGTGTTGGGAGAGTTCATGCATCCATGTGAAGATGACCTTGTTTGTAAATGTAAAACAGAAGAAAACAGGGTGCCTTATTTCAACGCACCAGTGTACTTGGACAATAAGGAGCAGATTGGCAAAGTAGATGAAATCTTCGGACAGCTAAGAGATTTTGTATCCTTCAAAAGCATGTGTGGTGTGTGATATTTGTGTTTTAAAGGCTGATTGTTAAATGGAATTGCTCTAGAATTTGCAAATAATTTAAGGCTTGGCTACAGTAAATAGTCATAAATGTAACTGCAACTGTTAGTAGATGCCTCATTCTGATGAGGTGCTTGTCTTAAAATATTTGTGATACGAGAAAATATGGGTATCTTGTGTCAGGCAGAGGTTTGCTATCAGCTAAATTTGTAATATGTAAGGTACTGGCAGATGTCTTCTGAGACTGAGTGTTCAAGATGTTACTTTTCAAGTTGCTACCAGCTATAGGTTATGAACCTAATAACTGGGTTGGCCCAAGGGAGAGGGTGGTCTGTGCTTTAGGGAATCTTTCTTATGGTCCAACTTATTTCTTAAATTGATTGTGAAGAGATCGTGATAGTGTGTCCTCTTGTGAAGGAGAGTAGCTGAGTCCAAGTTGATGGATCTCTTCTGTCATTATTGCTGGATTGACAGAATTCCTGACAGAAGAGAGAGAGGGAGACAACTGGCAAAGTAAACCTATAAAGTGACAGTAAGATTTAGTCTTTTTTGACCAAGTATTAGTACCCGGCTCTGTACATGCTCCTATCCTTTTTTAAATGTGAAGTAAAATGTGCAGGTTTAAATCACTGTCATGAACTGAATGTGGTAGGTTACATATTTCGTTTGAAATTGTGTTGATCACAATTTCACTTTTTGTATTGAAATTACTTGAATTTCAGGAACTTTTTTTCCCTCCTGCTACTGTAGCATATTTAGCGATAAGGGACATGAGTGAGTTTTTCAGCTTCTTGCTTCTTCATTTTAGTCTTTAGATTTCTTAAACCGAGTTGGCCAGCCCTTTTTGAAAGCTGTATGGCAGGCCTTGTATGCTTGAGAGCCACAGGATGGGCAAGGTTGTACATATAGTCATGAAGAGTCTCCCATTTTGCCTGCAGGATGTAACTGGGCTGACTTACCAGCAGAGCCAGGCAGTTGCCACAGATCTGGCAAGATCTGTTCTAGCAGAGTCCTTGCACCATGGAGTTCATCCAGATCATTCTGGAGATATATCCAGGTCATCCTGGGAATTCAGGTGGTAGTTATCTGTCAATTTGTCTCTTCACAATTATTTTAAAATATTCTTGTCCCATTGGCATATTCTTCTGTTAAGCCTTAATACAAGGGAAGAAGAAAAAGATTTTACCACGAAATGTTGTATGTGTAGCTGTGGAAAAAAAACATGGGGAAAAACTAGAAATAATTTCTTCCAAAGTTTCAGTTACAGTTTTGCATTTTTAATGATGCCGTTTTATAAACTAATAAAGAAGGAATTCTCTGAATTGTTTCTTATGTATAATAGTCAAAGATATAATAATAAAATAGTCAACTATTTTATTAATGATATGTTCCTTAAAGAAAATAATAGTATTTTTCAGTGAAACTGTCTGAGAACATGAAAGCCTCTTCATTTAAAAAAATGCAAAAGGTGAGCAGTCTTAATAGCAGAATGTTACTGTATGTCATTGATTAGATAAAATGCAGCTTTACAAATAGTTTTTTATTGATGTTAAAGGCTGATTGTCCTTTGAAAATATTAATTTTCATTTACTTTTCGTTTTCACTCTTTCATTTGCCTGGTTTTTATTTCTTGTTGAGGAGAAAAAATGTAACTAAAATTCTAAAATGCAGACTGCTTTTTTTTCAATAACTTGATTTTTCATATTTGCATTGTGTTTATGTTGCCATTTGCAGTGGACAGTTTGACATAAAGACTCAATTCTGGATGTTATGAAGGAATAAAAAAAATCAATGCATTCATAAGTCCTGATGATTTCAGAGCCTAATGGAACTGTCTTTCTACAGTTTTATATTGATCCAGCAAAGCTACTACCCCTGCAGAGATTTTTGCCAAGACCCCCCGGAGAAAAAGGTCCGCCTAGAGGAGGTGGTAGAGGAGGGCGTGGTGGTGGACGTGGAGGAGGAAGAGGTGGTGGTAGAGGTGGAGGTAAGATCCTTAGAATAAGATCTGAAAAATACTTCTTTGGTAGAGTGCTTGCGTAAAGAGGTATATTGTGAAGAAAAGTGACACACACTTCTGTTTGATATCTTGATAGAAGAGACAGTGATATCTTCCCAAATGCTGGATCTGTGCTTCTGCAGCTAGTTTAACAGTAGATTAAAGTGTAGGAAAAAGAGTGCATTGGTTCATAACCAAGATAGAATTAATAGAATTAAGAAAAAATAGTGACTATTAAGCAAATCTTTTGTGGTAAAAATTAACATGTAGCATACACTGAAAACTGTTAGTAAAAGCTGCATTTTTGATATATGTTAAAATTCTAGTTTGGACACAATACTTGAAATATATTGGTTGAAATAAAGGTTCCATGACTCCTTGGTCTCCACTGTCTTATCTATTTGACACATCTGGGATGTATTCATTGGTTAAAAATAAAGTTAATTCTTTCCTATGTTGAAGATTTTCCCTTTTTTCCACCTAGTCCTTTTGTGTACAGGGAGCAGAAAAAAATATTCTACTGATTTCTTATATAAAGTGCTGTAGTAATTTTTTTGCTCTAATAAGTCACCATGGAGTTTCTATAAGGAAGAGATGATTTGGGGAGGCCTACGGGACTAGGATGAAGCAGTGAACATTTTTTGTATTAAACTTATTTCTTCCCCTTCTGAAACTGTTAACATTTTTTTTTTTTAATGCATATCAGAAAGAGTTTATAGACTCCTCAAAATGTAATTTCTTACTTATGTTCAGGAGGATTCAGAGGAGGAAGAGGTGGAGGAGGAGGATTCAGAGGAGGAAGAGGTGGAGGAGGAGGATTCAGAGGAGGAAGAGGTGGAGGAGGAGGAGGATTCAGAGGTAAATGTGCAATTGTTCCATTTTAGTAAAAAAAGCAGATTCTGCTAAACTTTTACGTATTTAACATAATGTAGTATTTTTCTTTCTATCTGCTTTATAAGAGTTTATGGGCTATTTTTATGCAAAAAGTTTCTGTTCATCACAGTAGCTCTCCTAAACCTAAGTTCAGTATTCTGTATGCTTATGAAAGTTCTAGCTGTTGTCTCAAGAAGGGCTGTAAGAACACATAATGACTTTTATTTTACCAATTCCTCACATGTTTCATTGATTTGTTTTAAATGCAACTAAGACATGATTTGTTCAGCGTATTTTTCTTCCCCTTAAAATAGGGAGAGGATATTAAAAATGGAGCCACGACAGTCTTCCTGCTCTTTTACCATATGATCTGCAGAAGTGAAGAACAAGATAAATTTTCCAGCAGACCCTGAAAAATTGTTTATAAAGGACTTGAAACCGTAAAAGGACAATGACTATTTATCAACATGCAAGGACAATATAACGCCTGTTGAAGAACTGAAGACTGTTCAGAATACACTTGAAGTTTTTTACTAAGGCAAAATAATACTTAAAAGTGTTTCTTTCTTACAAACTGTTTTTTATTAATGCTTGACTTCGTATTAGAGTTGGGAGTAAACAGTCCATGGGTTCTTTTTTTATTATATCCACAGGTTCTCTAAATATATGAATCTGTTACCAATGTGTTACGAATCTCTTGTCCTTATCCTGTCTTTTATATTTAATCCACTGGGTTGCTGTACAGTGGACATGCCATTTAAACAATCTTTGTGAACATTTATCTACAAACTAAATTTCAAGATTTTCTGTTGATAGAACTTTATTTTTATATCTAATATATGCAAGGAAAAGACAGTAGTATAGGATACTTTATGCATTCTTCTGTATAAATCTGAATGAAAAGAAACACATTATGACATATTCTTCCTAGAAGCTGCTGTCCGTTAATAATTTCATGTTTAATCCTATTCTTCTAAGTCACCTAAGTAGCTGTGTCTAATTACAGTAATATTGAAATTGTTCTGGGTTTTTCCCAGCTTATCCTGTTTCTCTGAGAATTTGATGTCCTGAAAAAAACACTGGAGTGCACCAAGCTTGCCCAGGTCTAAGATAGGTCTTCTGCATACATGATGTTAAGTATTCCCTGAAAATATAAAGCCTGCATGAGTCTTCAACAAAGACTCTCTTGTCCTTAATCAGATTAATTATAAGGAGTGTTGAAAAGCTAGTAACTGTCTCTTTTTGAGGATGGAGAATGACAGGTTGCCTCTCTGCTTGTTAGCTCTGGAAAGAGAAGAGAATGAGAATGCAAAGAAAAAAATCTTTCCCTGCAGATTGCATCTCAAGCAGGGAGTCCATTGGTAGAGTCTTAAAAGATCTGCAAAATAATCTAAGCTGAAGTGTTCTAAGCATCTTTTCAGATGTTCTGAACATGCTGTTCTGAGCATACTGTTTCTTTTTTTGTTGTTGTTTTATACTAGTAAGCAAAGTAAAAATGAGTTATGTTAGCCTTCTACTTAACAGAAGAAAATTTGAAAAAAGTGAATTTGCTGTCCATACTGAAATTCTGAGTTTGGACAATTACTTGTCAGTTTAACAAATTTGATTGCTGATTGTGAGTAATCCTCGGAACAAAACTTGACAAACTGGAAAAACTATTCAAGAATTCAAATATGAAGCCTAAACAGATGCTACTTAGGATAACTCTTCTCTTACAAAGAAAACATGGAAACTTTTCCTAGGTCTGCTTTATGAGAAGAAATAAGTCTACTTCTAACCACAGCAAAATCAGGAATCGATGGATACAGGTTCTTTATCTGGTATTGTTTCAGTCTTAACTTAATTCAGGTTAACTAGATCCAGATTGTTAAAGATGTTTAGATTATTTGCTACTAGGCATTGCTAGGCCTAATGATTTAGGACTATGACTTAATCTAGACAAAATCTTATGCAAGCCATTGTATCTATTGTAAGGCACATCTGACACACTAAATGGCAGTCAAACAATATGAAGCTGCAGTGAAGCCAGGCCTGCCTATTCCCTGTCATACTTGTAGTTGCTGCATCCTCTGCTGTGCTACATTCTTACTCTGGTGCTGCAGTACTGAGTTGTGGGGAACTAACTTAAGTCTCTTCTTCTTCCCTTGAAGGACTAAGACGATACTGTCTCTTGTACCCAGATTCAGTCTCTGAATAGCTGTGCTTACTGCATGCTTCAGAGACATACTTTTCCAGGTCCCAGAAGACTGCACTGATAAGGTATTTCAGTTGCCTGGCTTGACAGCTGTCAGTATGGTAGCAGTTTCAGCCTGGGACAAGAAGTCTATGCTATCAGTCTCAGCAGGTGGAGCTGTGAGTCATCGTTAAGGTGGGAGGCTTGCAAGGTCAAAGCAAAGACTTTCACATCTCCTTTGCAAGGAGGTAAAGAACTATCTTGCCCATTGTAGCTGTAGGGGGAAGAGCTGTCTCTGATAATAGGAAATTGGACTGTATTATGTGGCTACCCAGTCCCAGCTGAGAAACAAATGAGGCACCTTAGCAGATATCTAGAGATGGTTTGTTATCTTGGCTCTTTGTGGAGGTAAAGGGACATTCAGATGCAGATAGAAGAAAGTCCTCAGTCACTAGGCCTGAAATGAGCTACCGTTTGAGGAAGTGGTGTACAGATAGGTGTCTGCCCTGTGGTGATGTCTGTCGTTCTCCCCGCCCCCCCCCGGCCCTGACCCAAGGTGCTGGATAAGGATAGGTGTTTAATTGCAGTATGATCCATCTGGCCTTGTTTTGTGCTGCCTTTTCTGCACTGTGACCTGACCCAGCCCTCTTAATGCTAGTAGTTGCCCAGTATGATAGACACACACAAATGTAGCATCTTGTACAATTTAAAAAAAAAAAAAAAAAAAACTGACTTGTCCACTGAGTAATGTTACAGTGGACTAAAATACGAGTTCTCTCATTTTAGAGAGGGGATTTTCTTCTATCCTGAACTTTTTGTTACTCTGCAATACTTCTTTGAATCTCAGCAGCAGATAAGCTTCATTGCACTCCAGAGTGTTTTATTTCTCTGCCTTGGACATGGGAGCAGTGTTGTCATGTTACTGTCTCCTTGTTCACTTGGCAGCTGAAGTTAGCTGACTGTTAGCTGAGGCTGAGCGCTGTCTTACTCATGTATTTCAAAGCAGGGAATAGTGGATGGGCACACCTGCACTGGTGCAGAGTTATTGCCAGTTGTGCAAACATTGTTGTGGTAGTAGATGATGTTGCCTTAGAGAAGGCATGCAGCATGGGTTATGGTATGAATAAGAAGAGTAACAAGTGAAAAGCTTTTTGGCGCCCCTTACACTTTTTTTCTTCGATTAGCTAAAAGGCTCCTTAGTTTACAGAGTCAAGAAAGAAAAAATATTAAATATAATAATTTTTTTCCTTTATTTGGAACCATCTATTTGGAATCATCTATTGTGGAAATAAGATGAAAGAAAAGTGCTGCCAAATACAGCCATCTAGTGCTGATATGTTTAATGTACAGGGAGGCTTTTAGAAAGTAGCAAAAGGTTTTTGGTGTTTTTTTGTGTGTGTGTGGTTTTTTGTTGTTGTTTGTTTGTTTTTCCAAACAGTAAATGTGTCTGCACTTATCCCTTGTGGATTAAAATACTTTTTAAAATACTTTTAACAAGGTTTAGTGAATGTCAAAACTTACAACATCACAGTTGTAAGTTGTGTATTGCCTCATATCTATACAAATATCTGTGAAAAGAAGAATAGACTCAACTAGAAATTGGCTTTTGTTGCTACTGATCAGGGCCAGATGGAAAAGAGTAGCTCCATTATTTGAAATCACAAAACGTACCTCTGACCTGAGTAGTACTGGATTTTATTGGAGTATAAAAAGAACTTGTGTTTCCGATTTTTCTATATGCCAGTACTAGAACGCAATATGAAGTAAGTCATATTTTGCCTGGTTTAAGAACTGCATTTCCAACTTTGCTTGTAAACTTTAGCATTGATTTCATTATTCTATCCTTTTTATTTTGTTTATAAACTCTAATATTCTAGAAAAAACATTACTGACATGTTTAAGTCATTTATATCTTTAATTTTGACTTTTTATCTCAATTTCTATTACTTTAGAATTAGCCAAATTCAAGTGTGTGTAATGGTTCATAGAATAGACTGCACATACTGGGAACTATGTTTTAACTGACAAGTACTGACATGTATGAAACCTATATGATCTCATTAAACATGCTAACCCCAAATTTGACATCCTATCCAAATAAAACTAGAAATGCTTTGCTTTTATGAGAGTATAATGCTTGCATTATACATTGCAAGCTCCAATTTCTGTGGAAGGTGCAAGATTTGAGGTTGATCTTGCTGGAGTTTCAGAGAAGGAAAGCAAATATATCAAATTATCATTAAGCTTTATCTTTCAAGGCAGGACTAGGGGAGTGGCTTCATTGTCAAACAGATCCTCTTTCCTTTCAGAAATTTCCTACCTAGTTCCTGCCTAATCATTTTCTGACAGTGAGGATATGTTGAGTGCCCTGAGAACTGTGAGTGTAGATACTGTAGTGTAGAACTGAGACACGTGGTCTTGTGTCACAATGATGACTAAATGCCCTGACTGAATGAGTGATATATCAAAATTTTCATTTCAGGTTCAAATGGAAGAAAAGTACAAGATGGAGGAGCTTTAGGGGTGTTTCATGGGTGGAGATGGGAGTAGCTCTGCAGGTGCAGCCTCTTTTTACTGGATGTCTGTATTGCTTTCAAACTCTTGGTGTCACTAAAACCTCACTGCTACTCCCAAGGCTCAGCCCTAGCCTGGGAGTTAATACAGCTGAAGAACCACAAATTGCACTTTTCTGTCACTTAGGTACCCTCTATAAGTACAAAGCTGGAGACAAACAACTATAAAGGGGAGCTGGTCATATACATCTTCAATTACTTACACTAACGCTGCCCGCATGGTCTTTAGGTGAGGGTGTATTGCAGCTAATATTTATATCAGCTTTTGGAAAAAGCTTTTTCAGTCTAGTTATGTGCTATGACAGTGTGCTGCCATATTATCATTGAAAAGAAAACAAACTACTGCTTGGGGCTTTGGAAAATAACTTAGTAGTTTGCTGTCCAGTAAAATGCTTAGATTAAGTTTTCCAATGTGAGCTTACCTATGCATGTTTTGAAGAGGAAGAAATTCAGACTTGCAAGTCTTGTTTAGTAGACTATTTTTTGCAGACCAGGTTGTTTTAAAAATATGATTGGGTTCTTCAATAGTAACACTTTACCTCAGAAAATACTGGACTGTGTTTGATCTTGTCTGCTAATCTTGAAGTGTTGTAAGAAGAAGTAGACCTCTTAAGATTTGGATTTTAGAGTAAGCATATCCTGCTTTTTAGAGATTTTTGTTTGTTTCTGTGTTGTCCTGTGGTTGTGTTCTCTATGATGATTAGAATTAATTCCAAACCAGGCTGATGACCAACTGACTTGAGCCAATTTTTGCTGAAAATATTGCACAAGAGATTTGAAATAAAAAGTTTGGGAGCATGTGACAGTTAATCTCTTTAGCAGTAAGAATGGAGTTTAAGCATCCTGTTGGAAATGTACTCTGTTCTGTGCTGCTCTTTGTTTTAATTAACAGGCTTTCCTCCTGCATAGATTGGAAGTGTAAACTTCTTTGCAATTTAGTCCAATTAAATCTTGCTTGGAGACTGTCAGCGGAAACGGGTGGCCCTTCCCCCCCCCCCCTTTTTTTTTTTTGATTTGTTCATTGAGTCTGTTGCATAATGAAAGAATTTTGCCTGAGAGTTTGACAGTGTTTTGTCCGCTTGATGAATTACCACGGAGGCTAGAGCACAGTCTTTTTTGTCCAGCATGCTTCGGAATGGTTCAGCCAACTTCTCTGAGGGTGACAATGAAGCTCATTCAGCCTTTACACAGACTGAGCACAACATAGTTGCAGCTTACTTAATAACAGCAGGTATGGGCATTAGCAAGTTAATGTATTTCTTCTCTTAAACAGAACTGTGTATTTGGATGATTGTTTTGTACGATAACAATGGTGTTTCATTTTATATTACGCAAATATCTAATGGCCTTTCCTGGTAGTTTATTGTTAACTCACTAATCAGCAGACTGAAGTGTGCAGAACTATTACATTTTTTTGCTGTAGAGTTGAAGGCAGTGTGGTATGTTGAAAAACATATTTTGTTGATTTGTAATTATAGAAGAGAGTGAGAATTAATTTCTGCCAGCTTGCAAAAGAGATAAAAATAGGACATAGCTGTCACAGCTTGCATTTTTCTGTGATGTGCCTGAAGCTATCTTGAGGTTTCTCTTGGGCCACATGTTCATAATAATATATGTGTAGTCTGAGCATGTGAGCGGGTGTCTGTTAGGGGGATGTAAGGGGAAGGCTTGGAATGAGCCTTGGAGGTAGCTGGTCGTTAATCAGGGAGAAGAGCGGACTCCAGTTGCAGTTGTATTTTTCACTGATGACACACGTTGGAAAAAGCACACTGGAAGGCTTGACTTCATGTGTTCCCTTCTACTGTAATGGCCACCGGCTAAGGCTGGCATCGTTATGGAATAATGTTTTCCTGAAAACTTTCTCATTGTGAAAACTGCAGCTGTTTTGGAATTCCTTGTTTTCTTTTTGAAGCATTGTTTGTTACCAGTGAAATATCTTCAAACAAAAACTATAAGCTGCTGTGTTTTAAAAATGAGCCTTCTATACCTTTTCAAAATTAAAATCCATTTATAGATACTTTATTGATGGACTGTATCTTCACTTAGGGCACATTTTCTGTGCTAGAACTAGCTTTTGAAAGACCAGCAAATACTCATCTGCTTAAGGCATATAGATAATAATATTGATGATACTTATCGCTTCAGACAGCTTCTCTAAATAAAATGTATGTATTAAATCTTCTCATAAAGGAGATATTTTTCAATACAAAATCAATGAGTTAATTCAGGCTTTTAGGGAAGTTTTTGTCGCAGGCTGAATATCAGTCGGAAGACTTGCTGAGAAATTGTAGAGATGTTTTCTGAGAAGGAAGGCATTGTTAAAGCATTGCACTCTGTAGTGATCAGGGAATTGTTTTAGTGATGACTACAGGGACACTCGGGCTGCAGGAAGCAGTGCTGCTTCGCTGATAGCCTTCAGTTTGTAACAAAGTACTCTGGAATATCTTTAAAATGCTTCCTGGAACAGTAAATTCCGTGTTATAAATAAATTTAACTTGTACTCTGTAGTTTTGATGCTGCTATCAATGTGTTCTACTTTATTAGAGCTTGTGTTTTCATTTGGACTCCTTTAGTTTGCTTCCCTAGGAAGATGAAAAATAAGAAATTCTTCTATTTTTAATCAGGGCATACATGAGGATTTTATCTTGATCTTGAGTTTAGAGTGTGAAGTCTCATCTAACTGTAAAATACTTCATAGGTCAAGTAGCAGCATCCCTATGATTTTTCTGAATTGGATGAGTTTTTCCTGACAGCGGGTTGCTAAACCTCTTGGGCTCTTTCTGTGCACTCCCTGCCTTCTAAGAAATGGGCACTTCTTATTTGCTCCTGGAGAAACAACTTTGTTCTTCTGCATGACCTGCTTCTCACAAGTAGAGAAGACGATAGGGAAGAAATTCAACTGCCTGATGCTGCATGTTTTTCCTCACTTTATTAAAAATGGAATCTATTTTCTTTATCACGTTGTGCTCCCAGGAACTCTTTTCGGCTCTACCATGATTTATTTATTTATTTTTTTTAGTGCTGAAATCTTTTCTGAATATGGCTTAGCACTTTCTCTTCTGGGTGGTTTTTTTCTTTTTCTTTTTTTTTTTCCCAAGATTCTGGATTCTGAAGCACAAAATTCAAGCGGTGTTAACAGGATCTTCCTTTGCCCTCAGGCTATGGGTTTATAGTCCTGTTGGATTTCTCCTTTAATTCCTGATATATATAATTATCTATTAAAATTTATCATAGGAAGCTCATACTACTGTATAAACTTGTAATTCTAGCAGCAATCCATAGCACCAGTGTCTCTCCTAAAATATGTGCAATGTGATAGTTGTCTTCATGGAGCTATGCACTGTCCAACATCTTTGTAGTGCAGTTTCTATTTGCTGAGCAGATGTTTTGAAAACTCACAAGCTTGTCTGTTCACAGGTAGAAGAAAACACAATACAGCTGAAAGTGAATTTTCCTCATTTGGTTTCAGGATTACACAGTCTGTTAGTGTTTCTGTAATGTAGGAGAATGGTATTGGTAAAAGAAGCATTGCAGTGAAACTCCTCAGGTGAGGTACAGGTATTATAAAAACTACCTAATTGAAATTGAACTTCATCTAACAGCTGAAAAATTGGTATCATTGCCAGCATTCTGTAGACAAGGCATTTTCTTTGCTTTTTATTTTGCTACAGTTGCATTGGTTTCTCTTCTCTGCCCATTTTCACATCTGTTTCACATGGTGCTTGATGAACATAGTGGTTCAGATAAAGAAATGGTGCTGAGTTAGCATTTGCATCTTTAGCACTGCATTTGGGGTGACAGCCATTTATGCTTAAGCTCTTTGCAGATTAACCTCTTGATGCTGAAAGATATAGTTTATAGATGAAACTTTTTAACTATAAAGCTGAAAATTTTTGGGAGGCATTTCCATCAATAATGTAATTCCATCAATAATGCCCAAGTTATGCAGATATTTTTATTTAGGATTTGAAACAGTATTATTGTACCAGCTATGCTGGTCTACGGAATCTATGACCACTTTGCTAGTTTTTGTCATTATTTACAAGTTACTTTTAAAGTAATTTTCTATATTTTCTTGGAACATGTTGAAATTCTCCCTTTTCTTGAAAAAGGCTGTGCCCACATAACTGAGATGCAAGGGGGAGTGTTTATCTTCAGTGGTTCATATTGCTTTTATTTGTAGTGTGGGACTTCTTGTGGCTAATATTAACAGAAATTTGGGAGATGGAATTCCGCTCCAAATATTTCTGCAATGGACTAGACTGTGAAGAGGGGGGGAAAAAAAAATAAAAGGAGAAAGGAAAGCTGTCCTGTCGGGGTGCCATGCAAACTGCAGTGCAGTAAGGTTTGCTCAGGAAGGCAGAAGAGCCGGAGAAGGGGAGGAGGTGGAGGTTTTTGTGTAGGTCATCGGGATTAAAAAAAGCTTGTTGGTGAAAGGGATCCTAAAGAGGAGAGTCCTGGGTTATCTCATAGAGCACTAGTAAGTCCCAAATAAATTCTAGAGAGGTTGGATATGAAGTCAGGAAAATGTACCTGTTCTGTTTGTTGCATTTCTTTATTTGGGCTGTAGGTATTTCTTGTGTTGCCTAAGAATTGACTTGGAAGGAACAGTTTGCACACTCTTTGTGCTGCCTCTACTGCATGTAGTTTGATTGTCAAAGCACTTGCCACGTGTGGGGGTTTTAGGAACTCTTTTGTTTAAGTTTCTGGGCCATGGCTTCTGTGAGGTCAGGAGTTCCAGTTCTAAAAAGATAGAAAATAGTAAAGTGTGCCAAAGATGAGAAAAACAACATAGCAAGCCAAGGCAGCCCAGAGCAGTTTAAAAATACACAGTTCATTTAGGCAGGGGTATGTTCCGCACACAGTTGGACTTTGAGCATAGCTGTGTAGTAGCCATAGAGCTGGGCAGCTTGACAGGGCTTTGTGCTTTAGAAAATACACAGTTTGCAACAACATGAGCCAATTTTTTAGAGTTGGGCCCTCATGAACAGAGAGAGAAGTAGTCTAGGATGGACATAGGCAAGGCCAAAGCATAATGATTTTTTTTTTCCTAGTATTCCTTTTACCCAGGAATAAATACTGCCTTTACCTGAATGCACAGTGGAAAATCACTTGAGAGAAAGGAGGAAATGAAATGGTGGCAGAAGGGCTTTAGCTAGACCTGGTAAATCTGTGTAATAGTCCAGTAACCCTGCTTTTTATCAGCTTGTTGACCTGCATTCTTTTTGAGCACATAGACAGAAGTGGCTAGAAATTTCATTGGCTGAACTTCTGAATTGTAATCCTAAATTCCTCTAAATGTTTGCTGTCATGTTGCCATCACTTAGGAAGTCCCAAGATCAGCAAAGCAACCCACTAGCACCTTAAGCGTTTGCAAAATCCAACTGTGAGTTCCCTAATTAGTATCAAAACTTCTCCCTTTCTTGGATGTCCTTTGTCTTTATTAAATTACGTTTGATTGAAAAATTAAACTTGTTCAGGATTCGGATATTACAGTAGGCTGTACTTTGTTTTGCATGCATATCGCTGGCTTGCCTGCATCTGTTGTTAAATTCCCCTTTCTCTCTGTTCCTACAGGAGTGATAAGCATTTTCAGTAACATTGTTGTGTTAGGCATCTTTGTTAAGTACAGAGAGCTTCGGACAGCAACCAACGCAATTATTATCAACTTGGCTTTTACTGACATTGGTGTTAGTGGCATCGGTTACCCCATGTCTGCTGCCTCAGACCTGCATGGAAGTTGGAAATTTGGATATACTGGATGCCAGGTATTTTAGTTCAGTTAGGAAGCAAGTCTCAAGCACTTAAAAGCAAACCAAGAGATAATAGTAGTCCTGTTTGATATTTTGTTCTTTTTACAGATTAGGTAGATGTGCCACATTTGACTCTAGACCTGAAACTAATTTTCTTTAAAGTCAGCCTTTTGGAACAGAGGATTTGGGTTGGATTTTACAATAAATTTATCATTTAAAATCTGAAAATATTGAAGTATAACCTTACACTTACTAACTTCAGATTTTAAAATGGCTTTAAGGCATGAAATCCTCAAATGAAAACTGTTTAGAAACAATTTTACTTCTTAACATACTGGAGAACTTAAGAGACCAGGAAAATAAGTAAATATTATTCAAGGAAAACAAGTAACACCATAGACTTTTTATCCCGTGTATGATAATGGGGGTTATAACAATCTGGCATCACTTTGCGATCGCACAATTATGTTGAGCTAAAAAAACAGCTATTGTTTCCCTGGAAGCCTGACTGTAATAACCCTTGATCTAGAGTGACTCTGCCTTTATGAGCTGAAGTGAATGTGAAATTTCACTAGCAGTGCTTTGGGAGCTCTTAATATCATATGAAGCACAGCTCAAATTGGCCTAAAATAAGTAAATTCTTTGAAATGAGCCAGCATAATGTCACATGTTTCTGTTATAACCACTTGTAGCATGTGATCTGACACAAGAATCTGTATGTGGTTGTGCCAGTGGCAGCATAGCCCTCCCAGTCCCAGTCACCATTCCTGCTCAGGTTGTCTAGGGGACAGCTGAGCCGGTGCTTGTGGCTCTTCTGCTGGGATTTCAGCCCACGTACAGTATGATCTCTTGTGCACAAACTCCAAACCTTCTACCTGTGAATCTCAGATTTTTCATGAAGGATGTCATTTGTTTACTTTTTTGACTGTCTTCTTAGGGTTTCTGATATACATGCAAGCAAGTAACTTTTAAAATGTTTACTTTGAAATTGGGTAGCTCCAAATTGCCTGCACTGAATTAGTTCATTCAGTATCATGCTAATGAAAGAGAACACAGACCACTTGTAGTATATTGCAGTACTTCAGATTTAGTCCACAAACTTGTGCTTATACCTTTGAAAGATTTCTCAGAAATATTTTTTTTTTTTTTAATTTCAGATCTATGCTGCCTTAAATATCTTTTTTGGAATGGCAAGTATTGGTTTGCTTACTGTTGTTGCAGTTGACCGTTATCTGACAATCTGCAGGCCTGATATAGGTACTGTATTCTTGATCACAAACATTCACTGTATGTCCCTTGTGAACTATTGTTCTAATTGTATTGTTGTCTTAAGAATATGTAATTGAAGTACTGGGCATACTTCTAAATTGGGGCATGATCCTACAGTATTTGGTTAACTGCATAATCTACTTAGGTGAATGGTACTGCTTTTGCAGGTGAAAATTGCACATTTGAACTGCAGTTCTGCTTTTTTTTTTCTTCCTTTCCATCCATTTCCAAACTGTACCTGCTATATCCAATTTACTAGAAGGCTCCACCCCTGTGTAGAAGCACACCAGAAGCTTTCATCTGTGGGATGTTTCTGACAGAAGCAAAGCCAATGTGTTAGCACCATACTGGATTTTATTCATTCCTACCTGTTACAGCTGTGCTATAACTTCATTCCTCTCTCTTTTTTTTTTTTTTTTTTTTTTTCCCTCCTCCCTTTCCTGCAAGCATGAAGATGCTTATACTTGAATGTACTGGGATTAGGATCAGGTTTTGTCATTATGCTTTGAGTTGGCGTAGGTGATGGTATAAAGTGCATTTGAGCTGGAAAACTTGATTCTTATTATCACAACTGTGAAATGAGCATGTTACAATGTTCAGAAGTGTAGTCCTCTGAAAGGATTAATATTAATATGAACCATTAATATGGTTCAACAAAAGATTAACCAGTTTGTAATTGTGTATGCTTGGTTATAGGAAGGAGAATGACTGCCCGTAACTATGCCACTCTGATCATTGCTGCTTGGATAAATGCAGTCTTTTGGGCCTCTATGCCTGCTGTAGGCTGGGCTAGCTACGCTCCTGATCCAACTGGAGCAACGTGCACAGTAAACTGGAGGAAAAATGATCTGTAAGAATCCCCCATCCCTTGCGCTTTTTTAAACTTGCTGTCTTATTGAAGATTAAAAATATTTAATTTATTACTTAGGGAATAATGTTTTCTTTCTGAAGTATGGAGTCAAAATTATGTTAAAAAAAAAAAAAAAAAAAAAGGAAATAATGCAGAACAAGTCTAGAGAAAATATTTTGGAAACTGTAAGACTTGTGGCCACTATCAAAAACTCATGCTAAGGAAAATTTTCCTGATTTTTTTTGAAGTACTTTTTAAATGTCATAATCAAATCAAAATGTTGAATTTTGTAATAACTTTTCATGGATGGATAGTTATAATTTACTGTGGTATTTGTGTTTTTTGTCTTATCAGGTCCTTTGTTTCCTACACAATGAGTGTAATTGCTGTTAATTTTGTTGTACCCCTAACAGTCATGTTTTACTGTTACTACAATGTTTCCCAGAGGATGAAACACTACGCAGCCAATAACTGCTTGGAGAGCGTCAATATAGACTGGTCTGACCAAGTAGATGTAACAAAGGTATGGCGAATGAAGTCTGTTTCTTTTTAGGCGTGTTCTTTTGTGTCAAAGTCTGGAGGCAGAGGAGCAATGCAACTTTTTAAGCATTTTTTTCCCTACATTTCTCACTTTTTGTTCTTGTTTACTAAATATTAACTGTAAGTTAGCCAAAATGAAAATTCATGGCTTGAGTTTTTTTGTAAGACTAGATTGCTTACTTTCAGAATATTGCCCTTTCCATAGCTTGGGAAATGTACACAAATAGCTATGTTGAAGGCCAGAGACAACACAAATATTCCCGGCTTCTGTCTGCTTTCATCACATAGAAATGTAAATCAGAGAAATCCTGGAAGGATTGTCTACTCCTTGTGTCTACAGGGTCTTTAGGTTTTCCTAAACCCGTGCAGGTTCACAGGTGTCCCTGATCAGAAGTGTATTGGTCAGCTCTGGTTTAAACTCATGACCTAGTCATGAAAGGGTATTGCCATGTTTGGCAATTAGTAAACTGAATCAGAATCAGCTTCAGAGATAAACAGTATCCTTTAAAATTGAACTGCTTGTTTTTTTTCACAAATTAGTAATTTTTAAGCATCCTAGGCATGAAAGGCGAACTTCTAAATGAAGATGTTGTTTCATGTAATATATATATTTTTAAGCGATACTGGTTTTGTATTTATGTAGGAATCTTCTCTATAGTCATAGCTTGCTTGTTTGTTATGGATCAGAAAAGCTCTCCTTTCTCATCTTGTCTGTCACTGGAGAAAAGAATATAGGTACAAGTAATGTGTACTGCTTGGATTATTTGGCTTTATATATTATTTGGCTTTATATATTTTCACACAGATGCATGTGCATTTTTTGTCAGGTTGTGAGGTGTTCATCTGCATGTAATAACAGTTGTGTGTGTGTTCCTCTTGTTTACAGATGTCCATTGTGATGATTGTGATGTTTTTGGTGGCATGGTCTCCATATTCCATTGTGTGTTTATGGTCTTCCTTTGGAGACCCAAGGAAAATTTCTCCTGCGATGGCCATTATAGCTCCTCTGTTTGCAAAGTCTTCCACATTCTATAATCCCTGCATTTATGTAGTTGCAAACAAAAAGTAAGTGTTCCTAATTTTGAACTAAGAGTTCCAGTCTACCTCATGATCTTTTTGGCATAAATAAATTGTTCAGATCAGCTTCAGAAAATTCCAAATGAGTGAACATTTTAGTAACATGTTAGTGATGCTTTTCATTAGATTTGCTTGAAAGCTATTTTTTGGCTTATCATGAGAGACTCATCATGCATTTTGGGTTGCATCAATGATAGACTGGTTGTTTTTAAGGTCTGTGGTCAAAACGTGAGACTTTGTGACTTGTAACTTCTGTGGATTTTTTTGCTTGACTTGAATTTTGTCATAGTCTGACTTGCTTCAGCTGGGTTCATGCTTTTCATTAAAATAAGTAAGGCAGGCCTTTTTATTGATGTTTTGCTAATCAGAGTCAGAGTACTCAGCCAGCTCAACTGGCATTTGCCTCTTAGACTAACAATTTGTACTTTCCCTTTTTTTGTCCTATGCAGGTTTCGGAGGGCAATCCTGGCAATGGTGCGATGTCAGAGACGACAAGAAATAACTATTAACAATGCCTTGCCCATGAGCATATCTCAGAACGCACTGACATCATAAAACTTCCTTCATCCGCCTGCATATGTTGAATGGACAGGAGTCAAACCTGGGTTATAGTTATTTGTTTGGTATAGTAATCTGCCTCATCCAGCCCTCTGTTTTCTGCTAATCACAGTCATGTTTTAGATGATTTAAAAACAAAAAGGAAAAAAAAAAGAGTTTAAACTTAGTTTCAGGGAATGAGGCTGAATGGCCTGCTGCAAACAGAACAGGTCAGTGAAATCTTCTTTGGACTCTTGGACAAAGTGAGGTAGGGGCTTGGAGAGACTATAGCAGGAAATGAGGAGCTTCAGTAACAAAGGTTTTACTCCTGTATTTTCTTTTGACTTTCAGTAATTGGGATTCTACCCCTGTGTGTGTATATATTTACACTAGTATACATATAGATGTATAATATATATAGCCAAACTGTGTTTCCAGATTACTATGCCTTGTGAAGTTCTATTTCAGTGAGTATGTTAAGGTACTAGAATATCTAACCAAGCCCTAGAACCTGTTGGTATCAGCTTTAAAGATTTTGTAGGTGTTTGGTGATAGTTAATGAATTTTTAACATGTCAGAGCACAGAATCAAAAGGATTTGTGGGAAGGGTGGATTTTGCTTTAGTAATAGTATATTCCTACTGTTTGTGACTACACAGAAAGTCATGAAAATGAGACAAACTGCAGTCTGAAACTTTATATCCAGAAGACTCATAAAACTGAGTAAATATTTATTATGATTTCTCATAATTTCTAAGTCAATGTCTTGGTTATATAGGTTTACTGTATACCTTTCAAAAGAAGAGGTTTGTCTTTATGAGCAACTGTTCAGACTAGAAGCAATGATTGTGTATAGATCTATGTGTGGATGGTGGCCTATTCACTCTTGATTATTCTCAGGTTATCTTCTCACTTGCGAAAGTCTGTCTCAGACAAATTTAATCCATTGAGACCTTATACAGCTAAAGCTACTCAGCTCTCTGTTTTCTTTTAAGACCTCTATTGTCTGTCTGAAGGGATACCACTCTTAAGTCATACTGTCACTTTGCAATGCAAGATGTTTAACTTAATGTACATCAAATGTAAAAAAGCAAAATCAAGTAAGAGAGTTGGTTTTGAGATACACAAAGCTGCTGGGAAAATAAATCATTTAGAATATGTATTTTAAACCTGACTTGTTGAGATTTAACTTCACAATGCTTTTGAGTATGATTTGCACCAGCAAAGAGTTTGTTTCTGTGACTCTATTTTAATAATATTAATACTAAAGTGATACTGAAGTTTAGCTTTGCAGGGTATAGCTGTTATTTAAAATATGCAGATTTTTCGTAAAACTTATTAAAATAGTTTTTTTTTTTTTTTTTTTAATCTAGCCTTTTTAATAATTTGTGGGTTTTAGTATTAAAGTAGATATCATGCAATATGCTCTTATGAGAATATTTTCTAGTACTGTGTCAATATACTTTCTGTAGCAGATTTCCTTCAAGGACCTTGGAATACCTTATGGGTATTAGCTAATACACTGACCCTCAGAAACAGCAAAGGGGTATCTGATCATGGACTACCTCTACAGTTATAGCTGCGTATTAAAATAGTCTTGAAACATGTTGAATATAATTTGGAATAGAATGTGTTCTTCTGACACAACAAAGAACGGACTGGCTTAGCGGATGCCTTTCAGGATACATTTGAAGGTTAAGTAAATGCAGATCTTGGCTAATCTGATGTAATCTGCTGTTACTAAATGGATGTTTACATTCACATTTGTAGCACACAGCACATGAGCACCTGGAAATAAAGTTTTCAAGTTTGTTCATACTAGTTTTTTTTTTTTTTTCTGTGAAGAAACAATGTATCTGTTTACATGCTTATACCTCATAATGAGCTTTTTTGAAGAAGTAAGTGGTTTTTGTCCTTCGCAATGCACTTGCATTTACCATGGCAGAAGTGATGGCACTGGAACAAGGTATACATTTTATTATTTTCTATATAAGGCAATTTATAAGGGAGAGGGCTGAGGAAATTCAAATTAATATCTTCTGGGATGTTGCAAATTTCAGTTTATCATAGTTGCTTAGAAATAGTGGCATATTTTATACCACTGTTACACGACTAGCATTCCTGATAGGAGCAGATGGTAATGATGCTTTGTTTTAATGGCTTTGTATTTAGAGACTAGCTGCTCTTAATTGTCTTTTTTTAAATTTTACATGCAGAGGACTACTCCCGATTTGACATTCTTTATCGTGCCAGTAATATGGAATAAAGTAATATCATTTACATTAGAAATTGATATACAAATTTCTGATAATACTGTACAGATCTCTTTCTTTTTGATGCCAGGTCTGTGCTCTGTAATGATCCTGACATGTTTGAGATCCCTGTGAATGTTCCTGTGGATACTGTAAAACTTCGTATAGAAAAAACTGTTGTACGAAGGATCCCAACAGAAGCCTTTTACTATTTAGTAGATCTCAAATACTTGTGGCTAACTTACAACTGCGTTGCTAACATTGATACCAGCAGTTTTTATAATTTGAAACAACTGCATGAGTTACGGTTGGATGGTAACCTGCTCTCAACTTTCCCATGGGAATCCCTGGCGGAGATGCCCAACCTACGGACCCTAGATTTACATAACAATAAAGTGACCAGCATTCCAACGGATGCTGGCAGGTACCTGAGAAGACTCACCTACCTGGACATATCCAGCAACAAGCTAACCACCCTGCCATCAGACTTAATGGACATTTGGCCCCTTTTCGCGGAAGCTTCCCCATCCAAGAACAAGGACAGTCTGGCAACACAGAGAGTAATTTTAGGTATGTTCAGGAACCTGCCTCATTAAAAAGTATGTAAATATTAACTTGCAAGGTAATGCAGGTAGGGTGCTAACCTGGGATTTGGGAGAGTGAGCTTTATTCCAGTATATGCTCCTAATTTTTCTCTGTGTGATATATTTATTTATATACATGTGTATATATATATGTGTATTTCCCTCTTGGTATCTATTATAAAATTAATATAGNTGTGATATATTTATTTATATACACACACATATATATATATATATATATACACACATATATATACACACACATATATATATATGTGTGTATTTCCCTCTTAGTATCTATTATAAAATTAATATAGTGGCCTCATTATGTTGTTACTTCACTTTTATAACCCTGAGGAAAAAAAACTATTAGGTTTCTGTTTCTGGGAATACAGACCATAAGGCGTATTGAGTGTTCAGATGAATGCTAACTTTAAAAGAATTGTATTTCCGATGACACTTACCTCATCAGTGTATGTGATGCTTGCAAACATAAGCATGTCCCTTTACAGCTGTTTTTCCTGGTGGCTCGCAAACCAAATGATACAGGTCAAGACTCACAAACCAAATGATAACAGGTCAAGACTTTTATGAAAACCTCTCCTGAAATACGCTATTGCAGACTCTATTGGTGGCTCAAAACAGGGCAGCTTTCCTCTCTCCCTGACCCGTGTTGACTTTGCATTATTCTGAAGTTGACTAATTATCCTGATATTTTTCCCCAATTTACATGATGAAAAATGAGGGGAAGAGTAGGACTCTGATACCTAAGCTTTTACAGTACTTTTCGTAATCATTAAGATAAGCACTTAAGACTGGTCGATCTACGTTCCTATTTTTCATAATTCTATTTCAAATCTCTCTAGTTTTTAGAAGACCACCATGTCAGTTTTTCTTGTGACTGTTCTTTATTTCCTGACACTTTATTTACAGGTTCTCATTTTTCAGGTACCCTGTTTGTGATTTCAGAGTGTTCCTGGAACAGCTCTATCAATAGCTTTCTTTTCTGACATTTTTTCTTTTCTCTCTCATGTGCATGTTTCACCATTATTTTTTTAGCGCAGTGTAGCAGGTGGAAGAGGAGAAAACCAGCAGCAGGTGAACAACTGGCTTTACACAAACTAACTGCAGGAATTCTGTACCGAATGGTAAAGCTCTGCCCTGTGTTTATACTGCCCACTATTTCCAGCTTCTTGGTCAAAGCCAGTATTCAATGTTCCCGTGTTTAGCTGCTTTGTTTTGCAGCAGAAGTTGCAATCTGAAACTCATTTAGATGAGAGTATAAGTACCTTAATGCAAGTAAACTGATCAAACTCCTCACATGAATGGTAAGTGTACGTTTGCACTATTAAAAGGATCTTGTTTTTTATTCTATTATAAAAATGCTGGAAAAGTAAGTCTAACTTTTTCTCTCTTGCCACACAGCAGGCTATAACAGGGGGCAACATAGGAGCTGACTGTGCTAGATTTAATCCTTCTGAGGATCTCCTTACATTAGTGTCCTAGTGTTTACTTCGTTTGCTCGCTTTATATTGCCCTCATTACCTAAATAAGTAAATAAATAAAATCTGTAGGATTTGTTGGTACAAGCGCTTTGCCAACCTCCTTTAGTCCTGCCAAACTCTGTGGTACCAGTGCTGACTTTTCTACAGAGTTAGGATGGGACCTTTGGATCATTTTTGTTTATGGACTAAAATGGGGTTTGAATACAGATATCCAGGAGGAAAGCATACAGGTTTCAAATAGCACCTTTTTGTTTTCTGAGGAGGGCTCTGTGCAGCCAGCATAGATTTGAATCTGAAAATCTAGATTCCTCGGTAATAGCTTCATTGTAGTGGATTGAAATCTGCTTTTCTACTGTGGATATTTTGCACAGCAGAACTTTGATTCATGGCCCTCTTGTGACTTTTTAAAAGAGCCAAAATATGTCTTTAGCACTTCAGCCATAGAAGATGTTGGTGTAAAAGACAGGCATAAGGTATGCTCTGCCGCACCGTCTGCTCTCCCTAGAAGTCTCTGTAACTGCTGGAGCCTGAGGGAGGAGAGTCAAACCCCAGAGATCTTCCTCCTTTGAGATGGAAACAAGTATCAAAGAAGTACGAGATTAGAAAGAATTTAAGAATTCCTCCATCTCGTGCTGGTACTCGAGTGCACATCCAGACGGCCTGAACCCTTCCTACTGTTTGGCTAAGCTGTCGCTGTTCTTAAAACCTGCAGGAAAGCTGTTCCATAGCCTCTCTGGGTAACCTTATCCCAGTTAACCAGTGCTTATCTGTCAGTAGAGTGAGAAAGTTTCTCTTAATATCTAACCTCAATCTACCTTACTGCAGACTAAGCTGATTACCTCTTGTCCTACATAAGATGAGCAAGAACAGAACAAATAATTATCATCCTTTGGAGTAACCTTTCATATATTGAAAGATCACCATATTTTCCTTTCTGTTTTGCTGCCTTCTTTCTTACCTATTTGAACCATTTCATTCACCCATTTCTTATAGAGCGTGTGATGTATGGTTTGGGTTTGTTTTGCTTGTCTTCCTCCATTTGCTACCTCATTTACTGATTCTTTTGTGTTTTAAAAATGTTTCTTTTAAAATATAATGCCCACAATTGCATACTGAACTCACTCTGGTACTCAAGAATGTCCTCTGCTCTCTTACTGTTCATATTAGGAGTGCTCAGTCTGGCCCATTTGCCTACATGGAAGGGTAACTGCAGCCAGAGCACTGCTAGGAGCTGGAAGCCAGAGCACAGAAATACTGGTTTTGTGTTGTCAATAAAATTCAGATTCTATTTAATGTAAGCAATTATAGCTTGAACTAGCTCCTTTCCTATTCTGGCAAAACAAGGTTGTCACTGTGTTTAATTAATGGCATCAGCAACAGCAAAGTGCCAAACTTGGATTGTTGTGCATATGTGCTTTTTATTTTTCCATATATGTATGTATATGTGTGTGTGTGTGTATATTTAACATCAGGAAGGATTTTTATCTGCAGTATCTTGAACTTCAAGAGAGTTGTATGTTAGAGAAAGTTCAGGTTCCCCCTGTTCACTCTGAGCTGTCATGCAGAAGCCCCGGGCTGCTGACTGACAGCATCTCCTTATGCCAGTTCATAGTAGTATGAAGGTGCAGAACCTGCTGTGCTTGTGTTGGAGGAATGAACAGAGTAGAAGAGCCATCTTTGTCATCGGCTGCTGGGCTTCGGGAAGTCCCTGGAGTGAGCTATTCCTGGAGCTGTTTCTGGCCTTGTCTTGGAGAAAGCTCTTTGAAACACTTTGAACCAAAGCTGTGTAAAGGCTGACAAGCAGCAGAATCAAGTTTGAGCCTCTGGGAGTTGAGCCTCTGGGCCTGTCTTGGTTAGCCCTGGAGCTGTACCCTAGTACTTTCATCTAAAACACAGCTAAGCTTCAGCAATGGCTGCAGTGCAAAAACTCAGATTTCTGGCTTGAATAATGGTAGTAGCAGTTTCCATATGAAAAATGCATTTAGTGAGTCTCTGAGAGAGTTGAAGAAATCCTACATTTCAGAGTGACTGTTAGACAAAATCTTGCCTCTGTTGCCTGTATTAAATGCCAAGAATTTGAAATGCAGCAGGGCCCATCAGGCTCCCACTAGTTATGCTGGGTGGTGAGGTAGATGCTGCTTTTCTTGAACCTACTCCCCAGTGAAAACATGGTATGCGTAGTCTGTATAGGAAGCACAGGGAAGCAGTGGGAGACCTGGGCTTTACTGTTTGGAACCATGGATTAAGAATCTTGTGGCTTTACTATATTGCCATTTTACTGCAAGTGAAAAACCAGATATTTGTGTTTATAAATGTATGTTTGGTGTTTACAGTAGTTTTCTCTCTCTCTCTTTTTTTTTTTCTTTTTTTTTTCCTCCTCTCTTCTGAAAAGCAGTTTCTTCTACAGTTTTCTTGGTATATCCTCTTCTGTTCTTAAGAGTAACAAGTAGCGGTAGATGCAAAATCTCCTATGCCTGGAAAGGTGAAATGGGATTGTGATGTCAGTCATGGAATCCTTTCAGGTCAGGTCTTGTTTTAAAGAGCGGGGATTAATCAGGCTTTATTATTGCTATAACCAATCACTGTCATTCTGCTTAAAATAACCTAATCCTGATCAGGGAGTAAAAGACAATAGTAACTAATTATTCAGGTACTTTTATATCTCTAGGCTTCTTCCAAAATGAGTAGAGATTGCTGATACATAATATTTGCATTAGTTGATTTAATAACTACTTAAAATACATCACTTCACCTATTGAACTATATTTACAGATGTTTTATGTGTTTTGTTTTTCCTAATGACTTCTTTATTGCACTGATCATTATATGCAAGGGTGAGGGGTTCTGGTGGTTGCTTATCCATCATTTCACTTTAATTTCTGTTTATTGNATCTCTAGGCTTCTTCCAAAATGAGTAGAGATTGCTGATACATAATATTTGCATTAGTTGATTTAATAACTACTTAAAATACATCACTTCACCTACTGAACTATATTTACAGATGTTTGATGTGTTTTGTTTTTCTCTCCATTGGGATTTAACTAATGACTTCTTTGTTGCACTGATCATTATATGCAAGGGTGAGGGGTTCTGGTGGTTGCTTATCCATCATTTCACTTTAATTTCTGTTTATTGTTAATACTCAAAGTGAAAAAGATGTACAATGGTGTGAGTCAAATGACCCATAAACTGTACTGTTCTACCAGATAAAGTGGATGTTGCCCTGTTGAAGTCAACATAGCAAAATAATTGGTACCAGCTGAGGCTTTAGACTTGAACTTTTCAGAAATGGTCTCTGTTTCACTATAGCCATTCACCAAGACTGAGAAGTCTCTCATTCAGAGACTTTGGACTCAAGAAGGAAATATTATGCCTAACAGAAGGGCATAAAAAAGTTACAATCATAAGCTTTTTTTTTTTTCACGGTCCTTCCTGTTTCTACTCTTTTTTTAATGCGTGACAGACTGTCCAAAATTCTATACCATCAGTTTTAAGATGTCTTTTCAGAATGTTTTTTCCTAGATAAATAGCAGTTTAACAAAGTAGTGCTTTTTTACTAATAATTTATTACAGTGCTACAATTCATTACCATGTGATTTGTTATTTATTGTGAATTTACTGCTATGGTTTGTAAACTCCTGTGAAGAAAAGATTTAGATTCTTCTTCCTCACGTCTGCAAAATATCTGTCATCAACCAGCCAAACAAAAAGAGACAAACTGAAGGCGTAAAGATTAAATCAGATTAAATTGACCCTCCTCCATTATACTTGACGTAATCATGTGCTCTACAGTAATCGCAGTAGTCAGATATTGTCGGATGACTTTTTTTTTTTTCTCTCTCCTTTTCTTGCTTCAGGTTTGCAGGACAATCCATGGTTTTGTGACTGTCGCATTTCAAAGCTAATTGAATTTTCCAAAATTGCAGATACCTCAGTTGTGCTTCTTGATCCACTAATTTATTGTAGTGGACCTGAGAGCTTGGCAGGGATCTTGTTCCAACGAGCTGAGTTAGAGCAGTGTCTTAAGCCATCTGTGATGACGTCGGCAACAAAAATCACTTCTCCTCTGGGAAGCAATGTTCTCTTACGCTGTGATGCAACTGGGTACCCAACGCCACAGCTTACTTGGACCAGATCAGACAATATACCAGTGAACTATACAGGTATAATAGCTTTTTTTTTTCCCCCTCCTCCTAGGTGAGCCTAAAAGTATCGTCTTGTTCGTGCTTTGAGAATATCATTGTAAACAAAAATGGACCAGATATTCCAGCAAGTAGTATTTCAAATTAGGAAGAGCTAGTGAGCCCATAACTGAGTGTGTATTTTATGTTATTCGCAAATGTTACAACTTATTTGCAAAGGCCATGGTCAATACTAAAGAAGCTGTGGCAGATACCTTTCTAGCTGTGATATGCTATGGTAGATATTATGCAATAGCTTACACAGAAAGTTTGTTGCTAATGTCAAGTAGTTAGCAGATAGCTTAAATCTTAGGTCTGAAGGTCTGAAGAGGGTGATTGTCCAAAGCATTGAAGTGTATTTAGACAAGAATATAATTTCCATGAATGTTTTAAACGGCTAATGTGTTTAGTGTCATCTGAAGTCAGAGACTTTTATTTTCTAGATGCTTGGTAGCTTTAAGATACTTCTCTTTGTATTTTTGTTTACTTAGTGCCAGTGCAAATTATCTTGTAGCTCCTGCAGAACTTCAGTTCCATTTGTACTGAGCACTTTTCTGCAATAATACAATATTATGCCAAACCAGGGACTTCCAGAATTGGAGGGAGGGAGGGTGTGTGTGTGTGTGTGTGTGAAGGTTTTGCTTTGTTTTGTTTGTTTGCTCTTAAATGTTTGTTATATATGGTTCTTTATGGCAGAAATAAGTGCATGGGGTAAAAGTAGTTTAACATTTTCTCTTCATTTGCCTTTTTGCATTTTCCTGTAGTAATTCAAGAAACACCTGGAGAGGGCGTCAGATGGTCTATAATAAGCTTGACGGGAATTTCATACAAGGACGCAGGGGAATATAGATGTAAAGCGAAGAATTTAGCAGGAATGTCAGAAGCTGCTGTTACTCTCACAGTGGTTGGTGTGGTTACCACAACTATGTCGCCACAGAAATATGCGAGGAAGCAAGAGGCGGAGGGACAGAACACTACACAAGAGGAATCCAAGCGGAGACCTGAGAGAACAACCACTCCTCTTCTTCCTCCAACAACCACCACAGCACTGGTTACCACCGAAAAATCAACAAGTGCCAAGGTTACTGACAAGAGGCAGTCAAGGCCTGTGATAGATGGAAAGAAAAATTCAAAGGCAGTGACAAATGGAAACAAAAAGCAGGCTGCGGAGGTGAACAGGAAAGGTGAGGAGACTTCACTGAATGCAACAGCTATGGCTGAGCAAAACATCACTGTAAAGAACCTAAGAGTGATTGGTGAAACAGATGAAAGAGTGACCTTAACTTGGAAAACTGTCAATGCTACAAGCAACTCTGCAGTGACTGTTCTATACTCAAAATATGGTGAGAAAGACATGCTACCTCTGAGTACCGATTCTAGCAAAAACAAAGTCACAATTGATGGTTTGCAGCCTAGCACTCAGTACATGGCATGTGTTTCTCCCAAAGGAGTGCCACCTACCAAAGAGCAATGCATTATTTTCTCCACTGATGGGCTAAATGATGAAAGCAGCTCTCAGTTTCCTATTCTGATAGTGGCCAGTAGTGCAGCATGTGTAGTTGTTTTACCTCTGATATTTTTCTTACTCTACAAAGTTTTAAAACAACTTCATGGAAAACCTAAAACTGCTAAGGAAGCTGACCTTGCAAAAGAGACCTATGTGAAATTTGAAACACTGTCTCTCAAGCCTCGAGTGGTGAATACAGCAGGAGAGCTTTGGGCACGAAGGTACACAAATGAATCTGAAAGACTCCTACTTTGTTCTAGGTCAAGCATGGATTCTCAAATGACCTTCAAAAGTGAGGGCTCTAGATCTGAGTATCTCTGTTGAGCATGGGTGAGGATGGAGGAGGTGGAATATACAAGGGATAAAATTAATCCTAAATGATGATACTGCATCTGGAAGCAGATTGGTGGCAGTTAAAAAGTATTGCAGTCATATATATCATCTGATATAATGCAGTCTACTGGGTGAGTAGCTTGGTGGGTAGGAGGTGGAATAGAAGAGAAAATGTGTGCTGCTTTTTGTAATGACTGTTACTTTGGATGTGAGGAAATGACATTCTTAAGGGGTAAATATAGCATGAAATTATCTTGCCTGGTTAATGATCTTCTACTTCCTGTTTTCATTAAAACATTACGCTGTTCTATATTCTTGTTTCTATGTTTCTACTATGTGCAAGTTGTATGTATCAATATCTATTACAACTACAACTCAAACTACTTCTACTGAAGTCAAAACCTTATCTGAAAATACAATTTCTTCTGACATCAGCTTGTGCTTCCAGATATCATTCATGTCTGTACAGTATCTTGGACTGGAAGTGATCTCGGGCGGATCAAGACTGAGGTTAGATAATCGCAGATTATGGGCTCTGCGGAGGTACAGTCCACACTACATTGTCATTTTGCAGATGCTGTGGCAGAGGAGATTCTTTAGTATTCTGAAGTTCAAGTAAGGCAAAGAGTAACCCTTTAGGAGATGGTACATAATAATGTGAATTTACAGCAAATAATCTTAATGTAATATCGTAGCCTTAGGATTTTCTTGGATTCTGTACATATCTTAATTTCAGAAATATTTTTATAAAAATTTTCTTGGCACTTTGTAATACAACATACTTCTGTATAACTGTATATTGCATGTATTGCACAATATTATAGACTGCACTGCATTACTATAATGCACACTGAGATACAGTAGGATGAGATCTTGATCTTGGATCACATTGGCTGTAAGAGGAAGTTTAATCAGCATAATGAATGTTCATTGTGAGCATGATTACCAGTGTTTAGAAAATCGAGTATTAATGGTCACAGAATTGCCTATTAATGATAATTCATTATCTCTTGTGAAGCTACTTTTTCATTGCCTGAAGTAAATAATAGAGCTTCACCTACTGCTAACTATGATATCTGAACCTAATGAAGTAAGGACCACAGTGAGAATCACAACTGTACTGCTTCTTTGGACCTTTATATACCTAAAAGAACTGTTTTGGTGGGAAACTGGGAATATTCTTTATCCTGTAAAAGAAAGTTTTCTCCAAAACTACAGACCAAGGCTTATTTAATTAAAATTGTGATATTTGCTGGTGTCTCTACTTTAGGATTAAATTTTTCTTCCTGGAATGCTGGAGAGCTTGATGAGAAGGGAAAAAAAAATGTCAAAGAAAAACACAACTGAGAAATAAACCCATAGCAAAAAATAAACTCAAATCTCCCTAGAATCTACATGATAGTGCTCAATGCTTGGACATGGTAGAAACATTTGTTTGAGGCAATGGAGTTGTGGTAAGAAGTAAGGCGTTCAAAAGTATGATATCAAATTACCTGCCTGTGCTTTTAGAATTAGTCTTAGTGTTACTACTGTATTACTGGTACATGTGATCAAAAGGTGTTTTTTTCTTCATATTGCTTTTTCATGATTAATATTGCCTGCAAAAGGTGATTTGTATTTTTCTAAGTCAAGCGAAAGTTCAAGACTTTCAAAGGTTTTTTTTGTTTGTTTGTTTGTTTTTCCCAAATAATGAATTTTGTAGGGAAAGAAGATCGGTTTTGCTTAACAAAATAGTTAATCTGAGAAGTCATCCACAGTAAATGAAGCTTTAAGAAAAGACCTGTCGGCTTGCACTATTTGCTTTCCATTTTCCATATAGATTTTGTAGCCAGCAGAGGCTGCTGGAGGTCTTCCTAAATAAAACCACCATATTTGTCAGTAAGAGATTATTTTAACATTTCATTTTGATTCCTAGGGAATGCGTGTCATTTCTTGCAAGAAAATTCAATGTAATTCTGGAGTTCTCCTCTTTAGAAGTGTCCCCAAACTTTAAGATGGTGCGTCAGTGTATCAGGCTAGTGGTATGAAACTCATTTGTACTTTTTTTTTATACTAAAATTGTTACAATGCATGATAGAATTGTTGAGAGAGATTTCTGTTACCTTTAGACATTTTGAGTAGCATCTTCTAAAATGCAATGTTGAATCAGTTGTCATTATGAACAATAGATGCCTATAATCTGTTTTTGCTTGATAAAAAACTTTGGAGAGAATGCTACCCCAAATTATGTGCTGCCTTTCATATATGTTTGCACTTTATCTCAATTCATCCTGTGCTTTACTGAAAAGATTAGCTCTGTGTTTATACTTTACTTGCAAAGGGTGTGTAAAATCTGGATAGTTAATATAACTGCAAAGTAGTGTGAGCTAAATTCCAAACAAAGCCTGTGTTTACTCAGAGCTTTAGTGGGCCTCAGCATTTGTCATAATTAACCACAATCTTGTCCTCAGCGAGCACTTACTAAGCCAGACTTTAGATATCTGCTTTAGTCTTGGCTTTTCCTCACAGGAAGTGTTGTATTCCTTGCACTATTATAAGGTTCCCATACTTTTTCCTTGAGAAGCCGTGGGGAAGTTATGATAAGAAACAAAACCCTTTAATGTATGTGGTGAAAATGTATGAAATATGAAAAAAATAGATTTGGGCTACATTAAGGAGATTAAAGATATTTGAAAATCATTACTTTTTTTTTAAAGAAGTAACTCAATTAATAAAGTGTTTAGAAATTGTTTTGATGTAAAAATAAAAATGAGCATGTTCTTGCCTGATCCCTTCTTCATTTAGCTTTAGATTACATATATACAATGAACTAAGTCTGGGGACAAGAGGAAATCTGAGGAGAAACGAGGAAAAAAGTTAATGAAAGCTGAGACATTGAGGGGCAATATCATAGTGAATGCTGGGGGTATGTGCAGCAAAGTCCTCCTTGTGAATATGTCATGTGAATGGCAAAGATCCTGCAGTATGTGCAGACAGGTAGTCCTAAGGGGATGGGAGAAGATGCTGCCTGGGTATTGCAGCAGGTGGAACTCTGTTTGCATTCAATTTGGGCAGGGTATGAGTAGCTAAAAAATTGCGAGTATAGAATGGGCGCTGGGGAAATATGAAGAACATACCTGCAGCTGGTCTTAAGCCAGCCCGTGTCCCATTGGAAGTTTGTGACAACTCTGCAGGCGGCACCAAAGGAAATGTCAAGGTGGTTTTTTTGTGGTTGTTTTGTTTTGTTTTTTAATTTTAGAAATCTAAGTGGTTGTAGACTGGAAACGTGCTCTCCTGGATGACTTCCCTAACAGAATTCATTACATAGTTCAAGTCAGCTGCAAAATCTCCAGGCTAGCTTTCCATTGTTGAAAAGGAGAAGGTTTGAACAGATGTGTTCTGTTTTCTTTTAAATCAGTGACAAAATTTTCCTCTGAATCACAGAAGACAAGAATGGAGGTATGATTAATCTGTCAACTTTATAAACCACGGTTATCCATGTATCTCAGGGTATTCCTTGCCAAACAGTGGCAAAAGTCAAACTGAAATGTGAATGTGTATACCCAGGAAAGAATTATCTTTACGGTGCAAGTACAACACATTTTTCATCTATGTTTGTTCTGGGAATTTTTCTAATCATTAATACAGAAAGCAGCTTTTCCAAGACGTGAATAGCAATTATAAAGTAATTATAAAAATAGCATTTTCTCTGAATTTCTTGAGTCCTGAGTTTATCTGTGAAATAACATCCTAACTTCGTGTTTAGAAAAGAGTGTGAAATTGCTCCAATTATTACAGCCAGTTCAGAAGCACCTGTCGGGTATGTCTTTCAAATGTATTTGCTCTAATTTAACATATGTTATTTTTGGAAAATAGTTGAATAGCTTAAGAATGGTATGATTGGAGTTGACAGAGCAAATCGCTAACTTGAACCTCTTACAACAGGAGAATATCAGGTTCCCTACAATATATAAATTACCACATTTTGGAGAAGATGCTCTGACAAGAAAGTAACAAGGAAGTACTTGATTCTAGAAGGTGATGAGTAATAAAAGATTTGGAAAATCTTTTAAAGAGGGATTCAAAGCAATTGGGTGGAGTTTTTTGTGAAGATTTCTAACAACTTGGCAAAATACTCCATGCCAGAAAACCCTGAAATGGGAATGTATTTTTCTCCTATTTGTTACTATAGGAAGAAGGATCTTTATGTGTTTGTGGATGAAGAACAGGAATATTACAGTGAATGGAGCTCTTTTTCGTGTCCAATTTGGACAGGGTATGAGGAGCTAGATTTTTTTTTTTTTTTTAATTGCAGTGCCTAATATGGAGTTCAGGCACTTTCTTCTGGGGCCTGTAGTACTGGCCATTACAAAATAAATATATCAAGTAAATTAATAAGTAAAATAAATTATCAATAATTTTAAAATAAAGTAAGGAGATTTCCAAATCATATTCTTGCTTGACTCCCTTAATATTATTTTGGAAAGCTGGAATAAAGCAATGCATACTTTCACCTTGTAATACTTCCCAATCTCTAAAACAATTACACCTTTGTTGGAGGGGCGCAAAAAAAAAGACCAATTCCAGTAAATATATTTTGTAATAATCTGATTTAATTAATGATGCTGAAGTCTAATGCCATGGGATGACCGGATTCAATTCTGAGTCACGTGTCTTTAATTTTCATGCTGTATTTTTATTTGGCTGATTTAGTCAAATGTTTGAGCCTCCAAAAATAACCCATACCAATTATATTTCTGTTTCATAGCCCAGTCCCTTGTGTTTAAGATGATGTGGAAGTCTAAATCACAGAGGTAGAAAGAGGACAATATGAGAGTATGGTAAGAGCCAGCTACACAGCATGGCAAATCAAATTCAGGATAACTGCTTCCTGCTGAAGTTCTTTTAAATTGTATCCTTACTTGAATTTTGATAGAGGCCTTTTCTATGTTAAGGTAATGCTGCAGAGTGCCGCCAGCTTCAGTTTATACATAAATGACATTGTTTATGGGTATTTTCCAGAGTATCTTCTAAGGGTTTGAGACACCTCTTCTGGTTTCTTGATGATTGGTTAAAAAAGATTTAAAGCAGTATTCCTTGTTGTCTAGCATAAAAGTGACGTGGTGGAGTGATTTGCTATCTGCTGAAGCAGGAATGCGAAAGCAGAGAGATCATAGGACTCTGGTTCATTGTGAAACTCAAACTTAATGACTGATGGTCACTAATATGTTGCTATTGTCGTGGCCACTGTCTGCATTGTATCAATATCCACAAGACACTCCAGTTATGTACCAGTCATTCTAAGTTCATTTTTAAAATCTGAGGATTACTTATTTATTTTTGGAGAGTATTTCTGATATTGAGAAACAACTTGGGGCAAAGAATCTCCTTAGAATGGCACAGACGTTCACAAACAAATAACACAAACGTGCTGTTATTTGCTCCTTAGCTTGCTTGAGCATTCTTAACTCTTCGACAGAGGATCAGACATTCCCTTTGGATGGGGTAATCAGCAATAGATACAACCCACGCCACATTTTTCACAAGCCAAAAAAAAAAAAGTCTTTTCTTTGGTGAGGCACTGTGATTGAATGGACATTATGTCCAACAGCCGTATGAGCTATTTCTTTGAAGGATTTGGCAAGGTAATTAATGCAGTTCCTTGTTTATTGATAGAAAACAGTGATTCTTTCTTCTAATTAACAATAACTTAACTCTACAGATTGCCTGTATGTGAACTGGTACAGACAGAAGTTCAACTGTCTTAAGATCATTTGAATGTTGAGTGTCTTAACCTCCTGAAGATTCATATGCAATTGAAGTCTGGACCAAATGATACGGGAGAGAAATTGATGTTCCTTAGGATCATTTGCCTTAAGAAAGAATTTAGAAGAATGATCTTGAAAGTCTTTCAAGGGTTTGCTAGCATTGTGATGCCGAAAAAAGGTGAGTAATTCACTGTTTTTAGTAGTCTGTAAAGGTCCAGGATCAGGGGAGAGGCATCTGGAGAAATGTTTAGTACAGGCAGAAAATATAAATGATAGTTTGGTGGTTGGGATGTGAAAGAAGAATGTTCAGTACAAGTAGTTATGTGCAAATAGAATGCAAATTCTGATAAAGCAAAAAAAATGTTCAAATAGGACACATGAGTAGTGTGTCCTATTGAAATTCCTATTGAAAACACAAGTAAAACGGAGAAAAAGAACCCTCTTGGGGCTCAATTCTCTGACTGGAAACACCTCGCCTTCCCGCCCCGCTGCCCCTCAGTGATCTTTCAGTGATCTTTCAGGGTACAAATCATAGGCCAGAACTGCAGGGAATATTGGGAACGTGCCAAAAATTGGATCAAGGAAAGATCCTTTGTAGAGCTGAGAGAAAGCTGTTCTGGGGGAAAAAAAGACTGTTCTTGAGCAGGCTTTCTGCATTGCATTTATTACTGATTCAAAAGGTAACATCGTTTGCGGGGAGAGTGAAATCTAGACTTACGCTTGAAAGACCCCAGAAAATGGTTGGCCTCTTGAGTCTGCTGAGGCTATGTAGGCAAGGAGCACTGTGAGCAACACCTTTCTGATCAAAGGAGCCCAGCAGAACAACAGCACGTGAGAAGAGCCACAAACTAGGACAGTATTTTGTGGCAACTGCAAGCGAGAAAGCTGTCGTGCGCTGTGGAGAGCACTCCCTGAATTGTTTCAGTGTTAGCTTCTCCTGCAGTAACGGGCACAACAGATAGTTCAGCAAGAATACTGAAGCAGAGCAGAAATAAACTGTCAAGATCATGTACTTATGTGGTCTGATATTGTCAAAACACACTCTTTCCTATCTGCTGAGTCCTTCACAACTGGAAATCCTGAGCAGGATGAACTGACAAACTTTTAATATTGGAAGCCAATTACAGTTCAAATGACTTGTGATTCATATAAAGGGCAGGGTGACAGGCCTGGAGGAAGTTGAACTCAAATGTCACCACCTAAAAATATATCTGAAATTATGAGGTTTCTTCCTTTGATGAATTTTTGGAGTAAATTCCACAAGAGGCGAGTCTTTTTAATCACTGTATAATGTTGACTTGTGTGGGCTGGGAATTAAACACGTGAACAGGGCTCTGAAGAGAGGATCCAAATAACTTACTGACCATATCCTGGGAACTGACGTTTGATAATGTTTCAAAGCACGCTGCCATTTCAGCAGATGCCAGTAGCTCAAGACTTAGTGGAGTGGTGCTCCAGTTACAGAGAGATGAATCCTGTTACACGTTATTCCAGGTGGCTCTCAGACACCAAGAATAAGTACGCAGAAATGGTGAGAATGTCTGTAGAGTGGCTGGGCTGTGGGAGAGATTCAGAGGACACTTGCAAGATCTTGATAAATATCAAGATGGTGAGAGGCAGGTCAAAACCACTTTCTTTAGAAGACTAATAGGTGAGGTGAAGTGTCCCTTTAACTGTGTGTTTCAAACCTAGCTCAAAAAAGTGAAATTCCCTAAAGGTGGCTGATGCCCTGTTGCCCTGATGACTGTGATTTTTCAGGATGGTAAAGAAGCGTGTGAAGATGCAATTGAATGTTTTCTTTGCATCACTAGACAAATCTGACATTAGAGACCACTGAAGATCACAGACACATGAAACCCTAATTTTGGGGTTTTTTTTGTTTTTAATGTACAATAACTTTATTGCAGTTTCACCATCCTCGAAGTTCAGCATCTTATGGGAAACCTTAATGTGTATATATATATAATATATATACACTTCAATGTATATAATTACCGTAACGCATATAGTAAGATGTAGACCAGTAGAAGTCCGTGAGGTGGAGACTTGCAAGTAGTGCCAGTTGCTGCAGATATGCCAGTCACAATGCTTATCAATATCCATTGTCGAAGTAATGAGAGTGTAAAAAGATAAGGTGACTCCCATTTGCAATCTAGTTTTTAGTAGCAGGGTACAAGAAATTTTAATCTGAATTGCTTATTAGCATGCACTGCACAAACCTCACTGGGACATAAGAGTGAAAAAAGAAAGTGTCTATTTGATACGCTCATGCAATGGCAGCATGTGTGTTTGGGGCAGGTGTTAAATTACATACAGTGAAAAACATATCCTGAAGCCTTAATCATATTTTAATCTTACTTTGCTGTTGCTAAAATTGTGTTAAAACTTAGTGACATTTACTAATATTTCTCTTCTATTAGTGTGTTGGGTTTGAGTTAAATTGGAGAGCATAAGAGTGAAATATTCTCTTAGTAAGAGCCTAATCTCTTTCAGGTTTCTGTAGGACCAAAAGGAAACCTGCTTATTTAGAGGAGTGTGAATGAGTTAGGATGAGAATCTGTCCCTTCCATGAGATAGGGACAGAGTCTAGAGTTTTTAGTGCACTCAATGGGAGTCTGGTACTGACTTCAGTGGCTGTAGAATCATTTTCTGTTTAATGTCTGGAAGCAGAGAGCTTCTGGGTATTTCATCCTGGAACATGATGATGAGCCCGTGATCGGACAGCGGTCAACGCTGGTGGACAGTCCTCGCCCTTGGCTTGTATGTCTTAGAGCAACGAGCGGCTGCACGCAGTGAGAATGTGCACACGAGTCACTGACTCCTGCGCCAACAGGCGTGAGGTGGGTCCTCCTGTAAATATATCTGCAGATACACAGATATTATTAGAATTTTACTATTCTATTTGGCCCAGATATTTTAGCGCCTTCTTTTTTTTAATGACGCATTCTTCCTTGCATGTGAGCCTGGATCCAAATAAAGTAGTCAGGCCCATTTGTGCAAATAGAGAGGTTTCTTTAGCATTGGGAAACACATGCAACTCTCAGAATAGATTTTTCCTGCCTCTCTCTCCTTAGTAGAATCTTGTTTCATTTTGGAAAACTGGGTACTTATGGATAATTTTTAAAGCACAGACCAAGAGGAAGGTTAAACTATCTTACGTAGGTATTAATGAGAAGTATTTGGATGTGTACTTCCTTCTGTAATTTTATGCTAATGCCCAGCTGGTCTTTATATGCAGTAGTATTAAAATTTTATACAGAATGGCCCCTGAGTATCTCTACTTGTCAACAAAGGGGCTATGATAATAGTTGGGGTAAATCTTATAAACAGTGATAGCACAAATATGAATTTTATATGACAAACTTAGTTTGCTCTTTGAGAAATAGAAGTTTCTACAATACAATGTAATGATTTCTGGAAAACATGAAGTCTAAACACTTAGGTATGTCCTATGAAGAAAGGTGTCTTACTGGGCTTTTCTGTATATGTCAACTTAAATTGCATACTGCAAGTGACAATAAAAATGATACCTATAAGTTTCAGTGACTTGCAACACCACTTGGAAAAGTCTGGTTTTTTTAGTTCCAGGGCAAATTATACTTCAACTCAAATTAATTTTCTGTTCTGTTTGATGGCCTAATTTGTTCTCTGTGTGATCTTAGCAGCAGTAATAGGTTAATAATTACTTTGCAATTTTAAATACTACCTTCTATAAAAGGATTTCAAGTGTACTTTGTAACCACTAGTAAATGAAACACCCGCCCTTCACACCAAAGGGAAGTACCAGTTGTTTTTTACAATTACAAAACAAAGCTAGTGAAGTGTAGGGATCTTTAGTAGTCCTGTCAAGGTGGCACAAGGTAGCTTGGAGTGAGTGAATCTTTTAATATCCTACATAAGTAGTTAGAGCAGGCACAGAATTGCCTGTGTAGCCAGTATATGTCTTACTTTACAAAGTGTCTGTGTGCCTGATTCTACCTTTACTCTCTCTGGATTGTCAGCTGACAGCCCAGTCTAAGGCTACTCCAGCTGTAGGGGAGGTAAATATATCTGTCAGGATCGGTTCATTCACACTTGGGTGAGGCAGCAAATGTAGACTGGCATGCGCCTGGCTAGATGCACGGTAAGAATGTGCGATCCCTCCTGGGCACTTCCCCTCCGTCTTGTCTGCTGCCCGTAGTGCTGCCATCGCTTGTAGGCTGCTCTGCGACAACGCGAGACCCCTCGGTCTCTAACACTCAGCCCAGCGCTCACTGCTTGCTTGATCAGTCCCTGAGACTAAGCCTGTGTTACGTTGCTTCATTTTCTTTAAGAACACTATGGCAATACGATTTCTGACTCCTACGGGTAATCTAATGGGATTTCTGTAGGGCAGTCTTTTATAGGGTCCTATAAAGAGAGTCTTATCTCTAGTCCACTGTAAAAAGAGGCAGATGCTGCTGCTTAGAATTGCTCCCTCTTTCCTGACATCACCAGTTGCTAGCATCTGAACTGAGGTCTCCATATTCATGCTCGTACCAGCAACGCAGAATCTCTCTGAAGCTTTAAAGTGCACAGAATGAATATCTGGGAGTTAAATATAAGGTGGACTACTGCTTGTACGCAGTATCCCTGCCTTCTTTCCCAGTGCTCTCCTTATGTGTCCAGGAGCAGAACTGACAGCTGTAGCCTCGAGCAGGGTGTGTTTGGTAGCTGCAGGACTTAGATGCCAAGCTCTGGGATATCATTCCCACAGTGGCACTCGGGGCTGCGACAGGCCCCTCTGCATTGCTCTCTCTGCAGCTGCGGGGTGGTGTCGGGTCAGGCTGTCTCCTCTGTGCCTGGGCCCCTTACACACCTCTTGCTGCTTTCCCTACCAACTTCTTCCTGATAGACTGTAGGAAAACCACATGCAGATAGATGACTCCTATGGCTACTGTGGGTAGGGTGTTTATTTCTTTGTTTTCTTCAGGATTATTTTACGTAGTAAGCACCATCACATCAGGAACTTGGACAGGTTTTCAGCAGTGTGTGGGCAACTTTTTCAGGACATCTGTTATATTTATTAATTAGGCAATATGTGCTTCTGAAGATTGCCCGGATATTTATTGCAAACAGTAGAGAAGTGAACATTTCTAACAATTACCAATATATTTTATTACTGTTCCTCTTAGTTATCTGCTAGTTTACTAACTAATCCCTCTAACACAAGCTGCTTGGTTCTACACATGAAACTTTTCAATCACAGTGAGGAGAATATGGCTTGCAACACACTCAGGAAGTTTCCGCCTTAAGATCCGCTATATCCGATGAAGAGAACTGCAGAGCCCGGCAGCCTGGGAGAGCATCTTGCAATCTGCTCAGCGCTGAGTATGGTAAACTGGTTGCTCTGGTAAACTCAGTGTCTTGAGTTTGTTTCAAGCATTTTTGCTGTAACAATACCTCTTTCTACTTCTACTTATTTATAATCTACCTTGTTTGATTCTGTATTTGTATGAGTGATGCACAGAAGTAAGCTTACATATGTTTGAGTTCATGAGAAGTATGCCAGTGTACTGGAAGCTAGTGTACTAGCAGCACCAAGCAAAATGAGGCAATTTAACAAAAAAAGTGAATTAGATTGGTAAATACATGGATTCTATTTCACATAGCCAGCAAAGCAGCTGCAAAACAAACAAACAAAAAATATTTTGTGGTGTTCATTTTATTAAGGAGCAGGATGATCACAAAGAGGATGAACCATCTGAAAAGGTTGGTAATGTGAAAGGCAGAATTTGACTGAAGTAGTTTTAATTATCTTTCCAGCCAGAACTCATGCAGGGAAAGAGGAGGTCCATAGGAAACAGCAATACCTCTGAAACTTCACAGCAAGAAACTACGGACAGATTTTTAAAATATTCATCTTTCTGACATCGGGGAAAGTCTTGAATACGTTATCAACTCTGAAAATCAGGGCCAGATTTCAGGCAGTGTCCTTGTTCTGACCTCCTGAGTGTCTGGTTCCAGTCCATGTACTAGGAACCATGGCACTGTCAGGGAAACACAGCTATCTCTGGGATGAAAAGTAACTGAGAGGTAAAAGCTATGGAGAGAAGATGGGTTTTGACCTGCAGTAGTGAAGTCATGCTAACATTTTTTCTTAAATGCTCTTGCATACCAAACTGCAGAAACTTTAGTCATAGTAACTGAAGACCTGCTGAAGTTTTAGCCTCACTTCAAACAGCCAAATACTATTTCTTCATGCTATTTTAACTATTCCTTATAACAGGGGTCTAGTGTAGTCATCTAGCAGTGACAAATGACACCAGTCGGTAATGTACTCTGTGACTTCCCCAGAATGTTTCATGGTTGCTCTGACTGTGTGGGTATGACACAGCATATTTAACTTTCTTTCTGGATCTTCCTGTGGATTGCAGTGTGCCCTGTCCAATGAAGGAAATATTCACAGTGCAGCAGCTGGTGAAAGGGACACGTCAAAATGCTTTTAAAAATGGTAGCATTGATTTTAAAAAGATAATATTGATTATAACTGACGTTGTGGTTTCAGTGAGGTTTTTGTTTTGTGTGTGTGTGTGTCTTTTCCTTATTATCAGATTATAACAGGAGAAATTGTAACTCTATCAGAAATGGTATGAAATTCAAACTGCCAAAATAGAATTGGGGAGGTGTTTGTCATCGTTGTTGTTATGAAATAAACTGAGACTACTGGAAGGAGGTTACCTACAAGAGCACTTAGTTGTCATAAAATTTTCATGATCGAAGCTATGCTCATTAATTTTACTAATAAATTAACTTACAGCATCCTGTCAGCTAAGTGTCATCTACAGATTGTTGGAGAGAACAGTAAGCGACTTGCCTGAGGCCAAAAAAGAATGACCATCATACTTCGTGCGGAGATTTCAAGCTCCTGGCTTTCCGATGTAACAAGAATATGCTACTTTCTCTCATGCTGTGCGTCCCCTCCCTGCTCTAACAGGCACTTTTTATATTGCATAATGTCTGTTATGCCAGAATTATCCTTTAAGGATTCAAGCCACTGAAAGGACATTAGCAGTACTGAAGGAAGCACTGTTAAATGTATTGGCAGTCCTGACATCAGACCGAGGTGACTCAGTGTAAGGTAGCATTTACAGAAATGTCACACTACTTTTTTTTCTTTTTTTCTTGTTAGAAACATCAGTGCTATTAAGCAGCTGCCTTTGTCAGCTCCTGCTCTGGTCACAAAAGTCTTATATTTCTGTTTGACCCAAGGCTTAGTGGAATCACTTGGGCTATGGGGAAGGAACTCGAAGCTGTTGGTGCAGACTGTGCATGTCTGACAGTTTCTTGCTGCTCTAGACCATTCATATTAAAAGTAATCAGTATAGATTTTTTTAATGCTGTTTCAGGGAACTAAGCGTCGTCTTTTTGTCATTAACCTGTATTGGCAGGAATTAGGATTGTGGTGCCTATAAAATATAATTTTAAGCAGATTAGAATCCACTTCCAGAGGCTGACAGGAAAAGAAGTGCTGACAAGTTAGCATAATGTGTAGTAAGCAAGAATAAAAGCCAATATATGATTTAAACAATGTACTAATTAATACAATATAGATACTGAAAGCCCTGGGAAAGTGAGGGAGAATTTGGTTTCCTTCATAACTTAGAAACAGCCAGAACATTGTGTCCTTGAACTCAATAATCCCAGCTCTGTGCCAAGGTAGAGGAAGAAATCCCTTCATTTGGATCACCAACCAAAGAAAGCCTTCCAAAGCTAGATTAGAGAGTGGGAAGTTCAATAGAAAGGAAAAGAAGGGTATTTACTTACTGTTGGTTAACTAGTCACTTGAGACTGACAGATCAGGTTTAACTAGATTGGTTCTTCACATTTATTGCATCAGGAAAGATAGTTTTAAGACCATTGGACTGATTCATAGGTAAGCCTAGTCTAATTTATTGCATGAATATGCATGAATACTACTGTAAATTACTTCTATTACTAGCTGAGGGTGTGAACAGTACCTTGATTTGCAGAAATATATTTGAAACAACTCCCTAAGTGCTAAATTATTTTAGGTGGGAAAGAATTACAGTGTTGGTCTTCTGAACTAATTGGTGAACAATGCTACATTTGGAAATTTAGCTGCCTGATGTACCTTGGTACTTCACTGAGCACTTTCTGGTTTGGTGTACAAGAGATAATTGGTTATATCTGCTTTCAAGTAATTTATTTACATCCTCAGGCCAAGGTATCACACTGAATAACTAGTTCTGGTCTGAGGCATATCTGGTTTTAATGGGAAGAAAATCCCACTATTAAGAGATTTTTCTGTTGTTTTTAAATGCTTCCTATACTTCTGGGACAGTGAAATTAGTCAGTTTATTAACTAGTTTCTCTCTGATCGCAGTGAAGGGTTATCTTCTCCCAGAAAAGTTCTTTGTGGTATTGACATGTCAGACTTCTCTATCCACTTTTATCTTCAAGAGAAGAGATTCTGGGACATGCCTTTGACTTGCGTTTTGGGGTAAAGGCAAAAACTGTAAATAAATGTGAGGAAGGATTGAAGATGTTTGGAAAAGGCAGTAATATGTGAAGGAGAAACTATAAGAGTGTGAAGGCCTGTGGAATAACAAAAATTGCCTCTCGGTTTGAGTGGAGAGCTTATTCATTTTGTCCCTCTTAGTGAGTCTGTGTCTCCTTGGAAGAGGTCAGAGCACTCGCTTGGATGGCTGCCCTCCCAGTCCAGCGAGTGCCCTGCTGGTGGTTACTCGCACAAGAGTGGCACATTCCTTGGGAGCGTTTTAGGTTATGTGCTCCCAGCTTGAACACAGAGGAAAACTGTGAGAGGAATCGGCAGCTACAAAATTAGTAAAACAGATTCATGTGGAACATACCACAGTTTCTGGGCAGGATCCTGTAATCCTAGAGGGTGTAGCATTATTACACTTTCACATTGGTTCCCCTTTTGTTTTTCAGGGGACTATTTGGAGAAGCAAGTGCAGTTTGGCATGAGTCTGGCCCTGCATAATTTACATTACTATTATTGTATTTTATAGCATGCAGAATAGACACTCAGCTCTGAAGAGGATACATGAAACGTGGCTTCCAGTCGTCGGTCCGGATTTAATTAGTTACATTAGTTGTAACAGTAAGAATTGAGAAGAATTGAGTAAGCAGAATATGACTACACAGCTACAGAAACATCAAGAAACCATTGCTTTTGGTGGAGAGTGGCAGAGAGTTTGTAAACAGGTTTCATGTTTCTTATTTTCTTTAGTGGAAATTCAGACTCTTACCAATTCAGGCAAATAGAGAGGCAAAGAATTCCCAGAGATGCAACTCGCACAGCTGTAAGTTACTGTATGATGCTGCTGGTGCCTCCAGCTGTTGCATTACTATTTATTCTAGCATAATACTTAAGCATAATAAAAAAAAAAGGAGGGGGGCAGGGGGGAAGGCAACAGAACTAAAATGTTTCATAGCTGTTAGAAGAGCAAACCTTGGTGCAGTCAGCCACTTAAAAACCTGTATTACTCTCAGACCATTAAAAATTCAGGAAATCACTTATGCTTGTGCCCTAGAGCTTTGCTAATTAGGGAAGTAGAGAAGAAATAGGGACAGGATTAGGGAAAATGAGATTTCTCTTAATATTGGAAGAATTTTGAGCTGGTCTCACCTGAAACTTCCCTCATACAGTAAGAGTAAAAGAGCACTGTATCAGAACAGTAGCAATTTACAGCACTGTCTGCACATATAAATGACTAGAATATGTGTGAGATATTGCAGACTCAGAACAGGTTGTCTTGGATTATAACAGATTTTTTTTTCCTAGACCTGCAGAAGGGCCATGTTCAGATCTGAGCATAGGTCGTAACTTCTGTGAACATGTACCTAGGGTGATCCTAAACCAATGTGAATTCTCCAGCTAAAATAAATTGGAGAAACTGAAGGGATTCTTTTTTTCCTTCCTGTTCACATGAACAAAGTTTGTCTCTGGCAGTAAAACACACAACACTATGGAAATGAATATGGCTCATCATGATTGAACATGCATGGTATAAATCAGCCTACAATCTCTGAGAAATAAAACTTAGTTGGTATGCAGCAGGTACCTCTCGAACATGAGGGGCTCCCTTGGTAGAATGTATTTATTGTGTGTGGCTGGGTATCTGGTTCTGGCTCTGTTCCCTGCAGTAAAGCCACTGGCCACATTACTATTTGCAAACACAGTGTTCACTCAAGTGGTACTAAATAGAGAAGAGGTGGGGCAAGCAGGGCTTTAAAAAGAAAGATGAGTCCCTCCAAGTGTGCGTGGATAGAGCAACTACGTTCTGCAGAGGGACGGCACCTGGAGATCTTGCTGCCTGTACCCCGCTGAGGGCTTTGGTGAACAGTTTTTCAATTTCTTGCATTTAGGATTTGAACAACAGCCTTGCAGGTTGCGAGGAAATTTTCAGTGATCTTTGCAAGTTCTGCTTTTGCACTGTGTTAAATTTGTGGCAAGAGTGTCAGGCATTTCATACTTGGCTTCCAAAAAGAAAAAAAAAGAAAAAAAAAAAAGAAAAAGAGAGCGAGACAGACAGAGAAAACAGAGAAAACGACGTGTGTGGGGAAGAAACACCCCAGGAATTTCTTCAAGGTTTTACTCAGACGTAAGGACTAAAGTGGCAAGAAAAGCAAGACAAAGATAAAACTTCACATCGTGCTAATATGTCTGAGTATAAGGCAGGAGTTTGCAGAAACCTTTTGGGATTACACATGCTCATTTTGTCCTGGATATGACTGAATACAAGCCTGTTCTCCTCTAACAACAGTTCAGAAAACTCAAGATTATGTTTCTCTTCCTTGTTGCTTTTTTGCCAGTGTGTTTCAAAATTGGTTTTGTCAGCCTTTCAGCTCTGCAGCACTGGAACTGTCCTAATGGATACAGACAAGAGACTGAAAACTCCACTTGCATAGGTAAGTGACTGTTCACAATTATGAAAACGGCCTTTCTGCTCTCTTAATCGAGCTTGCTATTTTTAAAGACTTTTTTTTTTTACGGAGTTTGTGTGCTCTACTGGCAGAGACAATGAATCAACTTTTTGATATCACTTGCTTCTTAGAACCAACAGAGCTCATTTTATTTAGTAGCTTGTCATTCAAAAATCAGTCTCTTGTCAGTTTAATTATCAAAAAGCAGGATTAGGGTGATGTTTTTAAAGAGATCTGAACTGTTTCATGGTTACCAAAATTCCTTCCTTTAGTTTAGTGTCTCTATCTTCAGTACATGTGCATTCACATATCTGTGCTACTATATATGTGTAATTTATGTATGGATGTATTTATATATATGTGTGCATTTAGAAAGAATAGACAGAGTTAGTACATCTTATGCAAATATATGAATCATGTTGGATGTTGTAGTACTAAAACGTGGGTGAAGTGTATGACACTATAATAATCTCTGGTGATTTGGAACATTTAACAAGTATAAGACAAAGAATGATAGAACCCTTCTCACCACCCTGATACCTTGAAATTCTCTTCGTTTTATTAATATTTTTATTATATTTAGGAAGGCACAGCCAGCAAAGTACTGGGTTTTGTGTTAAGAAAGTCTCTGTAAGGTTTCAAGCAAACAGACCTAATACTTAGAGTTAAGCTTTTGCCGTAGTTTGCTCGGGCTACAAAGCTCTGACTCGGTTCTTGACATGATTCCAGTGATTTAATAGCAGGTGCCTCTGTGCGTTCTGCCAAGTAATACCAGCTTGCGAGCAGAAAGGAGAAGTATGCATATTAAATGTTCTGGTATTCAGCGAGGAGGAGCAAGGCGTTTTTGTGTACAAATGATAAACTTGACTGAAGGTTTGTCAAAGATCCAGAGACAGCCAGATACTTCTGTGCTGATGCTTCCCTGTGAGCGAGGAGCTCTCTTCCTCACTCTGCGCTTCCGCGTGCTCTCCCCTCTCAGGATGCCTCTGTTCGCACTGCTGAAGGGGATTCCCACTGCAGGAGCCTAAACCAGGGGGTGCAGCCCGGGAGAGCACCCGCCTCCCCACTGCCAGTGGGTGCTCTGCCCACGGGACCAGGCTGGCGGTGGGTCTGCGTAGCCCCGTGCTGAGAGCTGTGTGGGTCACATCCTCAACAGCTGTTGTACGTCACATATCTCTCCTCCGCTCCATGCTATTTGCTAACGTTAGCCTAGCTTCTATGGGCTAATTAAGAAGTATATTAGTTACAGCTTATTCATTACTGCACTGCCCAGTTGAGACCTCGCTTTTAACAGGACAGTCATACTGAAATGAATGTGATTGCTTGGCTATTTTTTGGTGGGTCAAAGTCCACTCTAAATATCATTGAAGGTTAAAATGCCATGAAGATGCATTCATTCTTCTGTTTCAGGCAACTCATTTTGCACACTGACATGTGTTGTTTTCCCATTAATAGAGACAGGAATTGTCCTACATTGCCTATTCTGTTGAAAATCAGATTTATTCTCTTGTTGTACCAGTCTTGGGGAGACTAGGTAAAGTAAAGCAAACAGGATGGCTGCTAGCTCAGCAAATGTGCAAGAAATATTAAAAGCATTTTCTGTAGCAGCTGAACTTTCTATGACTTATTCTGAACAAAGATTTTGTTCTACCTTGTTTAGCATAGAATAAAAAAACACCAAAAAATGTGATAGGGCATCTTTTTAATTAGAGGCCACTGGATTGCAGAGGAGAAAGCACAGGCAGAATTTTGAGATGAAATACAGGACTAGGGGATGCTCTGATGGAATGCATTTCCCCTGGTCTTTGCCATGTGGGACTAGAAACCCAGGTGTATGAAATTCTAGTATATTAATTATGTGAGATAGAGGGTGCAGGGGAAGCAAGTGATAGGAAACTGGAGGCAGACTTTAAAGGTAATAATGGGCATAAAAATGGTGAGTGGGAGATATGAGTCATATCAGTGAACTGTGAACAATGAGAGCAAGCTCAGCTGTGGCTTGGCCACCATCCTTGGTGAGCTGTAATAAATATACCAATTGTAAAATGTTCTTTATCGTCTGTGGCTTCGGTGGCGCCCTGCCAGCCACAAGGCCTGTGCTGAATTGAGGAGGTGCTGGCTCTCTTTTAGAGAGCTGCCACAAAAGACACTTACTGGAAATTGCATAGGCTTTGCTAGATTGGTTTTCCATCCTGCTACTACAGATGAAGATCTTGCATGGCTTAACAACTTATTTTTTAATTAATTTCCTTTATTTCTAGGGATATTCAAAGATCAAAAGCTGCCTCAACATGAGGAAGCGTAATGTAATGTTATGTTCTACATAATTTTATACAGTTATTTTAACAGAGATTATTTGAATCCAACTTGGTATGCCAAGAGGAGAAAAGTCTTTGAGGCAACTATGCATCCCAGAATCGCACAATTTGTCAAAGTATGGGAGAACAGATCATGAGATATCAGATCTTGCAAGTAGTGATATAACTGGAAACATTTCTGCACTTATTGACATTGCCATCTTGATTTTATATACATATATACATATGTTTCAGTATTAGGACTGGGGACTAGGTTTCCCTTAAAAATTCTGAACATGCAAATCCTCTAAAAACCTCTACAAAGGAAAAGTAGTTTTGGTCACACAGGAGTTATTGCTCTTCCTAAAAATAAACACAAACACATATGAACAGTGTGTCTTGGGAGAACTTTGGAGGTTTTTTGTTGTGGTGGTGGTTGATGTTTTCTGTAGCTTTTTTTTTTTTGTCTGTAGGCAAACAAGGGACTCCAGGGAATAGACTTTAGATTTATGGCTGTTAGGATCAGTTGCCTGTGCCTTCCTCAAGTACCCTTATTACAATACCATTTTTCATGTTCCTTTGGGGTTTAGAACCTTTCCATGATAGAAGCCAAGACACTTTCTGATGTGATGCTGTTTATCTCAAGAAGTCTCTACTATAATCCCTTGCATTATCGAATTTAAGACTGGACATTAGTTTGTTTGTCTTAGGCTACCCTAAAAAAATATATTGATGTTCCACATCCTGCATGAATGGAAGTGTACTTTGGCTTCAGGGCTTACTTTGAGTACTCACTTTGTGAGTTTTAAAGGTAAGGGAAGATGGGTTAAAATCAGATTCACAATACTGAAGAAAAATATTTTTTAAGAAGGCAAAGCAAATACCACATTATTGAAGTTATACTAGATCATAGGGATTTTTAAATTCTGCCACATTGCTGCTAATTCTGATGTTGACTAGTGAGCCTTTTTTGCTTCTTTAGAACTGGCACGCTACATGTTCCTCCACAGCTACAGCATTCTTGCTCTTGCACTTGAAGATGACAACGGCAATTAGATCGGCTGTCTTGGTCAGGTTTTGCTTTTTGTCTCAAGCGTTTCCTTTCCTTCTTGCTCTTCACCACTCTCCTGTCTGGAGCATTGGTGAGATGGAATACTAAGTTACTCTTGTTTGAATTACAATTTTTACAATTTCCCTTAGTTAAGTTCTGATCCATTCAGCCTTCTGAAGACACACAGATGGATTTTTTTTTTTATGTTGTATTCTGAGAAATATTAAATCTAATTCATACCAGCAGAAGATTAAATAAGATATTGTAGCCCATTGAGATCTTTGTGCCATTTTTCTTCAAGATGTCTAGAAGTGGTTTCTGAGCTTGATTTGTGATCTAACTTTGGTTGTACTTTGTGGAACTTTTAAACTTTTTTTTTTTTTTTTTTTTCTACTAAGTTATATTGCTGCTCGTGCTGTTAAAGCTGTGGCTCTGGACTGGAAAAGTACAGGAACTGATAACCAGCTTACATCATTGTATTTCTTTCCATACTATCTGAGAACTTCACAGCTTCTATACTCTCAAAACTGTGTAAGATCTGGATGTACTTCAACACTCATTTAAAAACTGGGGAGCTGAGGTAATGATCAGCTTGCACTTGTTAATTCTTCAGTTCCTCAGAGATCAGTGGAGCATTTCTTCTACTTGTGACTATCTCCTCTTCTTGAGCTTATGTTTTAAGAGTGTTGATAAAGTGTATGAGGAATTTAGTTTCTAAACTAGAAGAAATTGATTGTTTAATCTCGTTAATATGATTATGATGGTGACTGGATATAGAAGCCTGAATTCATCTGTAGTCCAACTCTAACAAGAACTAAATTTGAGTTATGTCATATGTGTCTGTGTGTATATATTTTATATATATATAATCTATATATTTATGTATAATCTGTATGTTTGGGGTATTAATGAAGAGCACACTCTGAGTTACTGTGGTTTCTCTGTATCCCTGCCAGGCATACTAATGTTCCACCTTCTGCAATCAGAGCATTTCTCAGGACTCTCAATAAAGTGGCATATTTGTATGCAAAATCATTGAGAGCTGCCAACATCATGATGACATGATTCATCGTTTTTGCTGATTCTCAAGGCGTTTTGTACATAAAGAAGCCTTTGAGAGCTGAGCAGAGTCTCATTCTTCCTTTCAGGGCCGGCTGTCAGGGCCCTGCAGACGGCTTTTGTGTCCGCTAAGCCGCTTTCTGTCCCGCGTAGAGTTCCCACTGGGGAAGGAGGTTGCCCGGATACGTGACGGCGCTGGAGCAGGATGCGGTCCGGCGAGGGCAGGCGAGCGCGCTCCTGCTCACACCTCCTGCATCGTCCATGATCCAGTTCTCCTTGGCTCTCAGAAAACAGCGTTTGGGGATTTTTCTGGCTGACCTTTCCAAAAAGGAGGGCTCACAGGTCCTTCTGCCATTGTTCGTGCCCTGAATAGTTGAATGCTCACAAAGCCCCCGCGAATTCAACAGTAGCTCCGTGTCCGTTGGCACTTCCTGCGTAAGGCTGGATTGGGCGTTCTCGGGCAGCCAAGCAGCTTGTCCGTGTGCCTCTGAGCTCTCCTTGGGCCATTATTCTTGAACTATATCCTCTCCTTGGCTAGGGGGATTGTTCGCTTTTCAGCGTGTGGGGGATTTTCTTTGCTGTGTGAACTCTGGTGATGCTGAAGCTGACACGCTGGCCACCACCAAGTCACCTCTGCAAGTTACTAGGGAGGCAGCGCAGGTTCCTTTAGCCTGATCAATCAATGTGCTCTTCTCTGCAGATTCCCTGCAGTTTGTTTATTTATTCCTTATTATGTGTTGTAATGCTGGGAAGGACCATCTGTAAATCACAGACCTGTTGTCCACTTGTGCGTATAGTGCAGTGACCTGTGGGTGGTGAAAGCATGTCTTCTCATTCGCATCTTGAGAACATCCACTGATGTTTTTTCACAGCTTCACAGTTTTTCCTAGGTAGCTTGTTCACTTAGGAAATCACACTCACTGTTAAAACATGAGTTTAATTTCTAAATTTGATTTTCGTGGCTTCATTTCTCAGCCATCAGTCCTTGTTAATTTTTCCTGGAGAAGATTAAAGTGTCCTTTGGAAAAATAGATATCTTTTTTGTTCAGAAGTGTGTATTTACTGTGGCCAAGCCTACTAGCAATCTTCTTTTTGTTAAGCTAAACTGAGCACTTTGTGTATCTCAATGAGAGATGCTTATTCTCAAATCATTTTCTTAAATCCTTGTTATATACACTTTGAAATTTTTCAGTTCCCTTTAAAAGTATATATCCAAGAAATAAAAATATTCCAGTATAATCTGATCACTGTCATCTGTGGAATAAAATTCTTTCCACTATCATTTTTCTCGTGTGTTTTATATGTACTGTACTGTACCTCCTCTAGTAGCATGAGGAGAGGCCAGCTGCTTGTCCAGCATGTGTTTGAATCCTCTTCAGAGTAAGCATTCAAGTCTTTATGAACAGAGCATCATCTGTTTTTATACTAGTGACCAAATCAGGTTACCTGTCCAGTTTAGCCAGCCTTGTAGGCCCTTTGAAAACTAGCACATCAGGGCGAGATACTAAGGCAGCGTGCACAGCAACAGACTTCTCTGCATCGCTCTTAGCTCTGACAGTCGTGAAAAGGGGCTGAGGCCACCTAAGTCCTCCAGTACGGGTGACCCTTTCAAAGAACCCTTTAATTTTAAGGATACCCAGTCTTTGTTGGCTAACCTGTCCTACCGAGGTCTGAACTGCCAACCTGGAGCTCAGGGCTTCTGTAGCCTCTTATCAAACTTTCCAGCTTTCTGGAATTAAGTTGCTGGAAATTTTTCTGTTTTGCATTTTTAAACTATTAAAACAAAAATTAGTTGTATGTGCAACTTGATAATATATGAAATATACCTTATCATCACCTTAGCTAGTGCTCTGATTATGTTTCATATGTTATCAAAGTAAGTTTATTGTACACATGGAACAAATATTGTGGAGCAGCTTTGTAAATATTCCCTAATTCTACAGTCATATTAAAAGGCTGTAAATAGCTGTGGTGGTGTTTTTTAATTTATTTATTTTTCTTTTTTTGAATAGTTGCCATTTCACAGAGAAAACAACGCACAAAAGCAACCAAACAACAACACAACGTCTTCTGCTATATGGAGGTTTTAGAAGCATTTAAGGGAGACATGGGACATGAAAGATCTTGTTTGCTTTCACTAACCTGATGGTGCAAACAGGAAACATTCCTTTCAAAGCATTGTAGTGAGCTGATAAAATTACCAGTATGTTATAATGAGGTCCTCTTAAGCCCTGTCCTGATTTGCACATGATTCAAATTCTGGGTTATTCAAGCAATTCTTTCTTAGTTCCTCTTAAGTCTTGAGCAGGAATATACACACACACACACACACATATATATATATTTATAAATATATTTGTCTATTTTAATTTTTGGTAAGGTTCTCATTTTCATAGCTATTGCCTCAAATGCAGTATGCACTATAAATACTGCAATTTTTTATTATTAATAAAAGCTCTGGGCAAATCCGTCCTTTAAAAGTCACTTTTCTAATTAATTTGCTCGTTGCCTTAGATGGGTGTTTTGCTTGGGATTCTTTGTCTTAGAATATAATGTTCTTAATGTGTCTTGTATGTTTTGCAGACTTGACTGAATTCAAAATGTTAGTGTAGGAGTGCTTTGAAAGTTGTATGTTTTGCAAATCTTGGTGATGTAGTTGCAAAATTGTTACAGTGGAATGAGGGATTGTGATAGAAGGAAGCAGCCATAGGCAGAGGTAATGTGTGTGTCCTACTTCCATAGCCAAGGATAATGCACATACAGAAGCAGAGTAGTGGACAAGTCCTTTCCCTGTCTGGGAGTCTGGGACCTTTTGTGCGGAGTGCCCATTCACTAGGTAAAGAGGCAATTTTCCTGGTAAGGCGCCTTTAAAAAAACTAAATAATAATTGAACATAAAAAAAACAAACAACTTGATAATTCTGAAACCAGTAAGTGAAGCAATGTAGCTGTTCACTTCCTTTAATGGTGGGAAACTAAACTTTGTAACTAATGTATTATCAATTTCCTGTGTCCTGGCTCATCTTTCTGTCTGTTCTCTCTTGCTTTTGCTAACAGAATTATGCTGATCTGTTCAAAATATTTTTCAGATATTGATGAATGTCGTGAAGGAGGTTTGGGAACTTGTGGCCAAAGCTGTGTCAATGTTCCAGGGTCCTATATCTGCTCCTGTTTGCCTGGCTATACCTTAGATATAGACAAATGGTCTTGCTATGTGAAAGGTATGGTCATTTTCTTTTCTAATGACTAGAAAAGAGTTTTAGAGTTTTAATTAGCAGTTCACGTGCTTTTCAAAGTGAATCATGCCTGTCTTCTTATTCACAATGCTGAGTTAATTCAGCTGCTGGAAAGCAGACTGATTCTTTGTTTTGTTCACTGAAAATCTGCCTCTTCTAGTGTGCAGGTAATTGGCAAGGAGAAAAGTAGATATCACAGAAGAGTGACGAGGAAAAGGAAAGTATGGTGGGAGGGAGATGAGTGAATGTATGGGAAAAAAAAAAGAAAATAAACCAAAAATAAAACTTGACTTCCATGACTTCCTTTAGCATATCTTCTTCCTCTGAGAGGAGTCAACCATTTTGTAACTCTAAATGCTCTCCTTTATCCCGGCCTTACTACTTGCAGAAAAAGCACGCACTGCAGATTTTGCTCCATTGGCACCACATAAGATTTTGCTCCCTTTGCCTCTTTCGATCTGTTGGCATTGATACCTGTTCTGAGGGCAAGGCTGTGAAATGCTGGACGGGAAGTCCTGGTTTTTAGTTTGGTCTTAATAAATACAAATGGTACTATGAGTTGTTTCTCTCCCACTTTGCCCTAAATTGTCAAATGGATTTAACGCATAATTTGTGTTCAAGCTTTAAAAACTTTTAGCCCCTTTGAGAGGAAAATATGCACAGTCATAGCCTTTGAATAACTTTGGTTTTCTTAAGAGTACGAGGCGGTTGTGCTCTGAGGTTCAGCTCGCACCTCTCCATTTTGATTTCCTGCAGGTCGAGTTTGAGCTTCTGGCTGGAGAATTCTCTAACTCCCTTCCAGTCAAGGAGTCCAGGTTTACTTTTTGTGACCAATATGTACTTGGGTCTGTCTTTAATGTGAAGCTGTTGTGTGGCAGGGTATGTTGGTGACCCCAGAAGTAGGGGATGCACTCAAGTCCCTCTGGATGTGGCCTTCGGATCCATGAACATGAGTTCACAGGACCCTAAAGGAAAACTCTTGAGTCTGAAAAGGGCAGAACAAAAGTATATATACACTGATTGTCAAATAATTGGTAACATGCAAGCAGTATTTGCTAAAATGCAAGCAGCTGCCTAATTCCTGAGATAAATCATCCTTGCTACACTTCAGCGTTCATCTACGTAAAACAAGTCTTCATAGTTTAAATATTCTCATACGGTGGTGTTCAATGTAAATAGCAGCGGAAAAAGATGTCAGTAGCATCCTAGAAACAGCTATTATAACTGGGAAATACTTTGAAAAGTCCAGATTGGACTTTTAGATGTTTAGGTCCTGAATGTTTGCTATGGCTAGAAAAGTATTAATCAGAATTTAATTTGGCAAAAATAACATGTGCATCTAATTTTTTTTTTTCTCTGCACCAGACCCTGCACCTTTCTTACTTTTCAGTCATGGAAATGCCATCTTCAGAATTGACACAGAAGGGACGAATCATGAAAGACTGGTTGCTGATACTGGTCAGTCAACACTTGTAGACTTCCATTATGCAGAAGAGAAAGTGTATTGGGTTGACTCTGAAAGGCAGCTTCTGCAAAGAATTCACTTGAATGGCACGAAACAAGAGGTAAGGTCAATCCTTTGGAAATCCTCAAGTTGCTGAATATCATACCCTCTACTGAAACAATCCTGTTCATTGATTGGCACTTGATAATTTAAATAGTATTTGCTGTTGTGATAGTTCTGGTAAGTGCCAGGGAGGCCTGAGTCTGTGCTGTTTAACTGACTTCCACATTGAATGGAGATAAAGACAAAGAGAAGAAATTTAGACAAACCAAAGGCAATAATATGTTTTAAATTAAATTTCACCAGAGCCAGAGTACTGTAGCTCAAACTGGCACAAATGGTTTGAGGAGAACGTATTTGAATTCCTAGTCTCTCTCTCTCAAGCCTTTTATTGGTTTCCATGGTTGCCCAAAGGCTTCTCTCAGCACCGCACCTTTTGTTCAGGAAAAGTTGTACAGTTTGTTGCGTCTGGCTGATTAAGAGGGGAACACAGGGTGATGCGGCTGAAAGCCTTTTTTTGAGAGAGGTTGCTAGGGTTCCTGTTTGAGTGAAGGGATGATGTATTTCACACTGATTTTTTAAGGATCTAGGTCCAGCAGCAGTGTGCCAGGTAGTCTTCGCTCTGTAACAGTGCAGGTCTGGGTACTTCATAGTGTATCAAATACAGGGAATGCTTCTAGCTAAAAGGTCAGTCCATTTCCTCATTTCCCTGGAGAATATTTTCCTTCTCTGAGGTGGTCAGACAGTTCAGAGGGTGTAGGTGCTAATACAAAGATAAGAAAGTTTCTGTGGGTCTAAAAGAAAAGGAATAAATGAAATGTCACTGTGGTTCATGTAATGCAAGTCCCATTTGGGATATTACATGGGATGCTTCTTGTTGTCAACTTTTTTTGTTTACAGAGACTATGTTACACAGATAAAGGTGTTTCAGCATTTGCTATTGACTGGATACACCAACATATCCTTTGGGCTAATAAACAGAAAGCAATCATTGAAGTGACAGACACCAATGGGAAAAAACGCCGTGTTCTTCTAAGAGATGCTGGTCATCCCACAAGGATTGCCATTGATGCTGAGCAAAGGTAATTTTAACTAGGTTAGTAATGTCATTAAATTGGACTCCAAATTGTCTTGCAACTGTGATTTATAATCTATAGGGTTAGTCTGTACACACGTATCCTCTATAATCCATTAATTCCTTGAACTTTGACCATGTAGGAGTAAAGGTTAATAATCATATAAGACATAGAGAAATGAGACTTTTTTCTTAAAGACAGTGAGATTTTAGAGCAGCAAGAAACTTTGAACAGCAAAAGAGCGTGTCCTTGCACATGGTGTGAAACCTTTGTGCTCCAGACCTGGCACGCTTGGAAAACAAATTGGCATACATTCTGAAGAAGTCTAAATTTAGCTTTGCTCCTGTTTCCTTTGTACCTCGGTTGATACTTATTAGTTCCGAACCTGCTATTGTTACTCTGTATCATGAGTAATTTGTCTATTATAAAGATGCTTCTTTGAACTCCAAGGCATTCACTCTGAGCACCCGCTCACATTAGAGATTTGGCCTCCTCAAAAGTTATTGATAGGGATTGTCAGAGCAGTGTCCCCATGCTGATTTATCTTGACATGTAAAGCTCTTCCATTCAAGGTTTCAAAAATAAAAGTTGAGGAGATATTTTCATTTGGAAAACTTAATTTGCAATTAAGAGTATGGTGGATGTATTTTAATATTAAGGCTTATGTGCCCTCTCCCTAAGCATTTATGCATAAACCAACTTCCTGGGTGTGTGTGAATCACTGAGCGTTAAAGCTGTACACACATACACACATACGCAAGTTAGCTAGTCATAAACTGTAAAGAAAGTAGATTCCAGGCAATCTAACATAATTTTTACAGTGCGTTTTGCTTGTATGAAAATTCTGAGAGCTGTATATGTGAAGTGAATTAAAACATATGTAATGCAGCAAACATAAATATCCACAAAGTCTGATGCTAACAATGTATTCTCCCCAATCTGGGCAACTCACACAAGCAACAGAGATTAGGGTGATACCTTAGAAACTTTTTCTCACAAGATGTGTCTGTTTAGTAGCAATAAGATTATTTTAATATTAATGTGATTATCTCTGTAAGATTGATTTTTTTTTTTCTGAATGGAGTTTAGATATGCTGAAAATNTGAATTAAAACATATGTAATGCAGCAAACATAAATATCCACAAAGTCTGATGCTAACAATGTATTCTCCCCAATCTGGGCAACTCACACAAGCAACAGAGATTAGGGTGATACCTTAGAAACTTTTTCTCACAAGATGTGTCTGTTTAGTAGCAATAAGATTATTTTAATATTAATGTGATTATTAATGTGATATTTAATATTAATTAATTTAATTTAATTTAATATTAATGTGATTATTGATTTTTTTTTCTGAATGGAGTTTAGATAAGCTGAAAATCAAGGAGTAAGAACTAAGAGCAGAGCAAGTATAGTAAAGGTTGTATTCCAGTTTGTTTGTATTATATCCTGCCATCCACTGACTTGCACTGAAACTGTAATCACCTTTGTTTCCTAACTTCCCTATTTGTAAAATGTGAATCCTAGTATCTGTTCAAACTTCCAGATTCCCTAAATATTCCTAAAGAATGGGTATTATAGACATGCAAGCAATTATTAATCAAGTGTTAAAAATGTAAGTAGAAAATCTGATGGATTTCCTTGAAACATCCATCAGCTATATATTAAAAACTATAATAACTGTAATAGAGTAGAAAAGCCCTAAGGCAGGGGCTGATTCTCCCTTGGTTAGTACAGCCCTTTGCTAATGTGATCTAATCCATTTTAAGCCCTATACAATATGACTATCATAAAAAATCGTATAGCTGACTATATGCTACATTAGTTTGTACATCTTAAAGTTTTGTGAAAAAAGTCAAAATGTTAACGCTCTTTGGAATTTGTGTGTGTAAGTGTAAGAAACAAAAAACCCCTTAAACTCAATTTAAAAAAAAAGTGAAACAGGAATTTTGGAAGAACTGCTGCTGATCTTAGTCACATCAGTAAATATAGGTTCTCATCCATGAATAACTTCAGATATAAGTAGTTTGAATGCATGATTGCTTTTGGTGTTGGAGCCTTATTTTGACTGTGCCCTCCTTCAATGGCAGCATAGTCTGGCTGCTCCAAGCAGCAGGGAGGCAGAAAGGAATGGCAACAATAATAGAAATGGTATTTTAAAGTTAAATACCACTGAGTGTTGGACTAGAATTTTTGGAGATAGATTACTCCCCGTAAGCAAAACATAGGCAGAGTGTAATGCAGATCTGCCTCACAAATGTACCATTTTCCAAGTTTGCTGGGTTCCCTGGTAGTTTTGGGAGGTTGAACCGGTTTCCTTTCCTGACTGCATGGCTGAACAAAGCAGATACAGAGACCACAGGGCTTTGTGGTTAAGCTGCGCTGATTTCTTCTTGACCTGTTTGAGATAAATTTCTAGCATCTCGCTGTTTTCTGGACTGAGCTGTTCTGTCCATAATAGAAACATGTTTTGTAAAATAAGAAAACAATTGTAGTAAAATTTTAGTGGTAACATTGCTTCTGTTAAACAAACCAAACTTTGTTTTCAGAAATTATTTCTAACTTTAAGAGTTCTATTAAGAGGAGATGTATATGGGGTTTTCCTCAAATAGGCTAGCATATACTAAGAAAGTTCGTGGCTTTATTAGTAGTTTTTATTCTGGAATCACTGTAATTAGAAAGAAAAATTCTGTATACAGAAGCAACTATACAGGGAGTATACAGCAATGCAGCAATGACTTTTTTTTTGGTCTGAGATATGCTTTTTTTTTGTCTGCAGGGTATTATTTTGGTCTTCAGATGATACTGTTTCCAGCATATACCGAGTATCCCTTGATGGAAGTGATAAGAGGAATATTTTAAGAACTACAGGAAAAATAAATGCCATCTCGCTGGATTTGATTGACCTAAGGCTCTACTGGCTTCAGCATGACCATGAGAGAGAAATTTCCCTAATTGGATCGTGTGATTATGATGGTGGGGCTGTTCGCTTGCTCAAAAACTCTTTCCGGTGAGTTTTTCAGAGCAAGTCAGAAATCAAAGTTATTTTGAGGAGACAGAGTTACAGTCTCCTCCTTCTGTTTATTTTTTCTGTTCATAACACACTAGTGAGTATAAGTATAGCAGAAATGGCTTGTCACCATATATTTAAAACTACCACTAGGAAAATGAAAAGTCAGAAGTTCTTTTCTGTGCTGTAGGGATAATACTGCTGTTCAGTACTCTTCATCTTCCAAGCTTTCAGCAAATGATAGCTACTTAATCTTCAGGAATCCCCTCTGAGTGTTTGTTAGTGGCCGCGTTCTGCAGCTGGAGAAGCCAAAAGCAAAGAGATTAAATGATTTGTCCAAGGTCAAAGTGGGTGAGCTCAAGTGTCTGAGCTGTGCACAGTCTGAGCTAGGTCAGGTCTTCCCCATCCACCTCTAAACTTGTCCTAAACTGCTGACTGTGAAGGCTTGGAAAACCCCAGGGCTCAGTCTGTCCAGCAAACCACAGCAGATCCCACGAATCTCTCCTAGGGACGCGCCTCGTTCCACCCTGTTCCCCTGGCCTGGGCTGTGCACGGCTCTGCGCCTGTTACGTCCATGTCCCCTCGAGTGCCTTTAACATCTGACTTTGGTGCTTTGTGGTGCTACAGATGCTCTGTGTTGGGCATGTTTGCAGAAGAAAGCTTCCACGTGTCACTGCAGCTTCTATCAAATTAATGCAAAGAAGGGGTTTCTCCCTATATTGCCTGTTGCCTGGATTTTCTCCTCTTCTACTTTGAGTTGACTGGTGTTTCCTGGGCATCAGCCCTTTTCCTGATGATGTAGATCCTCCTTTTTCTACCTGCAATATGCTCTGGCATATGAAGGGTAAAAATCTTGCTTTTAATACTTCTGCATCCTCTCTTACCAAAACTGGACTTTTGGATGATTTGTGCTGGCTGCTATAATTGATCAGAAAATAGGAGCTAACTTCATGCAACAGGGAAAGCTGCAAGGTGGATTTTAAATACACACTCTCTACCCACCAATTTCTTGGTAGTTAGAGGCTTCAGAAAAGGACCTGGAAATTGGGAAGTGAGGGAGTTAACTGTCCTAGATCCTTCAAGAAAGCCATCCATTTTAGTTCCTAGGCAATACCTAGGTTTTCTCTGTGAGTTGAGTCAGTCCTGAACTACTGGCCATGAAACTTGTAATTAATGTTCATAGTTTTGCAGATGGTTCTTGCAAATTTGCTGGATGCTGGATCATTTAGGGATATCTATGGTATCTCAGTTTACTTGGTCATATATAAAATTACGTAGAATGCAATTTTAAAAAGGATATTTACCATGTACTCAACTGAAATAGATGCCTAAAAATGTATAAGTGTATCACGATCCAATAGTGTGGAATTTGTGTGTTATTTTGTGTGAATAGTGTGTTATTTTCTGTTTGTTACAGATATCAATTGCTTGGTATGTCTGTCTTTGCTGACCACTTGTACTACTCAGAGTCGAAATCTGGTATGATATGGAGAGCCAACAAGTATACTGGGAAAGTTGTAGTCACAATTAGCCTGAAACGATCGTTTTTTCCACCAGCGGAGATAAAAGTGGTGCATCCATTCAAACAGCCAGGTGCAAGAGAAGATTCTCAGGGTTTCGGTAAGTAAACTGCAGTGATATAGTTAAATGTGAGAGAATTATAATGTAATATACTCTGATCTTCTTCGGTATGTTTTCAGCAAAAATCATGAACAGGGGAAACAGTCTTCAAAGAGACTTTACCCTTTAAATGCTTAGAGCTGTTGAGATGCAGAAGAGAAGATGCCCTTGGAGATAAAGCTTATACTTTTGAACACAGGTCACATTCATTCAGAGATATTCCCTCACCTTGGCAATAAAAGCAGTTTTCTCATCTCACACATTTGTTCTGGTCACACAGAGGACCCAGGGAAGGATGCATTTGTCATGTAGATGGTGACATGTCCACACATGGTTCAAGGTTGTTGCAATGCAGTTTCAAAAACCCCCGAGTAATGTCGCATGAAGGCTGCTTGGACATTGTCAGTCACCATGTCTGCATATACATGAGGATGGAGAAGGAGAAACGGTGACCAAGAAAGGGGCTACTAGTTGTGTTATTTGTGTTCACTCCACAGGAGTGTTTAGCATAATGCTCATTAACTGTGGGTGCTTGGAACTGATTTTCTTAGAAGATTAACTCCCTTTTGTCCCCCAGAACATGTTGCTTTCCAGTGCTTCTCTCTCTACTAGAAGCAATTTCCTGTCTCACCCTCCTTTTTCTTGGTAAATAAACCACTAGTGTTTTAAAATGCCTTATAATGTTTTGTAATGCCTTATAATAATGTTTTTAACTTGTTTTTTAGAAATATAACAATAAGTGGTATCAGCAGTAACACTTTTTATTCCAAATACCTCTAGTAAAAGTCTGGGAAGTGATGGAGTAGAAAGAAGCCTAATACAGTGAATCCAGATGAACCTTTTTGGACATACTGTTCACACAAGTTATATTGTGTTTACAATATGACTTCAGCTAGAGAAGAATTAATCTGTTTGATGCAAATAAGTATGATTGTGTTGTTTTCAACTAAACTGAAATCTCTGTTCAGAAAATTAATTTGTTTATTCATGTGATGTGGCATTCTTTTAATTGGCTAGCTTCTTCACTGTTGTAGGTAGTAGAAGATTGAATGTTGAACTTAAATATTATGCTGCTCTCCACTTCTTGGAATTCAAAGGGTAAATTGGAAATAGCCCAAGAATTTGTTCACATACAAATACATTCTCTGTCTGTGTGAGCCCATGATTTCTTTTACGTTATACAGGACAGAAATTTGTGTGGGGCTGGCTGCATACACACTCAGTAGCAGCAGATCAGCTATTTTTAGCTGGGAAAAGGGGCAAGCAACTCCAGAAGATTAGGAATATTAAAATCAAAATAATAGTTTGGGAGACCAAAATTAAACTTGAAGTGTTGCCTATCTGCAAAAGCACTAGCTGTAAAAGATATCTGGGCACAGATATGAGGCTACAAATCCTTCCCATAAAAAAGGGAATACCTGCTTGTCTTTTCTTGTGAGGAAAGTCAGAGGACGCATGGAGATGTGTGGGGTATACTTTTCTGTTTCCTTTTAAGAAACTTTGAATATATCTTTTATCTCTTGGGGCATCAACAAAGTTCTGACTTTTTGGGATACGGGGTTATAAATAAAGATTTATAATGCAAGCATTTCTAATTATCAGGAACCTAGGATCCACCTCAGTAGAAACTCTAAACTCTTAATAGTTTTTGTCTAAATGAAATATATTGTAAGGATCTTATAATCTATAGAGTTGTGTTGTACTTTGTCTTAATATTTCTACCCCTTATACTTTCACTTTCTCCCTTTTCTTTTTCTCTCTTCTTTTTTTGGCTTTTATCTCTTGCTCAGTTTTTCCCCTTTTTTCCCTCCTTTTCTTGTGCTCTCCAACTGTTTTACTGAGCCTGGTAACACAGAATGGTGCATGGCTTTGGCTGCGTGGTAAGCCTGCCATATGGAGCTCCCATGTGAACAGAAGTAGAGTAAAGGATTGGGAAGACAGAAGAATCCCTGTTAGTTCTAGTCATCCTGCTTCTTGTTTGAATCTTCTGAAGATGGTTCCATGCTCACTATGGGCACCTACCTACCAAAACCAAGGCACTCCAGGTTCCCTCTAGTTCTGTCTTGTGCTGTTTGTGTGAATGATCATTTCTATTCCTACTCCTCTAAATACCTTCTTATTTTTATATACTGACTTTTTTGGGCTTGTTTTACTAATAGAAAATTATAGGAAAGTTTGTTTCCTCAGGTTGAATAAATATCTGTTAAGGAGGAGATGTGTCACTGACCATAAAGAACTGTTCAAAATAGTTGCATTATGTTTGTTCTTCCAGAAAAAGTATCCTGTGATCTGCACAAAGAAAAGTGCAGAAGGAGAATCTGCAAGCCAGACTCAAGGACTCATCGGTGTAAATGTTCTAGTGGCTTTATTTTGAGTCGAAATAGACAGTTTTGTGAAGGTAATACATGACTTTCCTGTCAGCCTAACTCCAATACATGACAAAGCGTCTTATGTTCTTCTATTACACTTATATTTTGAGTATGACAAAAACCCTCTGAGATCTGAAAAATTCCAGCTGTCATTTCATTTTTATGTCCTTCCAGATTCTAGTCTAAGAAGAGGCCTGTTAATGTGTCTCAACAAGTGCTGGCCCTGTGAGGAAATTTTGATCTCCTGAGTAGAGGAGCTTTAGATAAATAGGGCTGAAAAATTTGACTCTGAAAAATTAAAACAAGTAGCACTACCAAAGGTGAAGTGTTGAAATATTTTTGGAACAGGATGACTGTCTCGAGTCCTACTTTCAAAAATGGCTTGAATCCCTAACTTTTGAATGTTTCAATATGGATATTTTATAATAATAATAATAATAATGATAATAGAATACTTTAGAAGCCTCCTTTTTCCACTACAGGACCAGATTTGCAAAGTTATAAAGACACTGAAAGATAAAAGATTTTAGCTTTCACACAAGTGCATAAACAGAGCAGCAACCCAGTCCGCAGAAAACCAACTGCAAACACCTACCAAAATGGAAATTTTAAGCCACTTTGTTTTAAGAATTTACCTGAGTCACGTTGAAGCCAGATTTTCTGAAAGATTTTTGTCTAAAGAAAATATTTAATGGTATTTTGTGTGGAGTGGGGGAGGCTTCACACAAGAGGCCAGGGGAATCTGCCCATTAGATGTTTATGCTGGATATATACAGCTCGAAGAGAGAAAATTTCTGAACCGAAGTTTTGTCAATATAATTATAAGTAATTGCATTTGCTAGAAGTTTTCTAACACTTGTTTCGAATATGCTGTGCAAACTGGCCTTTTATCATTTATTAACATCACCCTTTTTTTTTTTAAGAAAAAAAAAAACAGAACAAGAGGAGACCGATAGTTTGTTATATTCATCTAATTCCCTGACACTGGCTGATGGCTTTATTCTGACACAGTGCTTCTCTTGGTAGATATCAACGAATGTGGCTTTTGGAATCATGGCTGCACTTTGGGTTGTGTGAACATCCCTGGTTCCTATTACTGCACCTGCCCGAGAGGTTTTGTTCTGCTGCCTGATAGGAAAACATGTCATGGTAAGCATTAGTAGCACATAAACCCTCCCAGTGTGATCCTGGAGACAGTCCTCACTTAACACTTCAATCACTGGAAGTCTTGTGTGTTCATTGCTCTCTTACAATCCCTTGTTATGTAAGCAAGATCAGCTTAAACTGAGTGAACCCAGTTCAGAAGTCATGTTTAAGGAAGTGTAGGATACATGTGACTGGTCAGGTGTGAGCCTCCTAGGAGCAGAACTGAGGCGGGTCTAATGCTTCTGTGTACCTGATGCAAGGTGCCTGGGTACAGCCCTTATGTTGAGCAGTAGCTTGGGGTCATATTCTGATCATAGTGGGAGTGAAGGATTTTGCTCTTCCTTTGTGCAGTGTTGTGTATATTCAACTGACAGCTAAATTAAGCTCTTCTAAACTAAGCCTAGATCTTTAAATGTGCAATGTGTCCAAGTTTTGAGGTCTTGGAGTATTCCCAGTCACTTTCTTGCTTCATAACGTGAAACTTAAGCAAATACAAGGATTCCCTGACCTTGTTTCCAAAGAAAATAAACATTAGTATATGTCCCAGACAGAAATGCCAGTGCACACTGCTTGGTTCAGGCCATACTATGGCAGGATAAGGACCTATAGAATACTAAATATGTAGTCATATAGTTGCATAGACTCTGCAAGATGATTTGATTGTCTTTTGTAGGTCTCCAAAAGACACTTTCTTTCTCTTAAGCTGTGAGCTGTAAACAAGATTGAGTGGTCTAGAGTAAGTAGGACAGNATAGACTCTGCAAGATGATTTGATTGTCTTTTGTAGGTCTCCAAAAGACACTTTCTTTCTCTTAAGAGGAGTGAGCTGTAAACAAGATTGAGTGGCCTAACCATGGAGGGTCTAGAGTATGTAGGACAGCTGCACAAGGCAGCAGAAGACCTATGGGAGTTCTGGAGCCAGAGGCTGTTGGGAAGCAGGATAACCTTAAACACCCAAAATGAACCCAGACACTGTGTAGTTTTTTCCCACTCTTGATGGTTAGCTTAAACTACACGCATACATTTTGGGTGGCTCAAATTAGGTAGAAAATAGAGTTTTTCCGGGCCAGGCTAGGGATGCAGCATGGACTATATAACTCGATTAAGTGCTGCAGCACAAGGCAGGTATGTCACGGTCTACGCAAGTTGGGAGACAGGTCAAAGCTGAGAAGACCACATGCTCACCAAACATTTTGATGCTTAGTCTTCCAAGTCCTAATGAAGCTCTTTGGTCTAAAGCAACAAGCTCTGGTCATAAATAAACATGAGATCAGTTTCTTGATCCTGTTTGCTGTGTTTAAGGGTTTAGAACAATCAAGTCCAGAGGCAGTTGCCTTGGAGAAGGAATATTTGCAACAGCTATGCACCATTTAAGCTAATATTTTGCTGCTGATTCAAAGAAGCAACTGTGGGGAAATGTATATTAATTCCAGTGTTCCAGCCAATGTTGCCATAGGGCACTGTGGGAGGTATAAATAGATGTAGCACTGCAATACAGAAGCTGGAAGAGGGATCTCTAGTGAAATTGCATAAAAGAGAAAGAAAACTAAAGAAATATTCAAAAATGTATTGACATGGCACAATGTCAACAATTATAATAGAAAATAGAGGAAAGATATAGCCAGGTCCTCCGCTGGCACTGCCCTTGTACTTTCCAGATTTCCCACTAAGGCATTTAATTTTATTTCTGGAAGGTTCATTTTCTATTTCCATGGTTTCCAGCTTTGTTCCCTAGGAGTAGTAGGAAAGTAGTTCTTCCTCATTCTCTGTACATTTTTCCTTATTCTTTAAGTATAACTTCCATGTATACATACAAAGCCTGATACATTTTTTGATGAAATGTAAAGAGGGTTTTCTAAATTTCTAGATCCTTTTTTTTTTCCTAAACTCCATCATAAAATTTTGGAAAATATAAAGCCTATCAGTGTAATGGTTTTAGAAACCCTCAAGCAATTTTGGCTTTCTTCTTTGCTACAGTTAGGAGTGAGTGATTTGGCAGGGAGAATTGGGAAACAATTATTATTCTCTCTGCCATTATGTTTTTTTGCTGTCTAAGGAAGCGTCAACATATCTTTGTGGGGTGGGAGTTAATGAATTATTTTCTTATCATATAAGAATGCTTTTCTTCTTTCAATTACTGTAGAGCTAGTTTCCTGTGTAAGTAACATCGCTGAATGTAGCCATGGGTGTATTCAGACCTCCAGAGGGCCTGTTTGCTTTTGTCCTGAAGGATCTGTACTCAAAGTGGATGGCAAAACATGTACAGGTGAGTATTTCACATTCTCCTAGTTCCGGTTCTAGTGACTGCCAGAATCTGTCTCTTCTTGACACTAAGAAGGGAAGAATGGCATTTTAAACTCATTTTGCATGACTGTAAATGATTGTAAAATTGAGTACTGAGATGAACAGTAGTCCTCTTCATATCTGACAATATATTAACAATAACATCCTATATTTGTAGGTGGAATTCTTCTGTTGTTAGTGCTGACCGAAGCATCTCGCAGATGCTTGTTGCAGGAGAGAGATCTGTAATTTATATTTGACTAGAATCGTAGTGGTGTAAAATTAGGAATTGGGTGAAATCTGATAATTTTATCAGCCTATGCTACCCAGGTTCTGGACCACTCTAACTTGAAACATTTTCATCTGATTGCCCAGAGATGGAATGTTTGCAGCCAGAATACTTGGAAGTATTTGGAGTTGGCATGGTAGGTGTGATCACTGTGTAGCCCCAAGAGGAAAGAATGGTTTCTTTCAAAAGAATCAGTGGATGTTGTTGGTTTGCTGTCCCAGGCAAAGAGTGGCAATTTCTTGCTGCTTTGCATGAAATGCAATGTCTGATAAAAGTTTTTATTCTGTTGCAGAATGGGTGAGGTTACCATAGGAGAAAGAGTTCCATGAAATAATCAACACATGGAGGCAACTTGTATTGTGAATTTTCAGGAAAAGCTCTAGAAGAAGTTGCTGCTAGTTTGCTTTCATTTGCCAGACCTACCTTGCTACGAGTCCTGTTACGAAATCTTACCAGTAATTAGGATGCTTTTCATAGCAGAAATCACAAAACAGATTGTTCACACTTATATTTTTAAGATATTTTCCCTTAGAATGGTAAACTTTTTTTTTTTTTTTTAATTCTCTGTTTAAGGTTGTACATCTCCAGATAATGGTGGCTGCAGTCAGATATGTTCTTCTCTAAGCCCATCCTCCTGGGAGTGTGCTTGTTTCCCTGGATATAAGCTTCAGCAGGACAGGAAGCACTGCACTGCTATAGGTCAGTATCTTGATATCTATCCACACTTCGCTGCCAATAAATAAGCAAAATTGTTTTTGATTTTTTTTAAGCGTATAGCATAACTGGACTTTTTTTGCAGTGGTTTTAGGATAATGTTGTGCAGCTGGGATGTAGTAGTTGTAAATATATCAGAACCACTGCTATGTGTCTCTTCCACAGAAGATTCAGTCTGTTACCCAACTTCTGCATTTCACTTTGGGGTCCTTTGCTCCATTTATCTATCAGCAATATTCAGGTCACTGTATCTTCATATAAATGTGGGTGTAGTTTCTACCTAATGTTTCAGAACTAAGATTGAGATTGTCTATATCGGAGAACGGAGCAAGGAATAGTCTATTGAAGGACAATACCTGTTAGGATATTTCCTCCCCTACTGACACCAGAGCCCAGATATTTGATGTGCCTGTTTGGATTTTAGACCATCTGTTTTTTCTAAGGAAAAGGCAGACTTCAGTGTGAGCAGCAAGGTATATGGGGGTGCATGACAGAGAGGATGAAACAAGTTTATGAGATTATTTTAGGCATAAAGGAAAACCCTTATTCATTCTAAGACAGTGTTTTTCCATGTTTTTACTGTGAAAGGTTTCCTGTGGGCAACGTGGAAGTCGCCGCATGTGAAATGCAGCTGGGCTAGTTATTGTGTTTATAATGGATTTTCACAATAATCTTGAGACAAGGCATTGATCCCTAAAATGTGTATGCACATTTGTCTTTGACTTCAGATGCAGGCTGGATTTAGGCGAAAGGCCTGAATTTCTACATTAGTATTTTAAACTTTTTTAGAATTTGAAAACTTTTAGCTCACTAGTAAGAGAGCAAAAAATTTCTACTGGTGAATGGTTTCTAGATTGTCAAAAAATCTTAAGATATATAGGAAATTACCTAAGATCTACTTGAGAATTAAATCTAGAATCCAAAGGTGAAAGGCCGATGCAGTAAAATAAAATACTACTAAACTCCCTTTTTCCTTATCTGTTATGTCTTTAAAACATTTGTCTAGTGTTGGAGGTTGGGAAATGGCTTTCAGTTTAGATTTCATATTCTCTTTTTAGGTCTTCCTTTGTTTTTATTTCTTTCTTACATGAAAGACATCTTGGTTTGTGTGTGTCTCTGTGGATTCACACTTTCAGTCCTTGCTGAGAACTTCCACTTTCCACTTAGGATTTGCCTAAGATCATGACTATAGGCATGTGAGAATGAAATAATTTGACCTGAAAAAGGTATAGAATAGAAATATATATACCTAAAAGAAACAAAAAAGAAGCTTTCAGAATTTTCCTTTTGCATTAACTAAATATTTCTGATTATATTATTAAAACGGTGAAAAGAACACAGAGAACCAAAGAAGATATGCAGTAGCTGTCATTCTTGAACTGAGCATCTTAAATAGTGATGCAATATACAGGTAGTTTTGAACCTAATGTAATTACATGCAAATTTTCATTAACAGGACCTAAGCCATTTTTGTTATTTGCAAATGACCAAGACATCCGCCGAATCAGTTTTGATGGAACAGATTATGCAACTTTACTTGACTGGCAGATGGGAATAGTCTTAGCACTGGACTCTGACCCGGTTGAAAATAAGGTAAGGCATTAAAAATGAGAGGATTTTGAAGTGTTGCAAGGACAAATGGATTGGGCTTCCATGTGTCTTAACCCTTCTGCTGTGGGTGATCCAGATTACACGTTGTGCTGCTGCTAGTTCTGTTGTCTGTCCAGGAACACAGCTGATTTAAGTCGCCAAGCACTAGTGGAAGAGTTTCATCCTTCGCTTACTGATTTAATGTGCTTCATGTGTGGTCATGGTTAATTCACAGAAAAATTGGATTTCTAAGTTCACTTTAGGCCTGAATAGATTTTTAAAGAACTTTTGTGTAAGTGATTGCATTCTTCCTTGAGTTTTCAATACCATTTTCTGAAAACTTTTTTTTTTTTTTTTTGGACACCTGTAAAAGACAGCAACATCTTCCCCCCTGCCCCACCCCCCCGTACATGCCACAACTCATACCAAATTTTGGACTGAGTCTTAAGAAAAATTACATCCTTATGTCTTGACATTACTGAATAAAATTACTCAACTCTCAGTGGGTTTATGGTTCTTACAAAATGTGTTCTTCATAGACAAGCCTTTTTGGAAATATGATTCTTCTCTGCATAAAGTTCTGTTTGTACATGCAGCTTCATCCCAGGTCCCTAAACTTTGCTTGAAGAGAAGGAGCTCAGGTACAGCTGTGCTTTGCTATACCTTCTGTGGCTGATGGTTTTTGTTTTTGTTTTTTTCATGATAGGAATTACTCTGTAAAAGTCACACAAAAAGATACCAAGCCTGATGAGGAACTCTGTTAACTGTAAATGTGTCAAAGTCTGTATAGACATGGTTGAACAATTCAAAATGTTTCCAGATCTGCCTTACAGGAGGATCACTTTGGGAACTGCTGGAACATTGCCACTTCTTGAAATAGACCTTGTTGTGGCCCTAGCAGTTGTTCTGTGCTGCAGCACAGCTAAATCGATTGCTTTGGTGACACTAGATGTGCTTTTGTTGCACTTCTTTAGGGAGCCCAGTGTTACAGTGAGCTCTGAAGTGCAGTGGAAAGAGAGGAGCTAATAAACATCAGTCTAGTTGTAGCAGGCTAAACCTGGTGGTACAGAATTGTGATACACGGGAAATTAACTCAACAGCTCTGTGCTCCCATGGCCAGACAACTTTTGGTACTTGAATTAGCAGACTCAACACTGGAGACCTCCCACCTGCTTTGTTTGGCCTCGTGAATAGTGTCAAAACAAAGTTACATTTTTTTTTACATTTGCAAGTAAAGCTGTATTGGTTTGTATGTAGTTCTGTCACACAGTGTTTGGTTCCCTCTAGATGCCAAATAAAATATTTTTGTTTTTGTTTTTGTATTTTTGTTGTTGGTGCTAGTTTTTTGTTGGATTGTTCTTTTAATTTCCCTGTTATCCTCAGGAAGCACTAAGCTAATTCTCCACCAGTGGAGAATGTTTATTTTGACCCCTCCAACCTGAAAAGCTTCTTTTGGAAATATTGGAGCTTTATAGGATCAATACCTGATAAGAAATTTAGATATATATAGGATGAAAGAGGAAGAAATGAAGCAAATTATATAACTAGTCTTCTGTCGCTTTCACAGCTCCTTGACACACATACACTACTACACCCTCCCCCACTGGCCCGTTTAAAATGAGCAGCCAGTTAAATGGTTATGTGTTTCCTTTTGCCTGCTTCTACTTTTGTTTCATCAGCTGTGCTTCATGTGAGGTAGCTGGTCCCTGAAATAAAATCATAGGATATTCAGGGGACTGTATATAGGGCAGCTAGGATTTACAGCTAAGCACAAGCAGCATGCAGAAGTCATCCCGGTTGAAGGATAAGTGCCTTTTTATTTGATCAGGGATCACAAGTTTTTACTCTTCTGTGACTAAATGATTCAGGAAACTTTCAAAATGAAAAAGTTGTTTCAGATTGGAACTATTAGGCCAGGGAAATAGACAATAAAGTGAAATGGGAAATATTTGCATTACATCTGTTATTTCTTCACAGGTTTACTTTGCCCACACTGCCTTGAAATGGATTGAACGAGCTAATCTGGATGGCTCAAATCGTGAAAAAATAATTCATGAAGCTATAGGTATACCTGAAGGGCTTGCTGTGGACTGGATTAATCGTAAATTGTATTGGACAGACAGAGGGTACGTGCTCTACAGAGCATTTGTGTCAAAGCATGCCATAAAATATTTGGAATAAATGACCAGTGATATGCGAATAGCTGAAATATTACACTAGATTGAGTAATGCTTCACATTCTGATTAGATAGCTCTGATCTCAAGTATAAACAGTTTAAGTGTCTTTAAAACTGAAATGCTGGAAGTTCGCTTTGAGTCTGCTATTGTATTTTTATCTTTGTCTTCCCAAGAAGCAAGGGTTTGGGCTTAGTTGCTGCATATACATGTGTATATATATGTGCACATGCTTGTGTGTGTGTATATATGTATGTGTACACGCATATTTATACACATACACTGCCTGCTGCCTGTATATATATCTAAATCTATATATATAGTCAATATTATTACACTGAAACCTAAGACAGAAGTTAGCATTACAGATGGCTGAAACCATACATACTTCCTTAAGCTAATGGACAAGCTTTGTCAATTATCTCTAATGAGAGAGGCCGAAGCACTGGCAGACAGTGTGACCTCATGTTTCAGTGATACCTAACCTTACACACAGAGAGAAACCTGCAAAAAGGCAGTGTCAAAACAGAACGCACAGTGATGAGTCCTTGAAGGGTAGTAATGATGCTTCAGTATAACCCATGTTTTATTGGTCAATAAAAAGTGATTTTTGAATATCCAGATAAACCTCCTTATCTGGTAGGTACACTAATAGTCCACTTCCTTAGCAGTACATACAATCTTGCCTACAAGGTCACTCCTGAATAAATGTGCCAGTGTTTGTTTTTCTTGTGCAATAGCAAGTTGTGCTGTTCCTCTCCACAACACAAAAGTCAAGGATGGAGCTGTGAATCTGTATCTGCCACAGCCTTCTCACCCACTGGGTTTACCTGCTTGTATTCCATGTATTTGTAACCATTTCTGTCCTTGTATTGCTTTTCTTTCAAATTGAGGTAGGTACGAAAGGCCATATGTTTTCAGGTGGAGACTGATATTTGCTTGGATAAATGAAGTTTGTAAAAAACGGAGTTTGCAGTTTTATGGAAACAAAGTGGACTGGGAGACAGGCAAAGCAGGGTCTATACTTGTCTGCCATAGATTTTTATGATTGTTCACAAGGACCTTTGCTTCATTCTTTGCTGTAAAACAGACATCAAGTATAAATTGCTTGGAGATTTCTCAATGAAAAAGTCTATTTAAAAACATGCTTTACACATTTGATTATGGTATTCAATTAGGAGCTTCTTTTCCTCCTGACTCCCTTTAAAGCTAACATTCATCTGTTAGTGATTTTACTTTCAATTCTCTATTTGCCCAAAAAAGGAGATCTTAAGATCTCCTGCACAGCAGCATGTATTTTATTGCCCTGCCTTTGGGCAGCTAATGAGACTGTAGCATGAATTGTTTGTTGATAGTACACCTAGATGGCTGTGTCTGTGTGTGTCTAGGTAACAGGTGTATCAGGCCCAACAAAAACACCAGCAAATTTCCTGAGTTTAAGAAAGTTCTTGGTTACAGTTTTGTGTTAAATCAATGGAGGAACTTAGTATGTTCTGCTAAAGAAGGTAATTACAAAGGTCACAGTGCCATGTGTGTTGCAGGAAGGCGTGCATCGAAAGAAGCAATTTGGATGGAATGCAAAGAAAACTGATCATCTGGGAGGATATCTCCCAGCCCCGAGGGATTGCCATTCACCCATTTGCTAAGTAAGAAGTGATAAATACAGCTAATTGTGAAATAATTGGGCAAGATTTTTTTAAAAATGAGCATGCCAGCCTTCCTTGCCTTTCTGGCAGACAAAAAAGGCATTGGCCTCATGTTAGGATAGTTGTTGCTGAGCAGAGTTACGTAAACTGCAGCATTTTATGGCTGTGTTGCTATTAAGAGTCAGGAAAGGTTGCAGGGCATGTTCATTTCCTCATATAGATCTAAAAACATTAGAAGCATTAAGAATGTCATATACATTTTAAATGAAAAAAGCACAAGCAACTGAAGTCATCCTGACAGCTGTAAGGACTGTTCTACCAAGTAGAATGATCACTTTCATGGTTCTATATATATATATATATTGGTGTGAAGAAGGTGCAGTTGGTTCTAACCAGCAATGCTTACAAAGTATTTTTTTGATCCTGTTCCAGCCTCTGAGGAAATGCTGATTTAAACATGTCTTGGATCATCTTATCTAGTGCTTAGATGATCATAGAAATTTTGAACATTTAGAACTACCAATGAAATTCTGGCCCTTGTAATCAAATGGCAAAGCCCCAGAGATAATCCATGTGTCTCTAGTGGGATGGCTGTGAAGGTGCAGAACTCTCCTGTTATCTTGATGCTTCCATATTGTTGTATTGGTGAGCCAAAAAAAAATGGGGAGGTTGTCTTTTTTAGCTTCACTCTGGGCATAAAAGGGTTGAAAGTATCTTTCATGAGAGGTGGAATGTGGGAGAGTTGTTTTACAGGAAAACCTGTAATCAGGGAGATAGTTTATTTGAATGATCAGTAGAGGTAGATAGCTGGTATATCTCAAATGAAAGGCTGTTAAGAGAGAAGAAAATGTGACTAAAACTTACCTTATTAGGCAACAGACATTATAGCTACGTCTGTTAAAGTCAGTGCTAAAGAGGAATCTGAGGCACATGCCAAACTATTGAGAATACTGGTCCTGCATTGATTGCAGTAAAACTGCTCATATAAATAAAGCTGAATGAATCTGTAAGTTTTCTCAGTAAACCTGGCAAAGGTAGCTGATGCCCAAAAAGATTAGAATCCCAGTGTCAAAAGTAATTTGTGATTCTGGCTATCTCTGTTTTGAGTTGCTGTCTTGCATGATTTTTTTTTGAAGAACTCTAAGCATTCAGTGAACAGCAGTCAAGGCTTTAAACTGAGACCCCCCAGAACCCTGATTCTGGCTCCACTAGTGTATTGCCATGCCTCTGTTCAGCTGGCCAATGCCCCAAGCCTTCGATTGTCTTTCTTTGCTACACTGCTATCATCACATAGGTGGAAATTGCAAAAAGCAGATATGAACACTTGGCAAGTAGCAGAAGATGTGGGACTTGTTATTCAAAGGATTTTTGCCAGTAAACATAGCAAAGATTCTACACATGTCTCAATGTCATGATCTGGAATCATACGGCGGGATTTAAAGATCAGCAGCCAATATATATTTGCTTGATGTGTGTGCACTGTGTTATTCTGATAAGAACTTTCTGCTTTGAAAGGACTCCATACAGTGGTGGACAAATGTTTACTTGATTTTTTTTTCTTGTTTGTGTTTGTTTGTTTTTTTCCCCTAAAGGAGGTTATTCTGGACTGACATGGGCATCAATCCCCGAATTGAGAGCTCCTCACTAGAAGGTGTTGACCGTCAGGTTATAGCCAGCACTGGTCTGGTGTGGCCCAGTGGAATAGCTCTCGACTACTTAGCTGACAAGTTATACTGGTGTGATGCTAAGCAGTCGCTTATTGAGAGCGCAAATCTGGATGGTTCTCACCGTCGAATTCTTGCACAGAATGATGTAGGTGAGGCTTTGGGGTTGATCATTACCTACTGCTCCTTGGTGTATGTGCATATATGACTGCATGTGAATTACGAGCCATTAGCTATATGTATGTCCCCTGCGACTCTGTTGGGATGTTGGGATCACATAGTCCTTGATTCTGTCATGCCAGTTGAAATTTTATTCAAATTTTATTCCTTTTATTCAAATTTTATTCCTTTAGCAAAGCACTTTTTGATACTCTCTGCTTTTACTAATCATCCAATTTGCATTGTACAGAGAGCTTCTCTGCATCTATTTTAACTTGGAAACAGTTTAAAAATTAAAAACGTGTTTTGCTTGTTCCATGCATGGTTGCTTACTTTAATTGAGAATATTTTTGCATTTATTATGCCAATGAAGTTATATTGACGCAAGTTGGAAGAGAAACAGTCTTGGCTGTTAAGGTCTTTGAGTAAAGAACCTGTAGCCACGCCATGTTGAACACTGGAAAGATTCTAAATACATAATAGATACCGAATGGAAAAATGATGAATGCAAGATGCTGGTAGCTGTTATTGCTGAGACTGCTATTGCTTGACACACAGTTACATTGTTCTGGAGTTAGAGAACAAAAGTGTTAGCAATGAGGAACTGATGCTGTAAAACATTTACAATAAAGTGTATTTCAGAATCTCATAAGTGGCAAATTAGTTACTGGAGAAGACAAGGCCTTTTGTTCATGATACCTCTCTGGGGACTAGATTTATCTTGAAGGTGTGCAGGCAAAGCATGGGCAGAATGAGGACTCTTGGCTTGGATCTGTACCAAAACTGCCACTTACCTGTTAAGCTGCTGCTGTTCTGCCACACCAGATGACCCCCCCCTTGCTTCCAGGCTGAGACCTTGGAGAAAGAAATGCTCTTCAGCCTGTTAAGGTACCAAAAGTGCCGAGCAGAGTGGCTTGGCACCATTCCTCTTTGTCCCTCCTGCAGGATGTTCTACTGTGCACTCCATCTTGCAACTGCCCTCCAAAGGAGGAACTTAAAGTCTCTTGAAAGTTTTGCTTTGCTTCTCCACGATGTGTAGGACAATGTCTTATGAAGAAAAAAAAAGAGAAGTAGAGCTAGGAGAAATGGAGGGTAGGGGAAAGAAGGGGAAGCTGTAGGACAGTGATATGGATGACTGAAGATATAGGAAGAGTAGATAAAGTTAGAGAAAGAAGAGAAGGAGATGCAGACCAGTAGGGATGTGAATTTAGAGAAGCAGGAAGCATGAAATCCCAGTGTTTTTCTGATACTTTTATTGAGACCAGAATTCTATTTTACCCTGGAGAAAGAGAAAGTTTTATCTGTTATACTCAGGCTGCTGTAACCTGACTTTGCATTACACTGGCTCCCTCCAGTGGGCTGGCACTGAGAGCTCATTCTGCACAGCTGCATGCAAGATGGGTAAGGTTTCTCTCCTGCACTTCTGGTAATCCTGTTTTTAGCCGCAAATAAAACAGCTTGTAAATCCCTGCCTAAGGCAGTAATAATACAGAGAAGGGAGGCCTGCCTCAAAAGCTGTTTCAGGAGAAGGTGCTTTCTCGAGGTAGAAGAGTCATGTGAGCCTCATCTGGCTGAAGGTCACCCGCTGCCGAGAGGTTGCAACATGCTGGACACGTCATAGACTCCTCTGCTAGGAGCACTGGTGGTAGGTGCATGTGGCCTGTCGTCCGTGGACACGCACCCATCCCCAAGACGTCCAAGCGCAGGAGTGGCTGTGTCTATGCCATTGTGATAGAAGGATGCATAGGCACAGATCCTGATTTTGTATATATGGTTTCTCACACCTCTTCTAAAGACTTGGAGTTTTGTTTCTTTGTAGGCCGCCCCTTTCATGTAGCAGTTTTTGAGGATCACCTTTGGTTTTCTGACTGGGCCAAGCCATCACTAATGAGGGTGGATAAGAAGACAGGCCAAAACAGGGTACGTCTTCGAGGCAGCATGCTGAGACCCTCATCAATGGTTGTAGTTCATCCTCTGGCGAAACCAGGTATACTGCAAAAATCAAGCAGTTATTCCCTTCCAGCCTCTTCTTGGTGTTCGCTAGCAATAACAAAATAGATGTCCCAGGGAGATGTTCATCTTCTAAACAGACCCTCTTTAAAGGGCTTCCATAGTCAGGCTGGTGTTCGTGGAAAGCCCTGGAAGTCTGTTACTCCGTTGTTATGTTTGTGCTCAGTTGCATTGTGTTAGAAGGTATTCTCTGCTCAGAGGGCCTGAGCAGGAGCACTGAGGGTCCTTGCGTATTGTGCTTATGCCCAGGAATAGATGCTGTTCGATTGCCACAAGACTATCGCAGTCTTATAATTTTTATCTAAACAGATTTATTGCTGTTACCTCCTTATGCACAAATGGTAACAAATGACATAAAGAAAGATTTTGTAAGATGTATTAATTTTGGGCCAAATTACTTGATTTTGCTGTTGGGAGAATCTTCTTGGGAACAGGCAAAAAAAATAAAAACCAAGTGACACATCAATGTGATAGAGAGTATGCAGATCTGCTTTTCTGCCAGAGGTGAGGCTGTTCTTAGCAGAATGAACATTCACTCTCTGCACAGATAAGAGGAGATGTTGATTGAAGAAGCTACAAACTTGCAGCTTATTAAATTGCCCATATTATCTTTCTACATTAGGAACAAATCCTTGCCTCCATGAGAATGGAGGCTGTGATCAGATCTGTGAAAACAGTTTTGGAATTGCTAGTTGTTTGTGCCATCGAGGATTTGGAAAAGATCAAGATGGAAAAACCTGTCGTGCACTGAATGCTTCTAACAAAATAGCAGGTATGATCTTCTAGTCCAAAAAAAGATGCCAAGAAGCCTTAAGGATCCTGACAAATAACTCTGGAAAATATTTACCTTCCTCTACATAATTAATGTTAGTTTCCCAGAAGAAAAAATAATATGTATTTTCTTCTTTGTAGGCATTTTCTTATTTTTTTCACATTCTTTCTTACCTTTTCTGTCTTCCCCAAGAAGACTAAACATTTAAACTCTGTAATTTATGCATGTGTGGATAGTGAAACATCACAAGCTCCACCAGTAAAATATTAGGCTAATTGACATGGTATGGCAAATAGTAACTTAGGTTCTCTGTATTACAGATTATAGGAAGAACAACAGAGCATTTTACACAATGCTAAAACCTATGTGAGAGTGGAAAGTAGTTTACTGTTCCTCTTGAGATGGATCAGAATGAAACCTTCTTTTCGTCTCCTTTTGTTCTTTTATTTCTGTGTTCTGGCAATACTCCCCTAGCCTTACATGCTATCCACCTCCTTCTCTCACCTATGATCAAACAGCCGAGACATTGGTTCTTTCCTGAGCATGCTAGGGCCTTCTGGAGGACTAATACTTTCAACAGGCTTTCATGAATTTCTTTAACATTCATAAGAAGCAAGTAGAACAAATCTCCCCTGAGAAAAACTGGAGTATGGATCTGACCATTGTCATTTACCCTTGGTATATTAGCCATGCTGACAAATACTATCGCAACAATTTTATATTTGAGAAAATCTACCAGTGGGTGGTTTTAATGGTGGGACAGAAACAGGCCAATATGGGAAGAAACTGATTTTGTTTTAAAAAGAATACATTGTGATTAGGAAGGACCCAGAAAGTAGAGGTAACTGTTTAAAGAATGTGCATTGTCTTTTCCTTGTTATTTCCAGGCAATGTCTTTGTGCATAAGGAGGCAGTGCCAGTGCCAACACTTGAGACCTCGCTGCAGAGCAGACAACATAGTGGAATATTCAAGGATGCTGAAAGTGGGGAAAAGCAGCAAATGAATATTTTGTTGATGGCTGAAATCATGATATCAGGTAGAGCCTGATGTTCTACTGCCTTAATGTGAGGATCTAAACTGGTTTATAGAAAATAAGTAAATCATAGGTTTTAGAGGAAAAAAAGGCTCAATGTGAAGTCATGATTTATGTGAAATCTCATATAACAAGCTGGGCATATGTAACCATGTCAGGTAGAGCTGATCTTTTGTTTGTTTATCTCCATGTTCCTTTGCTGTGCTAACACTTATAATATTAGCTAGGCCTAAAGAACAAATATTTGTGGCTTGAAACAACTTGTGAAAAGTCCCTCTCTCCATTAGACTTGGCAAGAATGTTATGTACCTCTGAACGCAGTGGCAAGTACAACTGATGAATTCTACGCCTTTTCAATGATACTAAATCAAAAATTGCACTATAGGTTTTTCTTAAAATATTCAGAAATACCAATATTACTCAGTGGTTGATCATCTAGACAAAGATGACTGCCCTATTAAATATGTTGGCTTGTCACCACTGTGGACTATACTTCAAACTTTTACCCTATATTCTGTTGTTTTTTTACTTCTTTCTTTTTCTCTCTCTTTTTTTTTTTAATATGCTACCTTCTTTGATCAATTTAAATGCATTTAGTGTTTTTTTTTTTTTCGTTTTGTTTCTGTTTATGCTGTAGATCAAGATGACTGCTCCGCACTAGAATGTGATGTCAATGCAGAGTGTGTTTTGCTGGAAGATGGAGCCGTGTGCCAGTGTTTGAAAGGGTTTGCCAGGAGTGGCAAATTCTGCTATGGTAATAAAAAAGCATTAATACAACCTTCTGGAAAACTGTAGAATTATGAGCAGGAAGAAAATATGTCTTTTTTCATATCGGCAGCTGTGCTGCATGAGCTATTGCAGAAAGGTCAATGGGATTGCTTATTTTGAAAAGGATGATGAGCAGAGAGCATATGAGATGAAATTGCTAATTATCACATGCATTATTTTCCCCTGAGTCATGAGTGTTAATCCTATTAATATTAATAAGCAATAAGGGGAATAATAGAAATACAAGAATAACATATTTATTTGTAAAAAAACTGTCTAAGTATATCTGCTCAGATCTGACATGATAGCTGATGTATTATTTAGAATTATGTACTGAGGAATCTCTTAAAAGTTAATATTACTAATGTAATGTTTATATAAAAGGCTGTTCTTGTTTCTTTCTGGCACTGGAAAGTGGTTGTTAACAATCAGACAACACATTGCTCAGAGTGGTCTTTAAAATCAGTTTTTGGCCTTGCATAAAATGTCAATGGAAGCACTTTATTCTCTTGCAAAAGCCAAGGCAGGAGGGCATTAGAAATAAAGTGAATTACCCTTTGGCAAACCGTGAAGACTAACAGGATACTCTATTGCTTTTTAAAGGAAAAAAATAATGGAGAGAGTCAGTGAGCTGTGATACCTTCTTCTTCAGCTCGTGTGCTCTTTCTTTCAACACCATGCTTCTCTGAGCAAGGTTTAAGATGATTAAGATATATAAGGCAAGTTTTGAATAGGATCATACCCTCTGAAATGGACATTTCTTTTGAAGCAGGTGATATTTGTGGAATGTGAAGGCTTCTGGCTGAAAGTATCCGGTATCTGACTTTCTTAAGCTTTTCAGAACATTCTAGACAAATTTTAGGCCAATAATAAGGACACAAATTTCTTCAGAAGCACAAGCGTGACAAGTAACAGTATTGTTGGAAGGAAATAAAATGAAACATCTGTATCCTGGATTGGTTTACCTAATGTCCTCAAGACCAGTGTGTCCCTTCTCCGTGTTTTTTCTTGCAGATGTCGATGAATGTGCTGTAAATATGGACCGCTGTAATCGAAATGTGTCAGCCTGTATCAATACTGAAGGGGGCTACGTCTGCAAGTGTCTGGAAGGATACACTGGAGATGGACTCCATTGCCACGGTAAGGGAATGTGTGCAGGTTGTGATGTGCTTGAGAGGCAGTGATGGAAGGGATAAAAGACACGTCTAATGATTTGGGCTACCTCCGCAACAAGCTGCCAAACTGTCAAGTGTCCCTAATAAGGACACTTTTCCTCTTTTTGAAAAATATGATAAGGGTATGCATGCTGACTTTCGGCTGTGAGTCTCCCCCTAGGCAGCTGGCATTTATCATTTTCTCCTTTCTCATTTTTCCCTTCTTATTTGAAGTGTGGCAACCCCAGCAACTGATCAATATGCAAAGCTTCTGATTGTCAATGGATGTTTCTTCTCACTGTTTACACTCTTTTTGGTAGCCATAGCAGAAGCGACAGGAAAAAGTGAAGGGGAGGAGGGAAATGACAGTGAACGAGCACAGGTTTATTGGAAATCATTACCATGAATCTAAACGAAAGTTGGTAATTAGTGTGTCATAATACTCATCAAATAATTCCAGGTTAGTTTAATAGGCATGACGTTCAGGATGTTGACACTTGTAGCTTGAGTACTTTCAGAGTCATGTTAATAATCGGACCCACTGATTTTCTCTTCCAGCTCTAATGCTAGGTCTTTATTAGCTATTGATTGTGTCTTTTTTTTTTTCAATCCCTTTTAGCAGTAAATATGAAGGAACAAGAAGCTTTTTATTTCCCCCAATGTGCAAGCAACACACAGTTTGTTCAGAGCTTTGTAAGTGTCCTGGCTGCTTTGCACTTGCCTTTTTTTCTTTTTTTCTTTTTTTATTCTTTTTGTCTTTTTTTTCTTTTCTTTTTTTTTTTTATCTTTTACAGTTGAATTCAAAACTCATTACATTTGACGCATTTCTTACGTAGTGTTTACTGGAATTTGGTTCTTCAGCACAGAGAAGGAAAACTAAATGATTAAGAGTGATACAATTAATATGGGCAGGGTGTGGAAACTATCAGAGGCAGAGGGTTGAGGAAGGCATTCTGCTTGTATAGGTCAGAGATCCAGAGCTCACGTCCTTGGAGGTGCTCTGCATCTGATGCGTATGTCCTTGGCCAGCTCTGGGCTGTCATCATCTGTGGTTAGTTGCTCAAGTAGATTGGTTCTGGTACCTGACAGCAATCTGTTCTCCGTCTGCAGTCGGTAAGGCCATGATTTAGTCAGATACGTTTTCACGGTGATTTATAAATGATAAGATCTTGTCATGAGCTAAACAAAACTGAAACTAACTTTGAATTAGATGAGTTGAAACGTACTATAAAGACCCAGAAACACGTATGTAAAGGATTCTGTATTTTGGTTTTAGATGCCTACATGCTTTTAATAGTTCCAGAAACCTGCAGGTTCATCTAGAAATAGTACAAGAAGAATCCATGTGGTCTTGTTGAAATCACATTTCTTGGAATATGTTGCAATAATTTTGTTCTTGTGTTTTTAGTTTTAAAATGCCTTAGAATTTTCTCCACTGTTTTGGGCCAGATCCTGTTAATATTACTGTAGAAAAAAATCCCAGTGATTTAAGCAAGAGTTTCACACAAAATGAGATGGTACATTTGTGTCTTTGTATCCCCAGAGTAAATCTGATGCATGTATTCTCCTGACAACTCATAAAATAAATGCCAACCCAACTGTAGTGTATAAACCATTTTGAAATTCCCAACTGATACTTTGTTGGGAGTGCATAAGTACGTGCCCAAGCAAGCCACAGTACAAGTGGCAACCCAGAGTGGGTGAATGCTGGCCTGCTGGAGCTGCCTTCGTGGGCTGTGCAGGAGGAGGTGTGGAGGCAGGGTGAGGGCAATCAGTATGTGAGGATTACTTCATTTAAGTGTCTGCACAGACTAGATAAACCTGTAGATTTCTGAAGCCTTTCATTCTACATGGACTTTTTGTCTAGACTGGACCAGGTGGGTCTATCTTTGGCTATCTCAGTGCAAGAATGCCAGCCATGTACTCATACCAGTACATGTACATACCAGTACTCATACCATACATGTACATGTACTGGTATGAGAGTTGGGACTGGAAATGTCAAGAGAAAATATCTAGTGCATACAAATCTTGTCTTCAATTCTTCTGTACCCCTTATATTTTGTGAGAAAGCTTTTCTTTCCTTTTTTTCTTGTGGAGCACTTCAGCATGTGCTGAGAGGCTGGGGAAGATGTGGTTACTTGACTTAAAAAGCATGCTGATTGCCTTCCACTTCCTAGCAAGGGAAGCCTGCAGAGGGATGCTCTGTTACATTTGTCCCACTGCTCGGAGACCATGCTGCTGCTACTGCTGCCCCTTCTAACTGATGCTCTGAGGCATTTCGTTCTTCTAACTGCAGACTGTTTGGATGACAGATATTGATGAGTGCAAGATGGGGTCCCACGTCTGTGAAGAGAACAAAACCTGCATAAATACAGAAGGAGGCTACAGCTGCTCTTGCACAGATGATGTTTCTGGAACTGGCATCAGTTGTGGTGAGTGGAGTGAGCAATTAAAACGAAGAGACCCTTAACTAAGAACTGTGTTCTCAATGTGCTATACAGTAAAATTAAGGAAAAGACTGAATGGTGAGATACTGGACAGCTTGTAATCGATTTAGCACTGCTTTAGGAGGCTGTTTTGCAGACAGCTGTTTTGAGATGAATTAAGGACACTAAAACTGAGTCTTATTTGGAACTGTCTATGTCAGGTTCAACTCTAATTTATACTGAATGTAATCACATGCTTCTCTAATGCCCTTTGCAAACTAGAACAGAAGTAAGTGCTTCTCAGAGATAACAGCCCATTTTTGAGTTGATTTTAGGGTGTTTAAAATTTCAATTTCTTTTTTCTCTCTGCAGAGGATAGTACAAAGCCTCTGTGTAATGTAAGTCCTATTTCATATTTCAGAATAAGCTGGCTTTTCAGATGTAGAAAACAGCTTAAGTGATTAATTTTTCAGAAGAGCTCTGCAACTCTCCACAAAATCTGGTTACTGTTTTATCAAAGGGGGCTGATGCAGCTTTTGGCACTGGTATGATTATCTACCTCAGGGTAACAGCCACGTTCTCTGGAAATGGGTAGCTGCGGGCCTGGCATGTTTCTGTGTCAGCCCTCCCCACAGAGATGAATTTTATCCTGTATCAATTGACTATCCAGTGGAAGAAGGATACTGTGTGATTGCCACAGATCTGTTCCTGCAGAAAATAGAATGAAACTATGGTTTTATAAATAGAACTCCTACCCAAATTCCTTGCTGCCCTGACCACCACTTTTCAGCTATTTAAGTTTTCAGTAGTTCCAAGTGTCGCCATAGAAATGATGATTTTAAGTGACACGAGTTATAAGTTATCTTCTGCTAAAATCGATTTTTCCTTTCCGTCTAGGTATTTTGTCTTGACAGTTTGCCTGCAAATGAAATGTTAAAAATCAAATGTCTTTGAAGGTGAAGTTGCAGTAAAAATGTTGTGAGGCAGAACAGATGACATAACTGTGTGAGAGCGCTTGGGTGTATATAAAGACTTAATGCTATAAATTCTTTGTCATGTTGGGTTCTAACCTATGGATACTTGACTGCATGAAAGTAGGCAAGAAAGTTCTCCTTTTCTTTAACAGTATGGCTGTACTACAGGTCATGCTGTGCAGAGGTAGCAGAGCTGCCTTTAGCTAGTTGGCATGTTTATGTAGGTGACTATATATAATTCAGAATAAACTACAAAACCTTTTTAAGAAATGGGGTCCACAAAGTTCTGTGCTTCCCTAATTATGCCTCTCTGTACCTGGGCTAGCTTGTTTAAAGCCAGCTCAAAAGTATGACCTGCAGTAATCCACAGACACAGTCAACAGGATAACTGCAGAGCAGAAATCATCTGTGTAAGAACAATAAGCTTCCTATGAAAGCTTTTTCAGGCCCAGATCCAGGTGCTTGAAATGCAGTTGCCCTTCACTTGCACATCTGGCTCTGGTACTGTATTCATGATGGAGATTTATCATAGCATAAAGCTGCCCAAGTTGCAGAAATAATTTTAAAATAGCTATTAAGCAGCTAATGGAGTTTTAGTTCGAAAATCTGTTCCCCGACATGTAAATAAAACACAGCCAACCTCTATGGGTCTTTTATTGCATATCTAGAATGTTATGTGCACTGCTACTCATGAGCTGTTGTTTTAAGATCTAAGCATAACAGATAGGAACAAAGTACTAGATATCAGATACACAAGCCAACAGTCCTCCTCCATAAGAATCAAACCAATTTACTATTTTGATCTAAGGATGCAAGTGCCTAAATTAAATACGGATTTGCTAAGTGACCATAGCAAAATAAGTAAATAAGCAAATAGCAGTTCATTGGCTGAAATTAGAAACTCTTTCTTATATTTCTGACTTGAAGTTCTCAAACACTTTTATGTGATCAAACTGCCAGTGAAGCTAAAATTATGAAATATACTTGTGAAATCCTGTATTTCAGAATCTACTGCCTCTCCTACTACTGTCAACAATGAAGACTCCACATACTCTGTGCAAGGTGATTTTGTAGGTTGCCCGGCTTCATATGACTCATACTGCCTGCATGGTGGAGTGTGCAATTACGTTGCTGATCTACAAGACTATGCCTGCAAGTAAGTATAATACTGTCCGTGCTGATGAATGGTCTCTCCTTTATACAGCCTGCTGACTTGCATCTCCCTGTTGGCCTTGCTGTTCATTTACTGTGTTCATGTGTTCTAGCACGTGTTGGGATGGACGAGAACACCTCTGTCCTGCCCTCTTTCATTGAGATTTTTTTTGGTCGATGATAGGTCTATATTAAGAATCAAAATGTACATGTGATTCAGTATTGGAAGTGGAAGCCTTTTAACAAATTAAGTACCAGCCAAGTTTAGTTCTGTTCAGTGTGGGACATGGAAGGCATCCTCATATTGGCTGGGTGAGTTGTGACCAGCGGCACAGACTCTACTTAGAGACCCGCAGCGAGCGGTGTCCCAGAAGGGTCCATGCTGGGTCAGTGCAGTATTGCTCAACTTATCCTATAACGAATGCTTGAGCAGGTGGCTCAGGCTCTGGGTTTCCCTTCCAGTCTCAACCAGTCTGAGATTCTGGATTGAACGAGCTGAGTTTTCACATTGTGCACTAGATGGCAGCATTCACACGTGCAGGCTGAAGCACAGCCTGACGAAACCACAACAGTCACAGGAAAATGTCATTTAGCGGAGGAAAAAAAAAGGCATTTTTCAGCTTTTCAGCATTTATGTGTTGCAGTTTGTGGCGGAATGAGATCTTGTGCCTGGTTTGATATGGAATGCTGACATATCATTTTCAAGTCATCAGGCAAAAGCTGCTTATGTCAAATACTGCTTTAATACTGCTTTCTTTGCTCTTTTAACTAGATTTGAGTAAAACTAGCCCTGTAATATTGTGGGATGGATTTGAACTTACATTGTTGTTAGATTTTTAAGAACTGAAAGTATTTTCATTGCTTGTTTATTGTTCACCTTTTGTGTGTGTCTAAACTTGGAGAGCAAAATGAGTTAGGATTCTTTGTGATGAATTTGTCACTTTCTAGTCATTATGATTTATAAGTTTCATGTCCTAGTAAGGCATTTCCCTCAGTACTGTTTTTACCATTGTGAAACCCAGAAAAACAATACCCAGAAAAATGCCTTACAAGAAACTAGGGTTTCACAATGGTAAAAACAAACCAACTAAAAACCTATGGAAGATGCTTGTAGTAAAAGGGAGCTTATTGTTAGAAACTGCTAAATAGAAACCTTAGGAAAACACTTACTGGAAAAAAGGCAGTAGAATTTAAGAAAAAAATTTCTAGATTTGACCCATTGTTATCAGGAAATTATAATCCTACTGTATAATTTATACTAAGATTCAATAGCTCTACAGTTTATTTATTTAGTGGAAACCTGTAGATTTTGACAGTCATTCCTTTAATGCCTTTTTCTGTCCATCCCTGTAAATTGGACAAGATGCTTCCATAGGGTAGCTGATGATAAATCAATATAAAAGGTGATTGAAGTAATGGATTTGTTCTCTTCCCTCACCCCCATCAGTTACAATGTGTGCTCGCTTTCTTCTGGCAGCTGTGTGACAGGCTACGTGGGGGAGCGCTGTCAGTTCAGCGATTTGGAGTGGTGGGAGCAACAGAATGCCGAGCAAGTGAAGATCCGGAACATAACCATCGCCGTCTGCGCAGCAGCTGTGCTCTCGCTGCTCCTGCTGGGATCCCTGGCTGCCTACTGCTACAGGTAGCGCTTCCAAACACACAGCTCGAACACGTGACCCGCGGCAGAGGGGCTGCTGCATTTCACAGATGGCATGGTGAACAAAATGCAATTTCTGAGCTGGTAGAAGTCACCATAACATCGTTTTTGTTGATGTGTTGTTGTTTTTGTTTGGTTGGTTGGTCTCTTTATTTAGATCTTCAGCAATTGAATCTATAATTCATGAAGTTCTGTTATGTTCCTGTCCCCAGGACTCGCTTTGATATTAGTGAGAGTGACATGTGTCCAGGGAGAAGAAGAGTAGGTGTGATCAGGTTTGAAGAGGGGCCATAATTTACATTAATGAGAAAGTTCAGGGACATGCGTTTTATTTCTTCCTCAGCTTTCCCCAAGAGTTCTAGATGTCTGAAGCAGTCATAGTAGGACTTACCTACACTGAACAGGACTTACTAGTTCTGTTTTTTTTTTCTGTGTAGAACTGCATCTGAATCTTCCTTTGTCATTGGAAAATACAATGTGTCACTCTTTCAAAAGCAGACTTCTGTGGTAGTACTGCAGCAATTAATGTGAAAGCAGCTTTCTTGGCAATAGAAAGTAAGATTAAGGATGTTAAGTTGAGGGCACAGCTCCCTGGTATTTTCCATGGCTATAACAGAAATGTGGCAGGTTTGGGATTCTCTTCATGGCAAAAAAGATCCCTACAGCCACTATTTAAGAACACAGTCTGATGTGAAATTAAATGTTGGTGTCCCTTGCCCTGGAAGGTATTCAGCATTTAATAAGTTACAGTCTTTTGGAAATGACCTTGGCAGGCAACTCTTCTCAGAGGCTCTTGTTTAAATGCATGTTTATGTTTAAAAGTAAACAAACAAAAAGCCAGGGAGCAGCCTAGTTAGCAGAGTCTCCTGCTTCACGCTTACCTGTCTTCCATATGTTTTGTTTCTGGCATAGGTTAATTTTCAAATTAGAATCTGCTACACACACAAAAAAAAAGTCACAAAAGAAGTTAGCTATGGAAGTTAGTATTTGCATTTTTATTTAATGATTCGTAGTATATTTAGTCAATATGGGTAGGTAGGCCACCACATTTATTATTTTCTATTAACTGTTTGTAGAGCTCTAGATTAAACTAAAGGCAGGCTGGTATGTTCTCATGACCTATGACTGAGAAGCTAATCAGTAGAATGACACATGAAGAATAGACAAATCTTGGGGTTCTTAGATTTGTCATAAATGTCACACAAATATTCATGAAAAATTGCAGGAACATTGTTGGTGTTAAGGTGCAAAGACACTCTTTACTTCCTCTCTCTTGTCATTTCTCCTTGATTTACTTTTTTCTTAACAACTTCTTTTGATCAATAGAACTATTTACCTCAAAGCAAGTTTTCAGTTACATGCTTCACTAAGTTTGTGCTGAAGCTACTGCTAGCCTAACTAGATCAAAATGAAGCCACTGATCTCAAATCCCTATTTAACCAGAGTCTGCAAACCAATATTTGAATTGAAGTTGTTATACTGCTTTTTTTTCCTAATTTGCTGTGTTTTGAAATGTGTTGATTAAGTGTCTAACAAACAGGCCTGTTTTCCTCTGTAAGATTCAGGCTCATATCTCCTTTCAATTGGAGGAAACAAAGTAGGTGATCTGCACTTGCCAATTTGAAAAATGTATGAACTGGAGGCCAAGAATACCAAAGCACTGTGTGGTCCAGTGAGTTTAGCCTGCAGAGCAGAATTATGATAGTCTTAGTTTTACGTTTACATAGTCTGAATGTTCTGTAGCACTTTCTGAACTGCCAGTCTTTCTTGGGAAGCAAAGAAGCATTAATTTATTTTCCATCAAAGAAAAACTGAGTGACAAATTTGACACAGCCCTTCAGCAATTGGCCATGGGCATGCAAAACTCAGCAGTAGAGCAGGGTTTAGGATTGAGGGATTCTTGCCTTCTTGCTCAGTCAACTAGATTTCAGTGCATGTCTTGCTTGTGCTCAGAGTCATGTGTGAATATTGCCAGGCCCGCCAAGTCCATCTGGCGTGTGTTCTTGTGCATGCGTTAAAGTAAGCTGTAGAATTAAGGTGATCTTCTTGACCAGAGCATCCCTTTGAGAACAGGGCCTGAGTGTGCAGTGCAATGAATTTTCGAACAATTGAGACCCCTATTCGAGTTATACCATCAATGTGAGCTGCAGTACAGAACGAGCACATCCCTGTGAGTCAACAAGTGTCAACAGCAGTCTTGCCACAGTGTCAGCAAAATAAGATTGGACTAGTTTACCATGCCTCCAGAACCAGCACATAGTGTGTGTAAAGGCCCTGTGTTTCGTACCTCATTTCATACGAGCAGTGCTTTTTTGGGGTGCAGGAGGAGGAGATGAACACACAGCAGCGTGTCACGAAGAATACAGGGGCAAAACCCATATTGGGGACAGGGCTCTGTCATCTTTATCAGAAACCACATTTGCCTGTGTTGAATTTTCATGGTAATAATGGCATAGTGCACTTTTTCAGTTATGTCAATCCAATATTGAAATAAAGGGAAAATTCTTATTTTCTTTGATTAAGTTTCCTTCTAAATTATTAAATTTCATTCTAAATAGACAAGAAAAAGAAAGGTAGTGTAAGCTACCTTCATGATAGCTGACATCTCAGGGAATGAAGATTTAGTGTAATATTCAGTAAGGATGCACTGATTTGTGGGTCTCAAGTACTATAAATGACCTCTTTTATTATGAATGTGTTTTCTCTGTTGGAGCCTATATTGACTTTTAATGCTACTTCATAAATGGTCCCTGTTTAACTGCAAAAATAATAATTTTTGAATTTATGGAACTAACCAGTTGGATCTGACTATTTATATCCTTTTTTTACTTCTAGTGTATTGGCATTTTTTTTTCCTTTTTTGCTTGAACTAATTCTGTTGGTCATTCTTTTCTTCAAAGAAATATCTTAGTTCTAGGAGTTTTGAGAACTTCAGTTTAATTATTTCGTAGTATTTAGCTCGTGTTTTCATTAAATAGTACAGATAAAGGCAGAAATGACTTTCATCACTGTAATTCATGAAGTATGCTCAAAAGTACATTCAGATCTTTCAGCTGCATCCACAAACACCATCCATTGTATGTGTTTAAAGTTAATCTTAATAAGAAGAATGTATTATAAACAGAATAACATAATTTTAACTTCCCCTCTCTGCTTATGAGGCCTATTGCTTCTAATGTGCCATCTCCAAAGACTCATTCATTAGAAAAATGTTTGCTCACTTCTTAATGAATTCTATTTCTAGTGAGCGTAATAAATATTTTAACCCTTGTGCCATAACTAACATAACACACCCCTTCAAATGAACAAAAGAAAACAAAAAATATATATCTTCTGTAAATAGATAGAGAATAAAGTGTGAAAAGAAGCCGCATCTGTTCCTCCCAAAGGGAAATAATTTGTTTCAGCTTTTGCTCTGTTTCAGAAATAAAAAACTTTATAAGAAGAATCTCTATGCAGAAGCGATAAGAGATGGCAGCAGCCGCGCTGACAATGAGAACGTGACACCTACTTGCAACAAGCCTCAGGTAACTATATTAATTTGGAGTGAAGCGGGAAGTAGGAAGGATCAAAGAGCATTAGGGATCCACTTGAGATTATCCATGAAATAATCCACATCTTAAATATATTAAATAACTGCTAGAGTCATCAAGTGCTTTGCTGTGAACCCTAGTTCATCTTACCTCATTGTTATCCCTTCAAGTTCACAGCTGCCTGGATGTATTGCAACTATTAGCCAGTGTTATTGTTAGCTTTGAACACAACAGTTGGGGAACTGTGCTCTAAATTAAGGAAATGGCAATGTGATGACATGGCATATCACAGAGTTATTTTCACAGGAAAGTATGCCCTCCCTGTAAAAGGCTTCTTGGAAGCCAAGTGTTGTGTGTGCTACATGAGATGTTGAACTTTATCTGAGGGGTTGATGCAATTAAATGTCTTTGTATTAGAGGCTACCTTGTGAAGAAAAGTAACTAGGATGTTATCTGGCACTTTGGGAGGGAGTATAAAATATTGATTTTGCACTGATTGGCATAGCTAGAAGCACCATCATGATCTAGTTACACTGATCTGTTTCTAATGTTTTTTTACATTATGAGAATTTGTCTCCATAAGATATATTCTAGAAACCTGATTTTCATCAAGTCTTTGCTAGGTCACAGCCACTTGTAGTTGGCAAAAATGACATAATTGGTATATGTGGCTATTTCTGTGCCCGGTCTGAGCTTCCTGTGTGGTGCAACGCAGACCAAGATCTTGTATGCGCATATGCACATACATACCATACAACTCTGTATAAGCTGTTGTGATATAGGTAGCATTACACTTGTGGGTAGCATCACATTAACTACGTAGCATGTGCTCTTTAGAATAAGCACAATATGTCAGTGTAAAAGACTGTCAGGGGAGTTTATACACATAAAGCTTTGGAGATAGGCTGTAGTGATGCACGTATCTTTCTACGCGGGTGACTGTGTAAATATTTTTCTAATATTAGTTTTACTTTAAGGAAATATAGATTTAGATACTGTAGCTGGAAAGGTATAAAAACTGTGCATAGTGTTGATGTTTATAAAAATTTGGCTTTATATATTTCCTTTTGTGATAATGGATATATTAGCTTTCAATCTCTATTTTACTCATCAACCCCAAAGTTTGAATATTTATGTTCCTTCCTGAGGTCTTTGAGTCCAGAAAGAGGTGACTTTGTATCTATTGGGGGGGATGTTGAATACCATGTAACATCTAAATTAAAAATCTGAGGATTTTTATCATCCCAAAGGATGCCTTGCAAGTGTTTTAGATTGTCTACCTGTTTTTGTAACCCTGAATGTAAAGGTCTTTAGGTGCTATTGTTAATGTACATAATATATAATGTACATGCTAATGTACATAGCATTAGGAATACTAAGGATGTAGTTGAAATAGGGACTGATGATTATGTATGCGGTGACAGGGAGTTCATGAAATTTACTCCTTTCTCAGCTTGCAGAGCTACAGCTCTTTCTTGAGGCTGTGGCAGGGGAATCCAAAGACTCTTTCTTGCTCTTATGCCCCTTGGCTGACATAGAAGACAAAGGGCTTTTACCTTATCACATATATCAAATCCTAGATATCATAATACTGGAACAACACCTGCAAACTGCCCAAGTGTCATTCAACTTTCCCTTTATTCTACCAAGTCAGGCAACATTTAGGCTAGCATATTTTTCACATTTTTGTTATATATCCGTAACCCAGGCTCATTTTATCCCAGCAGTATGGAAGCTTCTGCACATACCTAGGTTTTGATGCTGTTCTGAGACTTGTCATCTAGCAAGTGTTGCTCTGCTTTGTGCAATCAAAGACATTAAGCGGAACTGTGTGTAGCTAGATCTCCTCTGGACAGGGGCCATCACATGTGTGCTCACAGCTGTAAACTTACAGATTTTATGCAAATGAACTCATGCCTAAATATTCACATCTGCTCACATCTGCCTGACCTATTCACAGATGTGGTCACATATACCAATTCTCCTCTTAGGTCACCAAATCTGTCAGCACTTTTGTTTGAACATCTCTCTTGCAAACCATGAGATCGAGCACTACTTTCATACCCCAGGACTACATACTTTCTGAAAAAAAAGCACCACTGTCACCAGCTCTAATACTTAAATATCTGCAGAGGAGAAGTCATCCCAAAATGATGACCATTCCCCCAGACTTTGTCCCTTTTAGTCTACCTCTTGGGTATTAGAAAGTTGGTTCACTCTATATTAATTTGGTCTCTCTGTATTTTGCGTGTATTTGTAGTTTGCAGTTGTTAAGGAGTGTAACAGCTCTCTGGAGAGTAATGTGGTTGACCTGGCTGAATTTCAAACAGCAGATCTTCATCCTGTTTGTTCTTCACAATCTGGTGAGTTAAGATTCCCTTCGGTTTTGTGGAACAGCTTTGCTTGGCTAATGCAAAAGCTGTAGGCATAGTTCATGTTTTGCACCAGTGTTAGACTGATACTAATAAGGTGAGGTGGGAAGGATGTCATTACAGTTCAGATGCGTGACTGGGTTAGGGTGATGAATGTAAACCAGTCAGGGTTATACAGCATTTTCACCAGTCTGTTTCTCATTTTTTCTCTTTGAAAGACAGGAGCTCTTGCATACCTATAAACATATCCATCTCTTGGCAGTGGTTCTCAAGGGAGCTATGAGTGAGAGTCACCAGGCAATATGGTAGCCACTACTGCTGCAATAGTTGTGTTCCTAGAAAGGAAACCACTGGGCTTTTAGTGGGGTCCTGATAGTTTTGCACCAAGAAAACACAATATTAGGAGCTCTAAAGTCTGTTCTTTTATTTTTCTAAACCTGTATTACTGTTCTGAATTTTTATGTGACAGAATTTCTATCCCTGTCACCTTGTATGTCTCAGTTGAGACGAACGTCATTTTCCATCACATTAGAGACTAGAAAGCTGAGTGCAGTTTATTGCTTAATGCTCATTCACCTTTACTGGGCCTGTTATTTTTCCATATCTAAGAGCAGCCATTCCGAACTCGGAAGCTATCCGAGATGTTTTGGCATTTATATAGATAATATTTAATATTATATATATTCTATATATTTTATATATACATATATATATCTTTTAAAGTATGCTTCATAGCAAGTGAGTTATATCCATCATACTGACAGAGAATATACATCTTTGCAAAGATGTACCTCGGCAGTCCTTATTCATTCAGGCAGGACGGTGGCAGTCGTGGTGTGAGGAGTCCAGATCTCCCCAGAAACCTTTTGCAGTGTAACGGCAGCTGCAGGTATGCCTTAAGGGTTAGATGAGCTGACGGACTCCGTGGGGAATGTTTGGTGCTTAGACGCAGACGAGAGGAGTAAAGGAGTTGTTCTCTGCTGCTTGGGGACAGCAGTGAGCACTGAAGCGCACGAGAGGTTTCCGAGCCCACAGGCTACCAGCTGGACCAGCCTGAATTTTAGAAAATGCTGCCTTGTAGGTAGCAACTGAATCTACTGGTAGCTGAGGTAGTGGGAACGAAGAGAGAAAGGCTGATATCCATAACAATTTTTCTTATGTACCATATTTACCTTTGCACCGTCAAAATTACCACAGAACCCAGGGTTTGCAATAGCTATTTAGAAATTACAAGTATTTGAGAATATTTGAGCAGTCAGGCATCCTGTAAGATTTTCAGAATTGCCTATCTTGTTTAGGTACCTTGTATAAGTCTTGGGAACACAATTTATTCAACAGTAGAAAACATGCTTCAGTTTACAAGGTTTGGCTAATACAGACAATGTGTGTTGTCCGGTGAAGGATGCCTAATGTTTCCCATTAGAAGGCTCCGTGTTTATAGATTCAGGAGCTGTAGCCAATTGAACCGAAATTTCCTATGACAGGCATCGGATTTTTTTTTTTTTTTTAATAAATTTTAGGAAAATCAGCTCAATCACTTCAGAGAGCAAGACTGGTAGATAATATGATATTTTTACAAATATGTTAAGACAGGTGTTCACCATATCAGTGAATAATTTTAAGGCTATGGATCAGGGGCTCTGATTTTGCCAGATAGGTGATTGGTCTTGTCACAGACATTACTTTTCTTCTTCTTATATGTGAAAAAGAAAAATGTTAAATATTCTTACAAGTCATTTCTTAAAATCTGAAGCAAGTTCTTGAGTTTGCCTGTTTTTGTGTTCTGTGATATGAGTTGTTTTTATAATTTTCAGTATCTATAGATATCTATATCTTATCTTTCTGTCATAGCTTTTCTCTGTCAAAGCTGCCATTAGCTTTCTTTATGCTTTGTTGTGAAGGTCCTTAGATGACTAAAAATATTTATTTAGTGGATAAATATTAATAAATAATTACAATATGTTATAAATTAATAAACAATTATTAAATAAACAGTAAACTAATAGCTATTAATAAATGAAAATATTGTCTTTTTTCTTCAGTAGAAGAACAGCATGTAACATATGACACAGCAGAAGAGACTTTGGCAGAAGAGAAAAGAGAACAAGGCTGCCGACAAGATGTTCCTGGTGGTAAGAAATCACTTCAGCCCAGGGTGGCTGAGAAGAGCCCTCACAGGGATCCCTGGAGTGTCCGTCCTAACCTGCTCCTGGAAAGGGAATCATGTGAACTTGCCCCTGCCAGTCTGCTGATGCAGCCAGACTAGCAATAGTCTGGGCTGAGTTGAAAAAGGGCAGGATGAAATCAGTAGAGAATGGGAACTTGTGAAACACTGAAACAGTCTATGTTTTTTTTCCTTAAACTGTGCATTAGAAAAAAACAAATCAACATAGAACAAAGAAATCCTTGATGCTCCTTCCCTGCCATCTCTGCTTGAAAAGAATTACTGTGATCAGTGTATTAGCAATAAACACTTTATAGTTATCACTTTAAGAGTTAACACTGCTAAGTTCATTAACTGGCAGCTAAAGGACATTAAGGGAAAACAGACTGATGGGTGGTTTGTTAGAGACAAATATTTTCTAAATTAGTGATGTTCTTTAGACATTACGCACACAGAATCCAGAAAATGGACAACAAGGACAACTGCAGAGAAATTGGAATCAAAGAGGACGCAGGAAAATGAGCTGAATTGATTCCCTTTATTAAAATTTTGTTCATGGACATTATAAGCCCCTCTCCAGCACTGCTATCATACCAGTGAAACTTCTTGAACTTCATCAGTCTTATTCTTGTATCTGCTTCTGTAAGAAAGCTCTAAATTTCTCAGTTTTGCTGGACTGTAGGATTGTCTGTGAGTGTATGATATTGATGATGGTCACATATATGAACTGAGATCTAACATCTGAGGAAAGGTGATCCTTCCATTAATTTTTCCAGTGTAGAGTTTTGAGATTCCTTCAGACCATTGTGTGATTACTTCTGAGTTGAGGCAATAGCAAGAGTTTGCTTTCAGCTCTGCTAATAAACACAAACAAACAAAAAACTCTCATTTGCAAATGACTTTCACAAAAAAATGATTCGTGCTGCCCCATAAAATCCATAGGATCAACTGGAAAATAAGCATCAGTTTTTCTTGTAGCTGACAGTCTAACAGCTATGACTCCCTTGTAGTTACTTACTAAGAAGAACTAACATGTTTATTTTATAGCTCTGTTGTACAGAGAGTTGTAGGATAGTTGTTTATCATCTCAAGTGATTTCACCACTGGTCTTCAATTTCTGAGTCTGTTTTCAAAATGTTTGAAAATATTTATAAATCAGCTGTATTGCAAATATTGTTTTCATTGTAGAACATCAGTCAGCCCTCTGTGTTTGAAGTCTACTATTATAACTACTGGGTATCTTTAACCTACATTGCCTACCCCTTCAAATTCATTGGCTGGATAATAGTGACTGTCATTTGCTTACCAACTCTGTAGGCTGATGATGGAAGACAGTACTGAAAGGCTCTAATCTCTTGCCCAAACAGAGTTTTATACACTTCAATAACTTTACAGAGTTACTTCTGATTTCTGGTGGTGTAAATATGAGCATTCAGCCCAAAGTGTCTGAATTATAACAGTTATAATGTTCTGTTGTACAAAAACTTGTCACTTGTTTTTCTTCTCAGGTGATTTCTGCTGGTGGTTTAGATGAGTTTAGATCAGAACTGAGATCATCAGTTCTGATTTCAGAATAGCATTGTAAGATAGGCATTTCCAAAACATTAGCTGAAAGCATGAGTAATGAAGATGCAATTTTTGTGTGAATGAGAAGAAGAAGCTTCCATTGCAAGTGAAGTGGTTGAGGAATGTTGGTGTACTGAATTGCGTCCAGGAGAGGTTGAACCACTAGACTGGATTTTAAGTTCAGTGTAGTTCAGTTTCATTAACAGTGTTAAAACCCTCTCGACTGGGTTCCCTGATCTTTCACAGTTCGTCAGTGATCTTGTATAGGTTGATGAAAAGAGAGGCTAGCTATGAAGGCCCTGATTCAGTAAAGCATTTGGATTCCATGAGAATGAGATAGAAAAATTACATCAATCCCTGTGCTTTGATTATTGCTGTTGAAGTATGTTTGTGTGCTTAAAATCAAAGTGCTATGTTGGGTGATGGTCAACACTGAAGTTTCTCTGATCAAAGCAAATACAAGTTTGTAATTTTGAATCTTGTTTAAACAGATATGTTTTAAACAAACTAGATATTAGAGTTTCATATTCTATCCCATGTGTTGGTTGTTTTGTTTTCCTCCATCTTAAAGATCTAATTTTGAATTTGTTAATTGTCTTTAGAGAATGAGATACAAAAATCCTTTTTTATTGTGAGAGGGTATTTCTAATTTTTCCTAAACTCTGCTCTAAATTCAAAATAATATTTAGCATTAAAACCTTGAGATGATATTTCAACATAAATCTAATATATTTGGTTTATTTGTATGTTTATGAAGCTGTTGTTTATAAAATAAAGTAAAAAAGAATCCTGGCGTCTCTCTCATTTTAGTAGAAGAGATTGCAAAAATGGGGTTTTGGTAAAACAATGCCGTATTTCTTGACAGCTCCATTGGTTTCATATAGCTGCAGTACAATGTGCTGCTGAAGCATTTGCACATGTAACAGGTTCTTCTAGCAGCACTCAGAGGATCTGTACCGAGGAGGATTACATTCTACAGCTCACAGTTAGATACTGGCTTTAATAAAGTAAGTTTTAAGGTTTTAGTTGCACAGCCCCAAACCTGTAGAAGTCCTATGACTAATTCCCTCGTACTATACTTGGTAAGTATTCTATTTTGTGTGTATTTAAATGGCTCTGTTTATGAATGTTGCTGCTTGTATGTCTAGAAATGTTATCTGTGGTCCCAGGATATATTTTCAAGCTAATCTCCAAAATGTTATTCTCAGGCCTGATTGAATTCTGAAGATATCTTACTATTTTGATTATACTTTTTTTTTTGTATATTGAAATTGAAAATCTTTAAAAATTCTTAGAATTTTGTGTATGTAGCTAGCCTGGTATCCTTAAATCCTCGTGTTATTCTCTCTTTCTTTCTCTCTCTCTTTTTTTTTTTTTTTTCTAATTGAACATACATCATATTGAGTTGTAAGAGAAATTCAGAAACATGATGGGAAAAAGCTTAGCAAGCCCAAAGTGAGAAATCTATTGGAGAATTCTGAAGAGCGTGGGAGAAAATAGGTTGGTTTAGTGTAGTATCTCAATTCTGTAAAGCCAGATTTTCATCATAAACAAATGAGGAATGATTCAATCTCCTTTATAATGCACATAGGTAATGTGATGATTCCTTGTCATAAGGAATGTATGACTCATCTCAGTTTAAGTCCTTATTTGCCATCATTTTTAGCTTTGCAGAATTTTATCAATCCAACTAAAAAAAAATCCATCCTGGATGGATCTGTTTTAGGAATTCTACCAAAAAAAAAAAAAGAGTCAGGATGGATTAGGGGAAGCCTCTATCTTGTTAATATATATTGTGTTTTTGTCCTTTTGGGAGTCATTTTATCTCATGTTATTTCAGGATGATGCCTACACTGTTCAGTTAGTCTTCAGTACACACTTGGTGTTATTGCTTTTCTGCCTGATAACTTGCCATCTTTATCTCTGGAAATGTGAAAAGGAAAGATGTTAGTGGCATTAGAAGCCTCCCCCTGGATCCCCAGGAATGCACCCCAAACACAATCTGAAAGGATGATAGCGTAAGTTGGCTCACTTTCCTCTGATCTTTTTATTAAGACTGCTGTTTAATGCCAGTTTTGATGTGGACCAGGAACAGCCAACTTCATGAAAACCATTTATCAGGGGATTAACTTTTAAGCACTCCTCCATACTGAAATGGACTAGATTCAGACCAGTGAAAAGCCTTAGTCCCTTCTAACTAGTCTAAATATCCTATGGTTTCAAGGCTTACGACCTTGACTTTTGAGGCAACTACTGCAGCAGTTATCTTAAAGATGCTGTAAACCCTTTTGGACTGGAACCCTCAACACTGCTGCATCTTCCCCCTGCAGCCCAGAGGTGAAAGTCTAAAAGCAAGCGGTGCCCTCTCTGCCTAAGGCGGGTGGTTCTAACTTTCATTCTACTACTTACCAGCAGGAGCTGAAACACAGCCTAGAGGGAATTTCTGCACTCAGAGATTGAGACCATGAAATCTGAGAGCCAGATAAGAAGTCAGAATATGACATCAGGATGAATTTTAAGAACATCTGAATTACAGGTACTCTTTTATTTTTTTTTTTTCCCCCTCATACCCATGGCTACATGCCACTGTTTAATTTCAAAGCCTCCAGCTTTAAACTGCAAACCTCCTTGGAACTTCAGCTCATGGTCAGTCTTGTCCACATTACCTCTTAGTGGCCCTGATTGGCCAGGCTCTCCGCATGTGCCTGTAAGGGGTTGGATCCTGTCTGTCAGCCACTTTTCTATCTGTGTAGCAATGTTCACCTTACCCCCATGGCCTTTAGCCAAACCAGTATGGAATAGTTTTAAAAGAAAAGGAAAGACAGAGTGTATAGGAGTTTCTTACTTTTATGTGACTGTAGTGGGAAGCAGAGCAGCTGGAGTCCAGGTTCATTAGTAAATACCTTAAATAATAATATGATGTAATCAATTAAAGGACTATTTAATAATTTTGTAAAAGATTTTGCTACTCCCACATAGAATGGAGATTTATTTAAAGAAAGTCATTTTGATAGCTTTTTAGTTTTATAGCTCAGCATTTTTTGTGAGGTTCTGAGCTTTTTATTGATTAAAAACAAGTCTTACATGCTATATTGAGCTGACAGAACAATGCATATATTTTAAGGGACATAATCTTTGTTAATATACATATTGCAAAGGTACACTGTAGTAAATGCAAAGAACGCACAGCTAATATTTTGCTAGCCTATTTACTGTAGCTTTTATATAAGAGTAATGAGTGTGCTATGTAAAAAACTTACTGATTTTTTTTTCGCTTGAGAGGGAGAATGAATTATTACTCTAATAGTCTGTATGGAGGTTTGCAGGTGATAATTAGGGATACTGCCTAAAAAGAATCACCTAAACTCTACTATCTTGTGGCAGTGCACCGCTGAAAATATTTCAACTAAGATTTTAACAGTCTTTTTGCAATTTCCTATTTTTCTTCTTGTCTACAAAAGAAAGTTGGGCCAAGTTCTCCATAACCTTTATGCAGTGTATGCGCCAGATAGTGAGATAAGAAGAAGCCTGTATTTCAAATGGTCTTGAAAGGCAGTCATTTTAAAAGGGAATCAATAAACAAAATATAGCCAGGTGCTAAAAATCTCACTGGATACCAAACCCACTGATAATTCTGGGAGATTCAAGACTGGCTACAGTATATATATGAAATTATAGTAAAGTTCAGCCTTATTTCTGACCACCTTAGTGGTGGTCAGAACCACCACCAAGCAGTGTTGCCCACTAAAGCTTTTAGCAGAGACCTGGCTACAGTCTCATTTGATTGAGGTGTTTGGAATTAAAATAGAGATAAAAGGGAAAAGGTTAATCCAGGTCAAGGGAACAGACTAAAACTGGGATTGCATAAGATTGTAGTATCTTTCCTCATTTCTCCAATGGTCAGCAGCAGCTAGTCTTAAGTAACATTCTCCTCTGCAGAATCTCCTAAATGAGAGCCTAGATTTGGTTTTAACCAAGTTTAGCCATTTTTTTTTAACTTCGTCAGTATCGTTAAGATCACTATACAATGATTTTTGATCTCTAAAACAACTTTGTTTTAATGCAAAAGCATACTAAACACTGCATCTGAGGGTCTCATATATGAAGACAGCTCCTACTGCTCAATATATGTTGTTTTTATGACAGATTTTTCTCCTTTATCACACCTAGCAATGTTTATCAATCATGGGATAAACTATGAGTCCATTTATAACATATCAAGGGAGCCATGGTCCCAGAGCTGAACACAACCCAAAGCTGAGGCAGCTGAAAATGGATCTGATATATCTTGTGGCTGAATATAGTCATAAACCAAGCCTAAAGTCTTGGTCCAGCCAGTGGTTCCCTAGTCTTCTGCATCTCATAGAACATTCCCCCCAAGCACGAATGCAGAGCTTCATGCCTGAGGATACTGTTATATTAAATAGTAACAGACAGGGAGCAGTCGGGAACATTTGGTTCTGTTCCTGACACTGGCATGTGGGGTGGTGCCAAGCAAACTACTTCACCTGTCCTTGCAAAATTCCTGCTCACTTAAAAAAAAACAAAAATGAGAGCAAGACAGAGACGGAAAAAGACTATTAGTGCAGTTTTTTGTTTGTTTGTTTGGTTGGTTTTTAATTTTTGGAAGATAACTCCAAGTGCTATTCTTCTTATCATAAAGAAAGCTAGGAGTAAAACCAAAGGATTGGAATCAAGCTGATTCAGATTACATTTCTTGCTGCTTCAGAACCAGATAGAGGTCTAGTTAAAATGGACAAAGATTTAGCACAATTAGTGTTACCTGCTTTTATATCAAATCTGAATCTAACCCAGTTTTCATATTTTTATGTGCCCAGAGTGGTTACTGTACCCTAAATCACTTAACACACTTAGAAATAAAATATTAATTTTTTCAGGTGAAATTCATTCCTCTATCTACAATCAAGATTCCTCTATCTATGTCCCACAGAAGTCCAACTTAAACCCTAAACCTGTTAAACTGGGCTAAGTTTTCATATATAGGTGAATTCACTCTCTGTTTTTATGTGTAATGATAAGCAGACCCTGTTCTAAAATTTCAGAAATGCTTTACAGAACATACAGAAATACTGCAGCTCTACATCAGGAGGCTTCAAGAAGCAAAACACAGGTATGTTTGCTGAAGTGTGTATTTAAGGATGAAGAGAGCATTAGAAGCACTCTAATGTATCAGTGCAAGGTCTTCTGATCTACACCAACACAAAGCCTGCAGTGTGAAGCCTGGTTCAAGAGTCTTTTCAATTAAAAATGAGTCAGCCAAACCTGCAGTGTGTAAGCTGGGCTATGTGGATGTGCCGAATACCACCCAGCTTGCAGTGAGCAAAGGAGGTAAAGTGGCTCGGCTCTTTAAACAGTTAGGCCTAACAAATGACACATTTTGAAGTCTTAAGAAAGAATGTGTGCTAGAGTGCACCAATATTGGCAAACAACAGAAGAGAAACAGATATGGCCAAAAGTTGGCAGATCTTCTCTTGGAATGTAGAGGAGAGGGGGAAAAAAAGAGGCCAAGAATAAAAAGGCTAGGTGTTATTCTTTCCACATGTGTTTATAGAAAAGGGATGGATTTCACATTTCACCTTTTTCCAGTTTAATGTGTATTTTTTCTTCTAGTTTGGGTTTTGCTACTTCTTTCACCATCCATTGTTCTAGCACCAGTCACTCAACCTTACGTTTATATGGCTTTGTAATCTTGGTAATATTCCTCTGCCTCCCATTTGCAAAATCAAAGGGTCATATTTAGTACACTATTAAGCATTTGCGTTTATAGCCTTCTACAGGTTATTTGTCCGAACTGTATCTACTTACTGCGCGCCAAACTGTGTGACTACCTAGTCCCAGTGGAACACTCAAATTGATGTAACAAAACCATCTCTCTTCAGCAGGACTACAGCAAAGAAGCAATAACAGTTAACACTTCCTCAAATAGGGGCATCTACTCATAATCTGAGCAACAGGATATATTTTTCTTTAAAATTCTAAAGGGCAGATATAGTTGGTGACTGACTGTATGACTTGTCTTTTTGGCCACTCTAAAGAGAAGTGATTGGAAATTTGCAGCAGCATGTCTGTATTGCTGAATGGTTACAGTCAGTGCTGCAAAAACTGAGGTCTGGTAAATCCATGAAAGATTTCCATTTACAGAGTATGAGCTTTTGTTTGGTTGTTTGTTTTTCAGATCTATCAATATCTTGCAGAACTTTGCAGATCCCAAGGTCTAGGTAAGTTTCAGAAGTCATCTGAAGGTTTGATATGTTAGCTGACGAAAGGAATTTTCAAGGTTGCCTTTAAATACCTGGCGATACCCACTGGAGGTGTGATTTGACATAACCGTCAAACTGGTTTCAGGTTTTAAGAATGTTGGCATTCACTAAAACCCTTTTTTGTTAAAAAACTTCAAACCCTCCTTCCCCCCTTCTTTTTCTTTGAGGAGGGTTTGGGTGTATTTTCAGTTTTTTTTTAATCACATTTCCAGTTGAGAACATGCCTCTACGATAGCAAAACCTCAAAAAATGTATTAAAGAAAGTGTGAAAGCCCACAAATAAGCGTCTGTTTATATATTAGAAAAGACAATGAATTGGAAATTGTTAAATGTTGTGTTTTAAATTGCGCATGCAACATTAATTCAGCCCCTTTGTGCATTATATTCATTTGTTTCCTTTCCCACTCAGGATTTGTGCTTCACTCATGAACAAAACATTTTTAAATCACCATTTTATTCTAGCAGCTAACTCCCTATTTCTGTTTTAGAACAAATAAGGTTAATTATTAAAACTGAATCTTGGCAAGCATTTAACCTACTTTCGGATGTAACTTGACTGTAAAGCTCTTGTCCCTCGAAAATGTGCCTGCTTCCCAAAACTAACATTATTTGGAAAGCTATTTCAGTGATGTATGCTGATCTGTCTTCTTGACTTAATATATTTTTGCCATTTAAGTCACACAGGAAGCCTCCAAAAAAAAATAAAAAGGTGCAATGCCCCCAAAATACCATCAGACTCCAAACCTCTATGCCTGTTGTGCTTACGCCTCAGTTATAGCAGTGAATTTTTTGCCTTTATGAAGATTGTAGAATCTGTTCACATGTGAGTCACAGAATTTTACACACAATGGGTTTAGGAAAGGATGGAGTTCCAGCTGTAACTGTGAATTTCTTGACTTATAATTAAAAACAGATGCTTAGTACTGTTACAACACAGTTTTATAGGTGAATACAGCAATATTTTATTTCATAAATGTGTGCTTTACAACAAATCTAATGGGAACTGTAAAGTAGTACTGGACAATATCAATGCTTAGTGTCCCAGTGTAGCATATTAAAACAATAGCAATTCTTTCCTCATGACACAGCAGAGGTGCAAATCCATGTACTGATACCCTCTGTAAAATGTGTCAGATGCAGCAAAGTAGTAGTCTCTCTGGACAACATTTCAGAGCTAAATGCAGTCTCTTATGGGACATCTTTACAGACTGATTTCTTAGGGTTATGAGAAATAAATGTAAACAGTCTTGCAGAAGCCTATCAGCATTTATGCCACTGTATTATATAAAACTTCTGCCCAGTCGTGGTAGAAAGAACTGCCACAGTGTGCCACACAGACCTTTCTATGTTACATGCATAGTGTTGCATCAGCTTGTTAATAGGATTTCAAAGAAAATCCTGTCCAGCTCATCATTTTCTTCCATGGAAAAAAAGTAAAAAAGTAACTGGACATCCAAATCCTTTTCCAATGGGAAATTGTGGTTTTGATTTTGTTTTGTTTGGTTTGGCTTTTCATGTCTCCCTGCCCTGAGAATTTATTCAGCACAGTAGCAAGAGTAACAGAGAAGTGGAAGGACACACTCCAAGCCAATATTCCTGATGCCCACCTGGCAGCTGTCATTTCAGCTGCTCTTCTCCTAGCTTGACCTGCTTGTGCCAGTGCCAGACCTAATAGCTTAAACAGGAGGTAGGGATGCTCTGATTGTTACAGGACAACTTGAGCTTTGGTACCTCAAGTTTTCATCCTATTTGGTCTTTGTCTGCAAGGGGAACTGACCATCTCTGGGCCCAACCAGTGGTCAGAGTGCCATGAGGTGTAATCTGGGATGAAACAGCTGCACTGGCAAAAGTTCCTTATATGAGCGCATAAACACAAACAAAACTTTAGTTGGGCTAGGTTTCAGAATTGCAGTGGTCATAATTTTGTAGAGATTTTTGCATGTAAAGCTCAAGTCCCATATTAGGTATTACGTTTCCAGTCCATTTTACAGCTGAAATCACTGAGAAGGAAGGAGCTGAAATAGATTAGTGACTACAACCTGTCTCCCGATTTCTGTGCCAGGAAGTTCATCTTTCTATAGGGAGTACGAATGAAGCCATTATATGGATGAGGGTCTGGATCATCCTGGGCGAGGTCTATCGCTATAACCTTTTGATCTATGGAGGAAAAAAAAATGTCGTCTTAAATTAGATCTATTTGGTGTTTGTGAAGACATATGGAGTGAGAATACTGGAAACCACATGGCTACATTTATCTGAAGGTTGGGGATTACCTTCCGGAGGGGTGAGAAAGAAGTTGTCTCAAATCCTATTCAAATGTTTCCTTTGTTTCAGTAAATCTTGGAAGAGAGACAAATTACAGAAAATACGTAATTTTGACATAAAAAACAGTCCGAAGGGCGCTGAGATGAAACCACAAATTTACTTCAGTTAGGCACAGAGATTAAGTGTGGTTCTCTTGCAAATGATCTGCTTCTGCAAGTCAAAATTCCAAAGCTTGGTTTTTGTCTCTCTCATTGGAAAAAAGGGTCATTTCTCCTCACCTCATTACCTCTGTCGGTCTCCTGTGGCATTAAATCTTTCTTCCTAGTAGTTTAAAGCAAGCGTTTTAAATCATTTTAAGCATATACTGATGTAAACTTGTTGAGGGTTCTGTGTCTAAGCATCAACTCCCTGGTGGTGGTAAGATCAGGATCTCAAGGAGGGGGTTCTCATTTTCTGTCAAACTATTTTTGACTTTGACCCTGACACAGAAAATATGTCCTAAGGAACTGCATGCACCAATGTAATCCAGGAAAAACTATCTCCTGGTCCCAGGTGAGCCACTTTACTGCTTTTTTATTTTGGACAATGCAATACTTTATCTGTGTCTCTCCTCTCACTTTTGTTTGTGTCATTTGAGACAGTACGTTCTTTGGATGCTTGGGCTTTCTGTTGTCCTGCTTTTCCACAGTGCCTAGCACAGAAATAGCCAATTTCACCAGCTCACCATCAGCTCTAAGTGAGCTTGGGTCTAGACAAGCCAGCTCTGTCTCTGTGCACAGGGCCAGACCGTGACACTTTGGGTTGTGAGCAGGCAGGAGAATCTGTGTGGTGCTGCAGCTTTAAGCTGTATGGCTTAAAGATACCTTAGCTGTTCTGGAGAAATTACCCATAAAAGATGATTAAAAAAATAACATTTTTAACACCACCATACACAAATGTATGTATGGTGTTGCTGTACAATGTCAGCCCTAATGTTTATCTAGGAAAGTATCACGTGGATTTTTCATTCTTCCTCATTGAAGCTGACAGAAGTGTTCTTACTAGGAAAAATGTGTATCCCTGAAGTAGCTGTGAAAATGACCCATTTTAAACGATCATTTGCACCATCCTGTAGCATATTCTAATTCATGAGAAGCATTAATATATTTCATTATCTGTCAGCTGCCACTATATTTTTAGTTGTATCGCTGCATTGCTGTCAACATGAGAAAGTGGGAGCCCTCTAAGAATCCCAGAAAGTTGGGGTTATTTCATCATCTCCTCCTTGCCTACTGAAGGTCTCTTTCCTTTACGTAGTAACATTTGAGTTGGAGAACAGAGATTTGCTATTCTGTGGTTTTATTTAAAGTTGATTTTGATGCAGTCAGAATTGGTGACAGACTTTCTAATGGTAATACCAGAGCAACTTTGTAACCACTTTATTTGTATTTATTTGTTCTTCTTCTCTGGTATCATCTTTTAAGATGTGCTGGAGAAAGATAAACCGAAAACAACCATAAAGTTCCTATATAAGCAAAATAGGATGTTAGATTAAACAGTCTGGGGCTGCCTGAAAGCTTTGCATTAGCAAGCAAGCCTTTGTGCGGACTGGGCTGGAGATAGATAGTGCAAGGAGGAGTTTTCAGAACGAGGCAGTAGTTGTGCGCAGGCCTCCCAAGGGAGGGAAGCAGGGAGAGAGGGAAGTCGCTCCTCTTTTATTATCTGATGAACATTAGTCCCTTTGGTCAGACTGCTAGGCGCCTCCTGGAGCTTAACCTCAGATTAACATCTGCTTCATTTCAGTGTCTGTCTGATAGTGATATCAATAAACATCATCTTCCTACAGTAAAAACTGATAATTAAACCTATGCCTGCTGACTCATTATCTATTGCGCCCCGGGGAGTAATTGTGGAAGATGAAGATTTAATAGATAAAAATACTTTATATTTGACTGAATAATGAGTATGAAGCTGTTGTCAGCATGTTCAGGGGCTCACCACATATAGCTAAGTTTATCTATAGATCATATAAAGTGCAGAGAGGCAGACGGAACTTTGTGTTGGTTATTCGTGTTGCTCTAAATGGATGAAGTCTCATTGTGTTCTGCAGATTTAGGCCTCTTGCATCAAGGTTGTACCTAACTGTTTGATTCCTCCCTCCCTTCTGCTTTGCAAAGATCGGTGGCATCTGTAAAAGAGTGATTTGAAGGGAAAACACAAGCTAGCCCGGTGTCACAGTGGGCATACATTTGTAGCTAAGAGCTCGCACTGTGTAGTAGGCAAATCTACTGTCAGGTTTTAGTTGGACAGACCTGCTTTGGAGCTAAAAAAAAAATAAAATCCTGACTTTCCTTTAGATTTTTCCAGTGGTGTCTGGTAAATAGACCCTGAAGTGAAGGGCCTGTACCTCCGATCAGTGCTGAGGAGTAAGGAATGTCCTGAAGGAAAGTGTTAGGCACAAAATGCTCTGAGTGAGGAGAAGGCTGGCAGACACTTTCTAGTGTTACCCGTGAGGCCCTGTGAGGAACGGTGTGTTTCAGCGAGGAGCCGCTTACCTGCCCGCCGGCGGGAACATCCATCTTGCCCGCACCACAGTAGCGCCCGCGCGCTGCACTAAAACCTGCCGCGTGCTGCTGAGTCCTGTCACCCCACAGCTGTCACCCGTGTGGGTTTCTACGGCCAGCACAAGGATAACCCAGATAGGACTGTGGAATAGAGGGGATTTGATCTCCAGCATTGGAAAGATTTATGTAGGTGTTTCACTCTGCACTGACTGCAGTTTTGAGAATGGTGTTGCAGGCAAGATCAGTGCCTTTGGGGTTGTTTGTTGGGAAGACAGAATGGAGAAAGGAGAGATAAAAGCAAAAAAAAAAGTCATTTATTTTTTGCCGTTTTAGACAATAAAAGTGCAAGGACTATTAAAGCCCTGGTTTGCATAAGTACTGATTTTCAAGTGAGTGAGCTGTAAAATAAAGGCTAAAATATTTCAGTCATATGCATATTTCTGTTCTTCAGTTGAACTTTTAAAGAATGGCTTATGCAATTTGTCTGATGTTGTTACTTCTGGAGACAGAACTAGAGACATGATTTGATCCTCCTGTGATTTAGATACTCACCAGCCGTAGGATTCAGACTTCCTTCTGGAATGTTACGTGCTGGGCATACACAGAAAATGTACCTTTTAGTTTCAGAGCTGGTCTGCAGCCCGGTCACTGAGCCAGTCGTAACTGAAACTCCCCCTGAAATCTTTTGAGCGTCTAATCTGAAGGTCTGAGTTTGGTGCAGCTTGAATTGTTTATGAGTGAGGACGTTTAAATGCCTTTGCTAGACATTCCTAACTGATCGTGCTGCAGTCAAAGTTTATTTAGTTTTAATTTGTAGAAAGAAAAAAACACCCTCCCGCAACACCAGAGTTCTGCTCTAGCACTGTCTATCGTAAGATTAAAGCAGACATAGGTGAAATATCATAGTGATCTCATGGAAAAACCTAAAAAGGGGATTTGGGGATTAATAGTTAAGGAATCTTTTGAGATATAGGATAAATTGTTTCTACTTTAGCTCATTTCTATCATTAAGAAAGGAGAATTTGTCATAGATTAATATATATCACTTCATGAAATACTGATCCCATTAAAACCAAAGGCAATTTTACCCTTGATCTTAATAGGCTATCACTTCAGCTATTTACATAATTTTTTTGAAGAGTTATTTTTAGCTGTATGCGCAACATGACTGCATATTCACCACAGAGTCAACCAGAGATCAGTAACGTATCACAAGATTTTGCCTAACACTTCAAGCTGAAGCCTAGTTAGCGGTGAACTGGGGGTATAAGGAAAGATAATAGGTTATATCAATCAAAGTTTTCATTGACAGGACAAATCTCTTTTGCTGAGGTTTGGGCTAAAAGCTTTCTCTTCACTTTTCCCATGTGGACAGTCCCTGCAGTTCAGGCATATGCATTAAACCATTTAGCTGCCCAAACATGTGGGCCGGGGATTGGAGAAAACCTCCCTCTTACCTTTTTCCCCAGAGGAGAGAGCACACTTGAGCTTTGTTTGGCTTAACCTGTTTATAATTGTAATTTTGCGTTAGAAGAAACATTTTAGGGATAGGTGGCAAAGCTTTGGGGAGACTGTGTGTGGTCTTTCAGGGTCTAAATTTTGATCGTTGTTTTGTTGCTGATTGAGTGATCTCCCTTCCCTCAGTGATGCCGTGAGTGACTTAAGGGAAACCAGCAGCACATCCACTGCGTTGCTTTGAGCATGTGGGGTCTCCTTTCTGTTTTGGCTCTTGGGGTTTGGCCCTAGTTGTGTGGACTGCACTGCACCCGATTTCCTGACCTGGAAAGCGGGAATGCGGTACGTTGGAGGAATACTGCAGGAATTAAGTTTCCCATCCTGTACTATGTGTTAGGTTTGAGACTTGGACAAGAGTATGTCCTCTCAGGTTCCCTTTCAGTTAGGGCTGTGTCCTGTCAGCTCGTGGTGCAGATGCAGTGCTGTGGCTTATTTCCTGCTCCAGGTACCACGGACCCAGTGCGGGTGACTAGCAGGTTCCTTAAACTGCCTGGCACACAAGGTCACATTAGCTTTTATAGAGGGATGACTGTCAGAGTCTGCATTTCCAAGAGCTTGCAATAGGTGCAGCCTTTGACTGCATCTGTGGGCTCTTCCCCACAGGATCTCAGAGTGCTGTGGGCTCTTCCCCTCGCGTGTAACCTGGTGGGCTGCAGGACTCACTGCCCATGCATCCGGCACAGGGGTCCTGTACCATGTGCCAGGCACTGAGCTGACAGATATAATGATATTCAAACACCTGGGATTAATTGGATGATTTGTCCATCTTGCTTTGAACATATAAAGAGCTATAAAATGCCAATTAATGTTACGAGGTGTCTAACAGCCCTCTTTAATTTAGTGTGTTTTCCTTAGCATGCATTTGTAAAGAGCTTCTGGCAAAAGACACTGTTATTGTTAACATTCAGAAAGGAAAATTTGGACTTACATGTCCCATGTTGTCTTGGAATAATTATATCTGATAACTTGCCTGATTAATGTGAGACAAAAATTAATGGAGCAGGGCTTACATTAATGGAGCAGAGCCAGCTCACAGCCTTTGCTCTCTGAGCCCTTTAGAAACTTCTGGAAGCACACAGATTCCCAAGAAACCCTAAGTGTATTTTAGCTACATTTGTTAATGGTAGCTCAGTGTGCAATGTTATTGGCGTATATTTATAGAGAAAACACTTCCACCCAAACTCTTAAGTGCTTTACTGCTGTTAATGAATCCTGGCTGGAAAGAAACGTTATTTGTATTTCTGAATAGGGCACCTGAGGCATAGAGTGAATTATTTTCATGAGTTAATGTATTAAGTTAAGTCTGTTGCATATTCCCAAACAGCAACCAGAAGACTGTTGTGAGGAGGCCTCATCTGGTGCTGATACTTCTCTCCCTGGAGCCTCATACAATATGTCAATCTCTGGTGGAGGCCCCTTTGGGATCCCGGCCAGCTTGCACGGATTAAGGTAGGAGAGCTCTAACTTGCACCTGGATCCAGGGACTAGTGTAGTTCTTTCACCTCCATTGTTGCAAAATTTAATTCGCCTAGAGCACTAGCAGACAGGTGCTAATGTTCGGTCTGTGTAAGATGCTCTTCTGTGTGTCTACATCTAAATTTGGTAGGTGGGTTCTAAACTGTGCACATGGCAATGCTGCACTGCCATTAGTGATATCGCTGTTAACCCTGTTACGTCTTCTTTCCTCATCGCCAGCACTCTCACAACTAAAATATAAATGACCGTCTCTTTAAAAGATCGTGCTGCTTCTACACATTTTAAGACACGATTTTTGCTGCCTTAGACTGTTCATGGTTGGATTGGAGCTTCTACAAACAGGCATGGAGGAAATGCTCATGATACCAGTGTTTATCTGAACTGGGAGCGCTTCCCAGCTCGGGGTCTAGTGTTCATCTTGGCCACAAATTGATTCCATCTCTCAATGGGATCAGTGTTCACCCACACTCCCTGCTCCCTGGCGGCCAAGTTATGAACACCGAAGTGCACAGGCTAGTTGGGAGTTGGGACAGGTTCCTCAACCCAGTTCCTGAGTGGATAATCAAGACAGCATGACCCCACGCCATGCAGGTAGTACATCCACCAGACAGAACAAATATAGCCAGAGAGTCGCTCAGTACCAGCTCACTGAAACTGAGCTTAGTCTCCAGGCCTTTGGGGTTTTTTGCTTCTTTTTGTTTGTTTACTAGTTTGTTTTTCTCCTCCACTTGAATCATATTCGAGAAAATTTGTGTTTTCTTTAAGTAACAGAAAGGTGGCAGGATCACAGTCTGTGAGCAAATGCCTAGGAATTGAATGGCATAGGTTCTCTTCCAGCAAGTGGTTTACAGTAAGAGTAAAAATATGCCTTCTAAATTAACGGGGAAATAATTTGTAAATCATGGTTATCAAGAAAGTGTCTTTTTTTTTTTTTTTTTTTTTGTTAATATATACTGTCCCTGGTTCTTTGATTGCTCTTTTAATTTTTGCACCTGAAATGACAGAGAGTGGAAACAACAGCCAGCTCAGAAAGATAATGACCTCTCAGGTATAACTTCCCATTTGATTTATACTAGAAACTGTTTTCCCTTGTTTTCCACTTTGCTTTACCTAAGCAATAAACATTCTCAAAATCTACAACTAGCATGTCAAAGTGTACAAATTCAGGTGGCAAATGCAAGGAATTTTTTTTTCCTGTGAAGCTATAGAATAGTATACTATTAAAAACCCAAGCCTTTATCTAGAGCCATCACACGGTCATGTTTGATATATGATAATTCACCAGCTATACTCAAGACTGGGTATAGCCTGAGTATAGCTTGGAAATGGTAATTGTTTAAGGGACAGCTGCAATACTGCTGCCAGATGGTGCCATTAAACAAAAAAAACTGTCCAAGGTTTCTCCCAAAGCGCACATCAGATCTTTTGGGAAGTGCTAGGAGAAACTGGCAATTTGACATATCTCTGAGAATGTGCATAGCAACAGCCTTGAGTATTATAGGCAGTCTGCACAGATCTTTTTTTTTTTTCTTTTTTGAGAGGGAGATATATGCAGCAATTTTTCTGGGCTGCCTTCACCCCAAATTTCTACTGTAATACTAGCCACGGTCACTCTGAAAGGTGTGAAAATCTGGGTGAGAATCTCCACAGGTTCATCTCTGGCAGTATCTATTCTCCCTAAACTATCAGCTGTGAAGTAATTTGATTACAATGTGTGCAAGAGGAATAAAAAAATAGATCCTTTGCTTTAATGTGAAAGTGTGAAGGGAAAGAGGGAAATAACTAATTTAATTTCCATACCAATGTGTGTAACTGCAAAAAAAAGAATAAGAATTTTGGAGGACTGATTTAGAAAAAAAATATATACAGAAAAAGTTGAAGATTCATGAAGATTCAAAAGCAAAAAGAGGCCATATTTAGTACTTAATCTTCTGGGTTAATAGGAAATAAACTATGGAAAGCACAGATAACACTGATGGTATAAATTGGGCTAGCCACAAGTTAGTTAAATATATTCTTTGAAAAGTTTCTCAAATGAGAGATCTAAGGGAGATTTTGGTATAGATATGAGTTTGATTGATAGGCCATAAACCTCCTTCTACGAAGTGCAAGAGGCTGGCTAGAGGCTGATGCCAAGGCTGGGCCTCTGTGTTGTACTGACCTCCATGGTGGCCAGAGGCGTTTGTGGGAGAGCAAGACCAAGCGGAGCCACCACCTTGGATAACTCATCTGTGAGTAAGCAAGAGGTAAATGTAACTATAACAAAGCTATCTAAAACTAAGTCTTTAGTTTAGCAAAGAGTTCAGTTTTTCAAGATTTCAGGGTGCATAATTGGCATAAAGGCCAGGAAATTGGACTAAACTCTGTCAGATGAATGCTATGGTGTTTTCCTTTTCAAGAGAATTGTGTGATATCGATTGTTTTTAGGTATTTGTCTTCAGTGCTAGAATTTCCTTTTACTGACTATATTATTTAAAAATCAGGTTTTACATAAATTGTGATATAAAAGCTGTTGTTTAGTTTTCTGGTCAAAAATATGTACCTTAAGACAAAACAAAGAAATCCAAGCAGTAGCATGTAAATAAATGAGAGAACCAGCACATATCCAGAGGAGGTGTCATTTCAGGTAAGTATGAAAGCAAGTTCTGTGGATTATTAATATGGATGGCTGTTTTCCTCATGTGATTGATAGTTTTCTGCAGTACTTGGTGTAATCAGGAACCCAGAAGCTATTTGATATGTCTGGACTACTGGGTTAATCTTTTCTCTGGAACCAGTCAACAAGTCTTCCAATTGCATCTGAAGGAGGCTGGCTAAATTTAAACATAAAGATTTTGAACTTAACAATATCAATGGAAGGTTTTGTTGCTTGGCTTAGTGTGTAGAGCTGCATGTTAGAAAGTGGGCACAGCAAAAGTATATTTGTTGTGAATTAACACTTGAGTAAATTTGGCAGCTAGTTTTATATTTGTTTTTGCCTGTTTCCATAAGCAAACTTTATAGGGACAAATATTTGAAAAGAGTTAAATTCAAACTGCGATGCAAATGTATTCAGTGAAACAGAAATGGGTATTTTCTACAGAATTGTTTTTGCTCCCCTAGCCCAGGACTGGAATATTTCATAAGCATGACCGATAATAGCTGAGAAAATTTTGCTTTAGAATATGGAGTATTTATTTACAAGATATCTCAATTATACATGTGCTTATTGAAACTTCAATAAGCACATGGCTGGGATAGTAGGTAAATGAAACAGCTGTGTAGATGTCCCTGGAATAAGGTATGTAACTAAACTTCTGGAGACCGAAATAATTGTTTTTACAATGGTGGAACAGGAACACATTTGAGGGGATTGTGATTGATTGCAAATATTCCGTAAACTGAGACTCACATTACTGGATGCATTATTTATTGACAATGATTTGTTCAGCTCCAGTTATGGATGAAAGACAGAACTTAAACTAATGAAAAATTACACACAGCCATGACTGTGAAGCTTAAAATTCAAGTTGGGTGAAAGCTCACAACTGAAAAAAAAGAGCTATTTCCACATGGCTGAATCAAGATAACAATTTGGAATGAGATTCTTTTGACAGAGCCCTGTTCTGAACAAATAATTGCTTGGAGGGAATGAATGGAACAAATTTGCAGAGTTTATAGAAAGAAGGAAAAGCTGAAAGGATAAAGTTAGCTGCACAATTGTGAACTTCAGCAAATGCTTTGGAGGTCAAGTAGTCAAGTTGTGGGGGAAGCTATTGTCATATCCTCTCTTACGTGATATTTCTTTTGTCTCCCCTTTCAGGAACTTTTGAAAAAGAACTCGGCATAGGATGTGTTATATTTTTGATCAAGACTTGTGAAGGTTTTTGGTTAAAGTAGATGAGATTGCAAAGTACATCATGAAGTGATTTTACATATCAGCATGTTCTCTGCCTTTGTTGTAAAATCAGGCTTGCAGCCAGAGACATTGACTAGAACAGCAAAATAAAAAGTAGCACATATTATTTTGTATAAAGGCTGTAGGATGTTCACTTTTGGTGCAGAAGCCTTAATTAGAATGCACTATATTCACTCTTGCCGGATATTACTGTCTGAGCATTCACAATCTCAAGGTATTTATCCTCACAGAGGTCTTGTAAAGCAACAAAGTGCCATTATTCTCATTTTACACATGGGGAAGATAGGAAGGGAAAGATCAAGTAACTTTTGTGCACTGTCACTGAGGTGGATTCTGAGGCGGAAAATTGATTTCATCTTCTCTCAGTAACCCCATGCAGCATGCACATACCAGAAATGAAGTCATCTGAGGATTCAGAATTACACATTGATTTGCAATGTATTTGTTAAAAGAAAGGATACTATATATCTTCATTGCTTTCCAGGAGAAGGAAGTTTGTTCAGTAATAGTTCGCTGTGAATAGTTTTAACATCTGTGCTGACTGTATCTTGCAGAATCTTTCCTTTTGGATATGATTTTCTGTTTCTTTTTTTCTGAATTTTTAGTCCCTTGACATTCTTCCACAAAACTGTGTTCTCTTTTCTACCCTGGTCAGTCTCTCTTCATCATTTCTTTCTCATCTTAATCCCTTCCCTGCCATGTTTACCAGGGGTGAAAATGTTGGTCAAATTCCTTCATCTACTGAGTCCATACACAAAATTAATTATAGCAGCAAGTCTTTCCCTGCATATTGTTGTCTCACTTACTTTGCATTTAACTCACCACAAGCTCTTTGCTCCTCACTGACATGCTTCAGGTGTTTTCTTTTCTTACCCTTCAAAGATTTGGGGTCCTTTCCTTTCAGATCTTCCCTTTGCTTATTGTGGATGCTCCCCCTTTCCTTTTGCGATATGCTGTCATGCAATCCCAGTAAGTCATATTTAGGGGAGATTTTATTGTAAATTAACCATAGTCCCCATGTTTGTTTGACCTGACTCGCTGTCATGTTTAGTCTCTGTCAGGTCAGAGTGACTGACTGCTTTACAGGCTCTCACTTACATGCCTGTGTAAAATATCATTTTAATATGTGTGATAAAATATTGCTTGCTGAAGTTAATCCATGTTGTAGTTCTGAAACATGAAACCTCTCTTAGCAGTCATCAGGAAGATATAGGTTGTATGAATGATTTGTTTATGGTCTGGCTAGATGCTGAGCTCATCATTTTGTACTATAACTAACTGCTTTTAAGCAGAAATGCCTGATGATAGAAAAATTCACATTCACAGTGTATAATAACTTGGTTTACTCTGAAGTCAAGCAATAATACCAGCTAGTTTTGTCCAGCAACCATTTACAGGTCTGTCACTTCTTGCATGTTAAAAACTACCACTGCTGCAGAGAGCACTTCCTCGCAGAGTTCCAAGTGATGCCCAATGAGGTACGGAGAGCACGGATTACGCTGGGGCAGCTTTGAGCTGGGGAGGCGAGGGGGCATTGTGGTGCTTTCCTTTAAGTCAAAATCCTACTGCAAGAAGACAGCCCTTGAGGATGGAGTTGTCTAAAGGATCACATAGCCACTGGGGACCTTGTCAGCCTTAGCCAGAACAGTTTGGCTTCAGTGGCTGTTAGGTTGAAAAGAACACGAAGTCAAACAAAATGGGGAGGGTAGAACATTACCATTTTATTTTTGGGTTTCTCTATCAGAACAACTGATTCTTTAGCCTCATATGTAGAAAAATGACTTATTTTTACTTTCTCTTTAAATCCTTTCTGATGCTGAGTGATTTCAAGATGTCTTGCAAAACACACAGGTGATTGCGCCAGGTCATGTTTTTCTTCCAACCTCTAACATCTCTGCAGTTCAGACATTCCTAGCTATTTGGCAGATAATCTCCACGAAGATGGAAGGAGCAGCTTGAGAAAGACAAGTTATTTCTTGGGGAATGCTATCTCCATAGGCCTGATCACAACCTCCTTGGCAGGCAGTAGGGCATTAGAAAATAGCCAGGAACTTGGGGATCTTCAGAAAGTTTGAGAAAGATCCTTCTGCTCCCCTGAAGTTTCTGATAGTCTGGCTGAATTCTGCTCACAGAGATGCTGTCCCTTCTCTCTACTACGCAAGTAGGTGAGATATCTGTATGCAGTTGCATGTGGCATCCTCATCACAGCACTTTAGAAAACCTGACAAGTTCTGCTGTTAGTATAGCAGCTGTCAGGAGATTGGCCCTTCTTTAGGATTGGGAAATGAGAGGATTTCTTTATCTACTTCTCCCTTTTTTGGAGAGGAAAAAGAAAAAACAAACCCTTGAAATTTTATGTATTGCTTACATCTCAAGCTGATCCAGCAGAGGGTGCTTTCACACAGAGCAGAGAGGTGTTAGAAAAGCTGCTCCTGACACCCGGGTAGGGAGTCCTCCACTGGAAAACAGTCTGACTAGAATTCATTTACAGCATCTAATATGTAAACAAAGTGAAAGCTTTATTAGATTAAACTCATGATGCAGGAGACATTTGGCATTTCTCATTTGTGCCTGAAGCAGTCATCTCAAGATGACTAACATAATATTGTCTGATAACAAAATGTTCCCCCTTTGTCACTCCACTTTTGCAATGGTAGGATATTTCAGTTAGTGATGTAAAATATGCTCACGCTGAAGTACAGCACCAGCTATATGATCCTCGGAGGAAGTAATAATCATCCCAAAATAGAAGAGGACTCTATTAATTTAGTATAGCTATGCTGCACCTGGATTTGATCATTCATACACAGAACAAGCTTGTTTTATTGCTCTGAAATATCTTATTTGATTTTTAACGTAGTTGCCTGTATTTGGAAAATTAGAACTCCATAAAAAAGATAATCTGTCATTTGTGTAAATAGGGCCTTGGTAGTTACAAAAGGCTATGACCTTGTTTTTGACTGCTCAAACCCCACTCTTTACAGCTAGACGTGTTATATGTGTTATAGATAAAAATGAAATCTGAAAGAGGGAACATATTTCCTAAAACTAGACCTGCAGATAGTCATGCACATGCTTTAAAATTGCTGTGACGCCAGTTTCCTGCTTCTGCTCTAGTTAGTCTGCGTACAGAGCTATGGGCAAGTTCTCCCTCGTATGTAACTAGACTTTAGAAATTCTCCCACTGATAAATATAAAAATGTAGCTGTTTTATTTCATGCAAAGATCAGAATTAGATTTTTGTTAGATCAGATTTATGAAAGAAAATATTTTTTCAGGTATTGCCAGACACAGGACAGATCATTTTAGATGCACAGTAAGAAACGACCATTTAACTAGGATGGGCTCCACTAGGGGTCCTGACTCCGTATGACCCTATTTGATGTATGTCTAGATTTCAAAAACCTGAGTGAGTTATATTTTAATCTGCTGCTGCTTACAAGCCATTCTTTTTCTAAGTTGTTTTGTATGCTGCTACTTGTGGCACAACTATAAATATTCTGGGCAAACTCATCCAAATGTATTTGTTTGTTAACGCATTGGTGTTTTGGATACTGCTTTTTGGTGTGCATATGCTAAGAATGCATCTTTCTCATTTGACCTGTATTTTAGCCTGCATATTAATTTGTACTGTAATCCCCAGATTACAGTATTGTCAAATATTATTCACAAAATGGAACTAATTTAACAAACAAATATGAAGAAAAAAAAGTACTTCAACAACAAAATGGGAGGAGGGAAGGAGGAAGATATGGGAGCTCCTTAAAAATCTTAGAGAATACTGTAGAACAGAAAAATGCAAACCTGCATTTCAAGAAAATCTCTTCCTCATTTTCAGAGTGAGGTCAATATTTCTTAGAAGTTTTGTGCATTTTATTTATTAGTTTGCTTTTTAGATTGCTATGCAATCAGAATATATGCAATCAGAAATTGCATATATTGATGGGAAAAAGGAAAAAAAAAAATCTGGGAAACAACCTGAAGGTTTGGACGCAGCAGTCTGCAAGGCAGAAATGAATAGAGGTCAGTTGGGAGCAGATTTCACAATGGAGAAAAGATATGGTATCAAAGCTAACATTGAACATATTTGCTCAGGAATAATTTCTTTGGCACTTTAATTTTTGGAACCTCTCCCCCTTGTTAGTGCCATCCTGACATGAAGTAGAATCCATATTTGTATGATTATTGTAGAACCATGAAGTATAACAATGATAGCAAAACATAGCTTATTCACATATTTTAAATCTGTAGTCTCTACTTGTCTCTACTTCTTCCTGAGTTCTATTTTTCCCTCCTATTTAGGTATGTCTAGTAGTTAACCATTAACAAAACTCCAAAACCTCTCCCATAAGTTAATGAACTTATTAAACATTTTAATACAGCAAATTTCAGTGATGCAAAAATTATACATCAGAATTTAATTTGGGAATCTCTTCAGGTGTAGTCCTGATAAAGCTGTGGTCATGCTTTATCCAGTGTCTCTGGATAGAGAAATTCAGTAGCAAGACACAAGATACCTTCATGATGTTGGCAAGAGACACCTAGTCTTATACCTAGGACAGAACACACTAACCTTTGCTGTTGAAATGTGTGTAAACTCTGGCTCAGAATGGCTACTGAAGAAATAGCAGTTGCTTCTCAGAAAGTTGCTTCTCTACCATGCTGTGCTGCTGATCTCATATATAGCATACAGCCTGCTTATGTTTTGTACACCATTAATAGCTGCCTTAAGGGTTTTGGAGGTAATTTCCTACTAGTCAAGTATACTTTCTTGCCAAATATTTGATCCTCTGGAGTAAAACCTGTACATTGATTTTTCGAAAGAGAAATTGTGGAGCCTTATTACAAAGCATACAGCTTCCACTATATTCAAGAGATCTGTGTTTCCTAGCAAATAGTTTGTATAGCTCTAGTTTGGAGGAGGAAAAAAATGGGAAAAACTCTTTGAGATTTACAATTAAAAAATAAACAAACCCACACTGGAAGAAGCACAGGGCCGAAAGGCAACCTGAAAGATTGCCTAGTTCTTCCTGCCCTTGGTTAAAGCCAGTTATCTTTATAATATACTGTATTCTGCTTTAATGCTATATTTTCCTAATATGTTTTTAAATACTTCCATAAAATACCCTGCCAGCCTTGCCATACAATCTACTGCAGTAATTCTCTGTTCTTACCACTGCACTGTCTCTAATCTTGAAACCAAGCGTGCTATAAATCCTTTGCTTGTTTCACGGATGCTTTGAAATACAGGAGATGAGCTTGAAAAGGTCAAACCATCTGTCTGTTTCAGAATGAAGTTTTCGGAATGACCTTTCTCAAAAGGCAGTTTCTCAAAAATCATCGTCACTGAAACTGTTGGGGCTCCTCTTTTGAGAGCAATTAAAATTATGATCAGGAAACATTATTTAATGCTAGCAAATAACAAAGTGCCAATCAGTGGCAAAAAAACATCTGCCAAAACAAAAGCCTTTGGACATCCTGTGAAATGAAACCTTTGAAACCTGCATGTACAGGAATGTGTGTATATATTTTTAAAAAAAGTTTCTTAATCATCTCCAGAGAGGGGGCTGCTCAGTGGTTTGTATGATTGAGAAGTAGCTCCATAACTGGTATTTCAGAGAGCTCTGAAATCACTCGGCAACACAGAACAAGATGTCCCATCATGTTAAATTCTTTTGACTGAAAGACACTAATATATTAAAAGCTGTTTCTGCATCTGCAAAGTTTCTACCTATCCCTAGATCTTTTTATAAAGAATTGAATTACATACTCTTTTAACTAGATATTTCATTTAGGTAGAGGAAGTTGATCATTAAGAAAAAAAATTCATTCAAATCCAGCTGATGCATAACTAGCTAATGACCGAGTTGCTTGCTGTAGATGAGGAAATGCAGTAAAACACTGATTTTGTTCTTTATGACAGTGAATAGTTGCTATATTTGGGGTAAATGGGAATAATTTTTGACAAGATATTCTATGAGCAGCTTTTGTGGTTTGATGCTCCACAGGGAAAATTACAGTGCTATGAATTGACTGAAGAACTAGGCCTGCATTATGGCTTGGTACACTGAGAGAAGAGAACAAAAGCTCTTTAAGTGTACAGTACTATCAGAATACTTTGCCATCAAAAATTGACATAAAACAGCCTAATTTGGGGCAATTGACAGCTAATTTAGACCTTGACTTTCTTGTAGCTGCCCCAGTGAGGCTTGTTAATGCTAATTCAATGTCAACATTTACTACATAGGAAGCTTCCTACATGCAGGAGGCATCTTTAACGCCTCGAGGTCTTCTGGCAGAGCACGTCTGAGGTCAGAAAGATCCGACCAACTAGAACTCTTCTGCCTTGGACCCTGAAAGGAAAAAGCACAGGAGGAGGAACTTCACCTGCCGGATACTCGCTCCACGGCCTGGCCGGGCTGGGGCAGCACCGCTGTGCACACAGGGCCCGGATGGACTTGAGCCCGTGGGAGGATGCTCTAGTGCTCCATCCTGGGTGCTCGGGGGGCACTCATCTCCCACGCCAGCACGCTGCAGCACACCAAGTGCTGAGGGCATCAGGGTAGTAGATAGGCAGGCTCAGGTTGCCTCTTCATCCTCCTTGCTCTTTTGCTGTAGCTTAAAAATAAGAGAATGGGCAGTAATGACTTATTTCCACAGAAGGGTTTTGGGACCTAAGCAAACCACATTTCATTTGTTGTGATTTAGGTGTCATGTACCCCTCAGTTAATGCTGTGCTCTTTGTTCTAGTGATGTTCTTTGATCTTGATCCATTTGCAAGATCTTTGCAGTCTTAACAGTAATTGGGTAATGCCATAGAATAAGAATTCACTCATTTTTCAGCATTGACATTAAACTATTTTTGAGGGCATCAGGGGAGAAATCATGGCTATTTTAAAATATTTTGTGATGAAAGTCCATGTAGTATTTAAGCTATTAGTAAAGATGTAAATATGTTTTTGTACACTTTGTCAGATTCCAACAAAATAAATAACCACATCACATAAAAGAAAAAATAGTAGTTTCTATTCCCAGACAAGAGACTGTCGTGTTGAAACCTTTGAGTTTACATACTCAAGCACAAAGAGAAGTGGAATATTCATTCTTCCTTTGATCACTTCATTAAAGATGGAGAAATGATTGATTGGCTCTACTTTGTTCTGGCCTTAACAACTTAGCAAGCTGTGCAATAACAACACAGATTCCTCAGAAAAGAGAAATATGGAACTAGGAAGGAAAGAGGATGCTGAGAAGGTCTCTTGACATCACAAGTTAAAGAAATTTGATTATGACAGCTTTTCCAGAGGGAAAGCATGCACATACAGAAACGGTTTGTTTACCATCTCAGGAGGATGGTCTCGTGCCTTCCACACTGAGCTATCCTGCCCACAAAGCCAGCCATTCATGCTGTTTTGCAAACATTTTCCTCTGCTTTTACTGGTTCTTATTGGGGCACCTTACAGCGCACAAGTGGGTCTTACTATCTCCCTGGCTGGCCCGTATTATTTACACAGCACCACAGAAAAATGTGTCAGCCTCTGGGCTTAGTAGATGGGCCTGCTATAGAGATTGTATCTATTGCCTTGATGTTATTAGCAAATTGCACTGATTTGCTCAGCTACCAGCTTACATGGATGCCTTGTGGTAGAAGAACAGACTTCCCAAAACCACATATACCCAGGATGGAACAAGTGGCAGGAAATTGTGGTTGGGGCCAGCTTGTACTGCTTGTGCTTCTGTAGCGTTGAGGACTCACCAAAAGCATAAGTGATACTTGGACCTGATGTTTTGTGCATCACTGGCTTAATCTCTCTGACAGGTGTGGAATCTCCTTCTGGCCTGCCCAGCCAGTACACTGCACAAGGAGAAGGAAGTGGGTTGGTAGGATGGTAGCAAGGATATACATCTGAAACACATGATCTTAGAGATGCCCGAACCTGAAACATCACCATATTAGATATGGAAGTTTCCACCATGACATCAGTTCCAAGTTAATAAAAGTTTTCTTAGCTTGTATTTTTTCTTCAGATGCTCTTTACCCTGCCAGAGAAATCTGAGAAACACAACCATCTCTAGAAAACAATTCTGTCTGTCACCTTATGTGCAAGGAGACAGGACTTCAATCCTTGTCCCACTGCCCTTAATAGGGGCAAAATGCTAGCAGCAGGCTAGAAAAGCCTACAAAAATGTGCCTTGAAGTCCAGCCTCCCACAGAAACCCACTGGGGAGTAATTAGGAGCTGGGAGAGCATAACTTGAAGCTTTACCTCTCAGGAACCTAGTACCGCTCAGTGAGTTAAAGGTGTGCTCGGCAACGAGGCACTAACAAGACCTCCTTGTGGTACAGGAATAGGAGTGAAGCATCACGTCTGTTCTGCAGGGCTTTCCCAGATATGTGGGGAACACTACTAAAAATCCTTGCTCTGCTTGAGTCATAGTAGATGTCAAAAAAAAAATGAGTTACTCATGAATCAGAGAAACCTCCAGGCTAAAAAAAAAATGAGTTACTCATGAATCAAAGAAACCTCCAGGCTACTAGTTAAAGAGAGAGAGCAGAAACATTTTCCCACAGGTTCTGCACATACAGCCCTTTTACACACAATGTATTTATGAAAGCAGCAGTTTAAGCTATACTCAGCTAAACAAGAAAAGCAGGTCCACCAGATCATCAGGTGAGTCACTCCATTGCAACCTCTGTCTGGTCTACAGAGAAGCAAAGTTTAACTATCCCAACGGTAGCAGGTACTTAATGCATTAAGAAAAACAGAACGGGAATACTGCTTAAGGAAGTCATGGGGCAGGAGGTACTGAGCCAGCATTTTATGAGTTCCTTTTCACTAGATTCGCCATGTTTAGCATCTGTAACATTTTCCTAATAAGCAAGGATTTAAAGAGTAAAATCAGTTTAACTCATTTGCCAGTGAGGTTTTCTAGAACTCCATTGAGAAGAGTCTGAGACTGAGTCATAGTAGATGTCATTTTTCAATTTGAACATCGTAAGTTTTTGTTCAAGAGAGTGACATTTTGCTTGCTACTAAAGAAGGTTAGGTAGCAAATTCAAGAGGCTTTATTTCAGTCATACAAAATGAAGATATGGCAGTTCTCAATTGCAAGACTCACATTGCTTTTAGGATCTAGGTACAGTTTGTCCTACAAGGCATCCAAGTTCTTTTTTTTTTTTTTATTCTGCAGCATTACAGAGGATTATTGATCCGTGCTGCAGTGCAAGATCAGGCCTTGGAAGCAGCAGCGGTGCGGGTCGAGGAGGCTCTGTGCAGCTGGGCTGCCACCATGGGTCGCACTGTGGCAGCAGCACTTGGCAGTGCAGTGCACGCGTGCGGCGGCACGCAGACCTGCCGCCTCGGTGCGTATCCTGCCCTGCCACCTTCCACCGTCTTCAGAACACCCCAATTAAAGCTCTTTGTCAGCAGGTGCCTAACCCTACTTTCAACAGATAATGCAGAAGCAAGGAGCCATGCAGCCTTTGGCTTGCCCATGCACATGTTTTAAGTGCGAGGTCCTTCCTGCTCCTAGTGCTTTGCAGTGTGCCGCTGCTCAGCGTAACACAGCACAGGGTGGGGAGTGCAGAGTTACAGCATATGGCATTTGTTGACTTTCATTTCCAGTTTCCTATGGAAAGCAAAGAAAAAAATAAAGTCTTCTCCCCTCTTAAAAAGCTCTGTTGTTCTCTTTTTAGGGACTACATGCCTGGATGATTAAAGAAAGACACACAAGACATTCACTTCCTTAAAGGCATACGTTGATTTGTATATTTATTATTCTGTCATTTGCAGTCACTTCCTAGCTCCCACTTGATTTTAGCTCTCTTGTCTAGCAGGGCAGTAGTCCTTGGGAGTAGAGACTTCTCCCCTTATTAGACTGAAAGAGTAGGCTGTCAGGCAGGGTTCTTCTCCCTCTGGGAGCTGTGCAGCTTTCAACAGTTAGGTATTCTCTCAAGCATTTTTTTCTCACAGCTTTTGCATGTTACCTAACTACACCCATTGCTCATCACAGATGATGGATCATCACAGATCTGTGGAAGCATATTCAGAATTACATCTGTAATCAGTAAGGGTTCCTTGTTACAAAGGGCTCCTGGTGGAAACTGATTTTTTTTTCTTTCCTTCAAACACTATCCAGAAAATCTCAAATATGATTATGTGTTCAAGATACTTGGTCTCAAAGGTTAAGCTAAATATGTCCAGTAAGTCAGCAGATCACTACACCAAAGGGTTTATTTTGACTTCTGCGCTCAACAGGGAAATACAGTACTTCTCACCAAGACCCTCATGCAGGAAAAAGCTTCTTTTATCTGATTTCTCAAAGAAAAGAAAAGAAAACAACACAACTTCCAGCATTCAATATAGAGGGAAAATTAATTAATTTTTCAAATATAGAAACTAGACCTCCGAGAAACTACTTAGGCAGCTCAAGCCCTCACCTTCTCCTAGACAGGAAAAGAAAAAGAAAGAAAACATTCCTTCTTGCCTGACCAGTCTCCCTTGAGTGTTTGCATGTTTTATTCCATCACTTAACTTTCCACATGAGCATCCTTTTACATAGTCAAAAGCTCTTACAAATGCAAACATATGACAATCCCTTTCCAGGGCCAGAGGAAGTAATGCTTCCTCTATCCTGTCACTAAATATTATGAGATGGAATAAGAAATGGCAGCTGGGCAATCATATTAAAGATCTATTGAAACCTCCTTCAGAGGTTTGTGCACTGGATTTTGGTGTCCTCTTGCAGGCTGATCTGCCCAGACCAGTAATTTCTCCCTGTAGAAGCAACCCCAGGCTCTCAGCTCTTCCAAAGTAACTAACTTGGGAGAGTTTGGCTGGAATGCTGACTTCCTTCCCTTCCAAGTTGTGACACCAAAGCCCTAGACAAACTGTGATTTTAGGATCTGGGCCCTTTCCTTTTTTAGCCAAGAATTTAATAAATGAAACATATTTCTAGGAAGAAAAAGAACAGGCTCTCTGTGCAGCTTGGCAAAACGGCCACCAAGGCCAACATGCAGCAGCCCTCACTGCTACCTACGTGTTGATGAACTGCTGCTGCACCCGCTCCTGCTGCTCCTGTTTGCTTCAATATTCAGTAACGGAGCAAGTGCTGGAGGGACTGATGAGAAGCCTAAATGACATCATGCCCTTGTGCCCTGTGCCCGCTCACGTGCGGCGAGGAGCAAGGCTTTCCACCTCGGGAAAACACTCATCCTGACCTGCTTGTCCCTGCGCTGTTCTGATATGAAGGGCAGCTGGCAGCAAGTCAAACTGTGTGACACACTGGAAGCTGATTTTGAGAAGGGGATGGTGTTTCCAAGTTGGAAAACATAACAGCAAAGAGCCTCAGAAGAGTCTTGCAGGCCAGAATCTATAAATTCTGTGTCTGAAGGTACCTTTTTAGCGGGTTTATCACCACTTCTTAGTTGTACGCTCTCTTGTTAAAGAACTCTTAGCAGTCACTGGATGGCGTGCTCCATGAGAATAAATTTTGTGCCAAGTAGGATCATTGATAGTTTTCCCTCAAATCCTAAGCAAACATTATTTTGAAAACAGGTTTCTTGAACTGTGATGCCTCAGTTAGGGAAGGAGCAGTTAGCACAAGAACACAACTAAACTTCCCTTAAGTATCAAGCCTAGAAAGCTGAAAACCTGGTTACTTGCTTCTAAGTTGGGGTAAGGTGCACAATCAAGAAGATTTTTCCTGAAATGTCAGATTCAGGAAAGCTTTAAGCAAAAAAAATGCTTTTATAGTTTCTAAGTCCAGTTGGCAAAAGGAAGAGGAGTTTATCCCCCTCCCGGCCCTCTTAAATTCCATCTCTGGAAAGAAGCAGTAGCAGCTCCTTAAGGAGCGCCGTGTGCCCGGAGGAGCTCAGTCCCGGCTCAGGGGGGCGTGAGCAGAGGGTCCTGCGCGTGCCCCTGCCCTGCTCCCTGCTGGGTGATGGCACCGCGAGGCCAAGGGCGGGAGGCTCTGCCGCTCAGTCTGCTCACAGCAGCTGGCCTGCCCCACAACCTGCGTTCGCAGCAGCCGCTGAGCAGCGCGGACAGCGCGAATCCAAAGCACAGGCTGAAGCAGCAGCCACCTTTGCTGGAGGATTTGGGTGCTTTAGCTTCCTTCTCAGAAACAGTGATCTGTGATAGCTGCGACTAGCGTTTCACTGGTAAACCCTGCTCGCTAATCCATGCAGAAGTCACTCAAGGTAGCCGAGCACAATGCAGGAATGTGCTTTGCTGTTCTCCTTCCTACACACACTATGGCAAAACTCATTGAATCGATATCTTTTCAAGAACAACAAGTGACCTCTGTTCTCTCCTCACATTTCTTTGACAGGAAATTACCAGGACGGGTTCTTCGAGACTCTTCTTGGTCCTGTGTGCAAGGTGACTTCTAAATGGATGTCTGACAAGCTGAGTGAGGACAGACACATTCAAGTGAGATGCAAGTTAAGAACCGAGTGGCAGAGATTTTGTTAGAGAAAAAAGATCATATTTGGGGAGTGAGGTCATATGAATCCTGTAATTATGTATTTATACTCTAACTATGACAGCAGGAGTTTCATTTTGTGTTTCTGAAAACACGTTTGAGAAGTGCTAATGCAATAGTTACTCTGAATTCACAGCTGAGAAATAAGTCCTGCTGGTGAGCTCCCCTTCTGCCATTTAAATTACTAACTGAGACATTAGCTTTAGTTAAAATACTGTAATATTTTCTTCTGGGTTTCTATTTATATTGACCATTAGAAGTTCACTATTTAGTAACACAAGTACTTGGTTCAAACTGCAACTAAGGAAGATTCCTGAAGAAAACATTGAGGAGTTGCTCTTTTACTAATGCTGCTTTTTGAAGTAAAAGTCTTACAGCTTAACTTGACTTTGAAGTATTTTCTTTAATTATACCCTCCCTACAATGTTTTGATGACTGTTAAGTATATATAAATTAATGGTATGAATAAGCCATATAAATTCAGGAAAGGCTATTTCTAAATTGTGCTCTTGCACAATTTACAACTGCTGCCATAACGATTAATAGATACAGGTGAGTGTGAACTGGGGTAACTTAACCAGTAGCAAGTGTGACAAATTTTATACTGCTTCACAAGATCCTTGAGTGTGAAGGTTAGCAGATAATATTATCATCCTGAATGGAAGTGGTGAAAAGTCATGTAAGTGAAGAATGGCAGTAAAAAGAGCAACAGGTGATGAAATAAAGAAGTATCTTGTAGATACCTGAGCAGAACTTTGAAAGAAAGATTAAATAATTAAGCTCTAGAAACCCACCAGAATATAAGTGCTTTACCCAGAAGGCATCTCTCTTATTATCTAGGTTGGTTTAGTACAAACAAGAAAGACTGAAAACCTTAACCTGCCTCATTCACACTGATTGTGATGGTAAAGAGAAGGTTTGTGAACACACAAAACTTTTGTACCTTAGTGTAGACAATGGTGTCAGAGCTGAGACCACATCAGTAGCTGCATGCAAGCCCCATGTTGTCAGGCTGCAAAACAATGAACACAAACCAACCCCACTGTCCGTACTGAACCTAGCTGCGGGCTCAGCAGCCAGGCACCTCACATGTCCAGATGTAAGCCACTAAGTAGTCAGATTCACTGAGATGTGAATAGCAGTACCCCTACTTCCAGAGTTTAAGAGATCAACTGGATCAGTACTCTGCAATGCCATGGTCACAACTTTGTAGACAAATGCATGCACAAAGTCTTTAGCTACTCTTTATTGTTAGTGCTTTTATTTCAGAAGAAACTCTGGCTTTAAAAAAAAAAAAAAAAAAAGAAGACAGCTTGGACTTACTGGAGTTAGGCACTCCTCTAAAAATCATCAATTCACAAGCAGCTGCCTGGGCCCTGCCTGCAGCCGCACTCTGTGGCATTAGCACAGAGCTTCTTCACTGCCAGGGATCAAGGATTTCCTTCTTCCAAGGCCCCAGAGCCACCTCCCCTCTGTTGCTGACCCGCAGCAGGGAACGAGCAACATTTTGACAAAGCGGCGCAAGAAGCGACTACCTCCGAGTGCTGCAACCTTCCCACCCAGGGCCACCATCTTGTACTAAAACAGCCACAGGCAGTTAAGCTAATGAACGACTAATCTGTTTACAGTCAGGAGGAAGAAAGTAACCTGTTGTCAACACTGTGTGCAGCCACGGTGATTTTGTACCAGGGCTGTCTTGTCTGATCAGCTCAACCTGAGCAAGTCAGGTGTTCTCACCCTCTTTATGGAAATCCACACAACCCACCAAAATTATACATCATATATACTGATCCTGGCAGATTAAACATCTCATTTCATGTATGCTTTTCTTCTTTTACTTTGAAACAGAAGTTATTCTTCTAGTTAGGTCTTTTATGCTCCTGCATTTATACAACAAAATTAATTCATGCTCAAGAAACAGGTTTTGCCTGATTTAATTCATAGAAATCCAAGATCCAATAGGGAAAAATATTAGCTCATAGGCACCCTCTTGAGGAAACATATATTGCATAGAAACAGATATTCAAGGAGCTAATACTGTCAGGTATATGGTTAGCTGTAGTATCCTTAAGATATTCCCAGCTTTAGCAACAGTCACATTTTATATCATCAATCAGTTCACTCAAGAAGTTCCTATCTTGCCTGTTAAAGCAAACAGCTGTACATGCTGTGATTTTTGGTTTTCTTTTCACTAAAAGAAAACCCACTTTTTCACTCAGCAGGCTAAGGCACACTTGCTGATTTCATCGCTTGGAAAATGCTTCTTTCCAAGGTGCCGGTCTGGTGTGACTTACCAGCTCTGCTTCCCAGCCAGACAGCACTTCTGTCACCGCAGCTCCTTCAGAGAGGCAGCAGATGCTGTTCCAGGACCCAAGGGACCTCAGACATCACCAAACAACATGGACTGAGTTCAGGACACCAAAATCTGACCAAGGAGAGCCCACATGGCAGAGCCCAGTAGTCATTTCCTGGCTCCCTGCAAACACCTGCCTCCCCTCCTGCAACAGAGTGATACCAGCTGCAGAGCAAGGGCTCCTCTTGAGGGTGCTGCTCTCACCTGCACCTATTCCTGAGCAGTGCTGGGCCCAGCACATCTCCTAGGTCCTCTCTCTGGCTTTGGTGCATCACTTGAACCCTGACGATTGCCAGGTGTGGGACAGACGACAAGATGTTTGTGTGGGGCTTGGGCAAGCAGCACCTGAGTGCACAGCTGTGCCTGCTATGGGAGGTAACCTCCTTCCAGCCTAATGCTCTAAGGACATGAGTAGCTGTGGATGAAGTCCAGAAACTGCAGAGTTGGATTCATGAAGCGCAGAACCCCCTTAACATGATAACAGTCCTGAATTGCTCTTATCTTCCAAGACGTGGCCTGTGTCACACAATAGAAAAATTGTTCCCCTGTAAACTGTAGTCCCAAAGCAGGCCATGACCTTATATATCTTACAGACAGCTACTCTGAATGTCCATCAGCCTGCATGTGCCCACTTTATCTTATGTAGATAAAGCCATATCTGAGGAAAAACACTGGTGAAAAAGTGAAAGAGGTGAACACTGAAGTCTTTGTAAACTGTAGTTAGTTGTCTGTCTAATGAAGACTTGAGAAAAAGAATTTAAACACCTTTAGCAGTTCCCATGACACCATTAGAGCATAAATGTCAACATTTTACATCTCTAAACCTGGGGCTGACAAAACTTCAGGTTCCCAGTATTTCTAGTAAAAATGAAAAGGAAAGAAGCAGTAATCAAAAAAACTCTTTACGTGTGACCTTTAAAGCTCTTATGCAAGTAATGCAGTAATAAGTTATCTTTATTGCACACTCCACAATTAGTGTTTTGTGTTACTGGTTCCTTTATTATAACTTAATCTACTACCATTTTAATAGGTGTAAACTACGTAAGAAGACATGTGGCTTGATCTTAACAGGTCCTATTCAATTTCTGTATCATTTGATACTGTAGATTTAGCCTAGTAGTGTGTGTAATTAATTAATTTTTTTTTTTCACGGAAAAGCACTATTTCTGATAATAGTGAATCATAGCAATTTCCCTAAACACTCTTGATAGCCAACACCATGCTCTGCAATTTCCCTCTTTTTCAAAGGCACAAAATATTTTCATACTGATTGATAGGATGTAGCCTCCGTGCAGTTTTCTTTGGTGTGTCCCTTGGCTTGGTGGGTGCACCACCAAGCTGGTGCTTCAGCAACGGAAGTACGTGGTTGTTGCAGGGCAGAACAGTAGATATAGTTGCAGAAACGATTCAAGCAATGAGTTGCAGGTACAGTCTGAACAATTGTAACTGCACTGGCAATTACAAAAATTGCTCAAGAAATTCCTCGGCCAAGCCCAGCATCACTGTGAAATCTTTGTTTGCTCACGTGGATTCCCTGACAACGCTGTTGAAACGCTTCATTTTTAGCTTTGAGTAAGGGGCCGCGGGCGGGGTGAGCGCGGCTGCCTGAGGCACCTCCTGGAGGTGCTGGGCGCGACGGTAGCTCCCTGCGCGCAGCCGCCTCGAGCAGGCCGCGCTGGTGGCGCTGGGCGAGCAGGCACCCTGCCCGGTCGATCTGTGGCTGTGGAGAGCCCCTGGAGGAGAAAGCCTCACGGCTGCCCCTATGGCACATCCAGCAGTTCCTGGGATGCACCAAGGCAGCCCCTGCTGCCGGGAGATGATGGGACGGCCGAGTCTGCCTCCGCTCCACCAGCCTGCTTGGGAGCTTTGGTGTGAAGTTAGGGCGACTTGGGGCAGCTCAGAAGCTGGAGAGGGCACGCCATTTCTGCTCACGCTGGAAAGGCCTGCAGCACCCCTCAGCCTTGCTGCGATACTGGCGGAGGGCGCGCTGCGTGTGTGTGCATAAAGCGGTGCCTTTGTTTCCCTGGGCGCTCAAGGCAAGGAGCTCTGCGTGCTTCATCTCCGCTCCTGCCTCAGTTCAGCTCCAATCCTGCCTGGCTCACGGGAGCTCTCAGACACAGGGAGAGCTGCCTAGGGCAGTCACAGAGCTGAAGTTTCAGCCTTAAGCTCAAGATAACTCCAGCCACCCACATCCAGATCTTTTCTCCCCAATTCTTGTTATAATCCTTCCGAACATTGTCTCTACAGCTAACTTGGAAATCCCTTTCCGTTGCGGTGCATTCCCTCGTTTGCTTTCCCTGTAAGAATATCAGAGACAACAGGCAGGACTTGGTTCTTTCTTCATGTTGCTCATGCTTCAAGTTGCAGCTGGGGATTATTCCCCAATCAGCTGTTGGAAAGACGAAACCGAACCATGAAATGCTCTGGCCATTTAGAGCCGGGGGAGGCTGTGCCCATGGCCTAGTGCTGGTGCCTGGCTGTACACGATGTGTTGTGGTCATATCAGCAGGACAGGCCCAAAGGCAGCTCCCAAAGGCAGGAGGGCAGCAAGCTCGGCTGGGCAGCTGGGTCTCCCTGTGGCCTGAGGGAGAAATTACACAGGAAAGAGGCAGGGGCACCATGAAGGCATGGAAAGGTAGCTGGAGCTTGTAATGTGGCTGGGTAACAGGGTGGTGGTTAGGGAATGAAGGACACAGGACGCAAAGGAATTATCATTTCAGATGCACATGAGGAAACGTGACATTTATGCACAGAGGGACCTGCCCTCCTGTACAGCTTCACGCACAGAGAACAGAGCCGTCGTGCACACAGGCAGGAGCCCCATGGAGACCCCTGGCATGGGGCATGGCAGCTTTGCAGGCCTCGCGGAGCCACAGTGCTGCTTCCCTTCTCGCAGTGCACTGTGTGATAAGGGGGAGAACTAATGGGTGCTATTAATCAATAAAACACAGAGATATGTTTTATTTTGAACCAAAAGTTAAAATTTTATTTAGAATATCAATATACCAAAAAAAAAATAAAAACTTCCTTTTATGTAGTGAAATAGCCATTTGAAAATGGTAAAATAAAGATATTTCTCATACTATTCTCTTCTAGATATTGTACATGTATTTAAGGTTTTTTTTCTTTCTTTCTTTTTTTTTTTTTCTGAATAGAAATCTGTCTTGAGCTTTATGGCTCGAAAAAGCCTAAAGCATGTAGTGGCTCTTTTGAGAAAGTAGATAAGTCAATCATCGGAGCTGTGTTTTTTTTTTGGCAGACAGGCCTGTTTGAAGCTGTCCAGGACCAGACAGAAATGAGACTTCTCAGGAAAGCCGTTATTTTAGGGGAACATTGTTTGATATCCATGGGGAAAGACATTCTAACCCCCCTCCTCTGTGGAGACAAATGCGGTGGTTTCTTGAGCGTTTTGATGCACTGTAGAGGCCCTGGGTCCCCTGAGATGTAGAAATTTTGTGCAGATCTGAGTGTATTTGTGTTTGGGCAGTGGGTTGAGTTTAAGAAATCAAATCCCACTCTGGGATTTCTGGTGTTTACTCCACTAGGAAAAAAATCTGTAACAAGACACTGATCCTGTTCTTGCCCGCCTAAGCTAAAGGCTTCTCAGCTGCATTGCCTGCAAGGTAGCATTCATGATTGCAGGATCAGGGACTTGCCCTTTAGGTTGATTTTAATAAACAGAATGGAAAATGTATTGAAACAAATTAGTAAAAATACTGACAATTTTGAATCATAATTATTACCTTTTAGAAGGTTCATTGATGCCAGGCAGGAAAATACGACTAAAGACAAATATGAGGGCCTGAGCGGTGCTCTGAGCGATTCATCTTTGCCACTGACTAAACCCAGCAGGGTTTAGGTCTCGCCTCAGCCCTCGGAGCTGGACTGTAATAGCTGAACCAAAACGCACCGAAGTCTCTGGGCATCTCACCAACAACCTCACTTTCAGTAGGCACTGGACCAGGTCCTGGACTCAGGTAGTTTGGCCTGCAGTCTGCTTAAATCTCTTCTCTATATCAAAGCCATTTTTATTACTTAACATGAAGTATAGCTGTATCTGTAATTTGCATGTAAACATACTATGCTGTTATTATCCCGAAGCACAGGAGAGAATGCAAATACTGTACTTGACATATTATATTGCACTAACATGTTTGTATCTGGCACCTGCTTACAAACACTTCTGTTCCACAGTCACAACAATTGGTGTCTTAGGCTCTTAGCCCCCAAATAACCATCTCCAAGGCATCATTGCTCTTGACTAAAACCTTCTCCCAGGCTTCTACTTTTAGGGGAGAAAGATGAAATCGGCTCTGGCCTTGAAGTCCCCAGGGTGTTGAAAGGTGACTCTTCCTCTGCACAACCCCCCGGCTGCCAGACCCGTGCTGTCACCTAGGGCGTGAGTGCGTGACTTCGCTGTGGCTGTGAGCACAGCAGGGACCCTTCCCCGAGCGCACAGTGTCCCGCAGGCACCAGGCACCTGCCAACATGCAGCCCCGCATCCCACTTTGCCTTTCCTCATCCTGGAAGGGAGAATAGACGAGATCATCTTGGAGAGCCAGCACCTGAGCCTTTGGCCTGAAAATGCTCTCTCCCAGGACAAGGAATGGATTGCCTTTGCTGGCTCTCTCATATCTTGCATTCAAAACATTATTCCTAGGACTCAGTTTGGTTTCTTTGAGTCATTCCCTTTGCATGTTTAGGCTCTTATCTTGCAAGTAAACACTCTATTAGTTAACTGTGAAATTCTGGAGAGAGATCTCTTTTGGAACCAGTCACTCTTCTGTGTTATCGGTGAGCCCAGACATAAATCATCTGTGACTCTGGTATAGAAAAGGTTTGTAAGCATGAAGGTTGTCATCTTTATTTTTTTTTTTTCCCTCACCACAGGCACAATTTAAAGAGGCATCAGAATTACCTAAGTTTTTGACGTTTCACTAAAACATTAGCTCAAATATTAAAATATTACCTAAAAGTATTAGCTGAAAATATTTTCCGTAAAATGTCACTACATAGAAGTGTTGTTGAGGAAGAACCAAATTCTGCTCTTAGCTGCCTAGGCACAAATCTGCACCCCCGCTTTCTGCTTCCGCTTTGGTACGTCGGCCCGATGCCTCTGAACACTCAGTGCAGCCTCCAGCCCTGGCAGACCCGCTTCATCCTCAGTGCAACTGCCCTGACCTTAACAGCAGGGCCCCTCACCATGTTTCCTGGGTCTGTAGCTGTGTCTGAGGCCCTCCAATACTTAGTGTGTTAAGTACTGTCTGACTTCCCAAAGATGTCTGTGGATGCAATACAATTACAGCATTATTTATTTAAACTAATTAGGAAAAAATGATTCTGATAGTGGACAGAGACATTTGAAAATGTGAACATTAGGCTCAAACTGGGGGAGATAAACAGAACCCAGTTAGCTGCATTTAAAGCTTATGACATGTCAGGTAGAACAACTGGAGTACTACAGAGTTGTCATTGCATTTGGATTGACTGGCTCAGCGCTTAAATATACGTGAATGGGTGCAATGTGGTCTCTAAATGTTGTGCGTGCATTTTTTTTAGGGGAAAAAAAAAGAAATCCAGTGTAAGTTGCTTTTGGACTTATCCTCAATTGCTTTAATATCAATTACAACTTTTGAATCCAGTGGAAAACCTCAGAGGGAAAGCCCTGTGGTGTAGCAGGACAGGCCCTGTGTAAACACATCTGTGATTTGCTATCTCGTGAAGTAAGTGACAGTGTGACGGTCGATTTCCAGTGTGACAGTAAATGTGCCCTCATTTACCACTATCCTGTACGTGGCTCATCTTGTCGCCCCCTTCCTCACATGAAAACCTGACCGAAGAACAGGCCCTCCTGGGGGCTGCCACTGAAGTCAGGAAGTCCGAGCTGCCTCCTGAGGGGCCACTCGGGCTCTCAGCAGCACTGGAGCCACTCGGCAGGCCCTCGGCCTGGAGAGGGGCCCGCGGGGCTGCTGCATGCGTCCGCGGCTGCAGCGAGCGCCCGTGGCCGCCTCCGCACGGCCTCACTGCTCCATAGGCCAGCGGCAGGAGCGCCGCGCTGCAGCCGGCTGCGCTGCAGTGCCCCGCTCGCCTTGGCTGGCAGGAGCGGGGCGCGCTGGCTCTGGTCAAGGCTCTGCGCTAGGGGCTCCACACGCCTCCCGGGCACGGGGGGTTTGGCCGCGGCCGCAGCTCTGCACGTGGATCACTCCCGGCCCCTGCCGTTTGTTTCCCGGATAGAGGAGGCGCGTGACAGGCTCCTGCCAGCGCTGCGGCTCTCACTGCGCTCGCCTCTCATTTTGCCTTTTCCGCTCTTCATTAGGCTGCTTCTTAACTGGGGCAAAATTAAGAAGGAGGAAAAAGCCTTATTGAGCATTATAGTTATCTACTACCAAGCTGTATAAGAAAATGGTTTATATATTTAGTTGGCTTTGTCTAATATTAGTAGTCCTATTAACGAATAGCTTATCTTCATTACTGAATATCACATTTTGCTATTTGTTATGTACCATAAAATAACATCAGCACATCAATAACTTAAATAACACAAATGTAAACGTATTTTCTGCTTGTTGTTATAATTATGATTTTAGCCTACAGAGGCCTTTGGATTCGTTGTAAGACCATTCACATAATATGGAATGTAACTTTTATTTGTTTTTCTTTTGTGTATAATGAGACACCGAAAGCCCTTGTCATCTCTTAACAGGATACTAAAGCAGCTCTGTTTCATGAATGACAGCACAATTAAAGCTAAAAATCAAAATAAAAAACCCTTTGTACTGTACAATCTCATATTAAAGCAAGATAGGTAATGACAATCTTTTGCATTAGCCAGGAAATGTGATTCTCTGCCATTGGGCTTTTCTTTTTTTTCTGATTGACAATTCACATAATGTGTATATGGGTGTAGTTATAGGTGTGGATATTCTATGCAGAACAGCAGTCCCTATTTTGTTGATCTAGTTTTCCTAATTGTTTAGATAAACTATCTAACTGATACAATTTAGAATACTACATTAACACATTTAACATCAAGTTTACATACCTGTGTCTTTGAAATACTAGGAACTTTTACACATTTTATTTGGCTTTGTAAGGACTGGAATATTACAGATAATGCAGTCTACTTGTCTTTGAAAGAATATGGCTGTTACCAACTAGCTCTCTAAGGTTCAGAGTGAAATACATTTCTCCTCCTATCTGCAGCTGACTTGAGAGAAGAGAGTATCTTCTTAAGCGGTCGGTCTGATGTTATAGTACAGATTCTGCAGAGATACATCTGTATATATATATTTAATGAAGGATAGCTCTCTCTGGACATTAGAGTTAAGCAGTTGCAGCAAAATTACTCCATTTAAACTAATTTTCTCTACAAATCTCAAGAAAAACCTATTCCAAGTATGTTTTGTAGTAGTATCTCCACATGACCAGAGGAGGGCACTTTAAACAGCTTGCACCGCCGGGGCGGGTGCAGAAGCACAGTGTTACCAGAGTCGCACAGTCCCGCACGGGTCCCCGGTGCCCAGATTCCCTTGTCCTGAAATGCGCAGAAGCAGAGGCCACGTGTGGAACCACGGGGCTCTGTTCTGAAAACAGCAGATAGATACATCACGCTCTTCTCTCTAACTACGTCTTCTTCTGATTTCCTCCATTTAATTCAGTGTCATCGCAGGTTAATTTCAGATTAACAGGTAATGTTTAAAAATTGTGTTAGGGAAGCTCTCTCCCCCTCCTTCCTGAATATCCCTCAGCTATCAGCCCCTGGTAATTTAACAAATATTGATTGATTTAACCCTCTATGACTTATCCTGCTTTAGAAATCCCTTGCCTTTAACTGAAAAATGCACTTGGAAAATGCACTCTCTGGGATATGTATTGCAGCAGTGCATCTTTTCACACTGAGCGTTTGTAGAAGTCCTGCTCCTTTCTGCCTCTGCGGGAGGTGACGCCGTGGGCAGAGCGGCCCGCGTGGCCGGGTGCGCAGCGGAGGAATCAACGCGCTCGCGTCGCCGTTTGATGGAGTTCAACCACTTGCCATGATGACATTCCAGACGCCCTTTTTGTTTTTGTTTTGGCTAAAGGCATCGACCCTTTATAGAAAGGGGTTTAATTCTGCAATTCTACTGTTATCATAGATAGATTTTTTTGTCACCTCCCTGCTTTGTTTTGTTCCAGTTTAACACTGACAAATCATTAGAAGGGATATAGAAACGATTCTTTTTTAATAAAAGTCTCTCTTCCATCTGGGGGAAACACAATGCTTATTTAGTACACTTTTCTTCCACAGTGTTCTCTCTCTTCTCTTTTCTTCTTTTTCTTTTCCTTTCTCTTTTCCTCTTTCTCTCTCTTTTTGCTTTGCTTTCTTTTCTAGAGCAGACAGGTACAAGAAGGAAGATGTCTTTCATCAGCAGTCCTTTGAGATAGAGTAGATTCAGTGAGTCCTCACCATGATTGGATCATAAACTTACTGGGTTAAACCAAGCTAACTTTCCCTAAGCTGCCAAGTTTTAGCTGCACCATACGTATATATGTTTCCTTGTGCCATTTTCTTTTCTTATAATTTTGTTTTTCTTGATGACCCTGAGCTATGGCTTCTGTCTCGTTTCTCCCACTAGTCAGCCTTCCTTGTTTTTCTGGTTTTGCCGATGTAGGCCTCAAAGAAAAAATGGCAGAAGAGCACGAAGTAGCTGAGGTACATGAGAGAGGACCAGATGATGTTCTGAACATGGGAATGGCACTGGCCCTGCTGCATCCAGGAGAAGACCAGGTAATTAACTACGCAGCCGATCAGCATCTGCGTGATCTGCGACAAGGTGATGAACATGGCAAACTTGCGGGAGACTCGGAAGCCGGCGGCGCGCAAGGCGTAGTAGGAGTACATCACGGCATGCACCCCGTAGTTCATGGTCATAAACCAGCCACCACCAGCCACCATGTCCTTGTACGAATACCAAGAGTAAAGCAACACAGTAATGTGGTGGTACCAGTGCAAGAAGATGAGCTTCTGTTTCCTAAGAATAATGAATATTGTATCTCCTGTAACAAACAAAGGGAGGGGAGGGAATGAGAAACACAGTGAACAATTCCACCATCACTGAATACTTTGCAATGCCTTCTTCCTTTTGCTCTCATTGGAGCAGACACCATTCTGGAGCATGAAAAATAACCTCAGAACCTGTCTGATCTGAAATCCAACTTGGCCCTTGATCTCTATACAGGTGTTGGTGAACAGAGACCACACCGTTTTTCTTTGTGGGTATCGCTTGTATGAAACCTCCATTGATTTCAGTGGAAGCCCTTCATTACATACAGAATCTGAAAATCTGCAGTGAGGTAGGTGGGTCTATGTGTGTATTATTCGTCACTGTGAGGCTGTCCACTACATATTATGATTAAAAGATAAATACAGTTTCAATGGAGAGCAGAAAAACTAAAGTGTAAACAGCACAGAGTCCCTTAAGTTATGGTGTCCAGATTTAAGTCAGCATTTCCAAAAACTAATAGCCACAACTGCAGGTAAAATGACTTGACTTACAGAAAATTAACATTTTTTTTAGGGTTAATGAGGGTTATAGATCCTCAGTAACTCTGAGGCAGCTGCTTAAAGTAAAATATTGGACACCTAGGTTAAAAATTCAGACCAAAAAAAGTACAAATCCATAGCAGTGGAGAGATGCAACCTAACAAATGACTCAGAAAGTTTTTCTTACAGCTATCAGTGGGCAAGTGTATCATTTCGCCAGTGCAACAAGAAAGTCAAGTAGTGAGCAATGTGATATAACTCCAGGCTAAAATTATTTTAAACAATCATTATGGATGTTTCCATTTTACCTGAGTGTCTAAATTGAGCTTTTTTATTTCTTCCGCACATGCTGCAGGTATAAAGATTTGTAAGACTTCGGTTGATCTTGCTGACTCATACTGGCATGAGCAAGAGCTAGTGAGAGTGTGAACAAATCCGCCTGGCAGATTGAAATCAAATCCATATCTGCACTGAATCTAATTCCATAGGACAAAGCCCTCTGCGGCACTATGAAAAAAGCTATTGTTTTTTATATGCATCCGATGTTACTGAAGAGTATGCAGTTGCCAACAACAAATGTTTTGGAAACATATTTGGTTTATGTTGAAATGTTACATATCCTTTTCTACAAATTCATGTTACTTTAGCAGAAGAGTAAATTTTATTCCTCTTTCCTGTGTTTTCTCCCTTTGGCTTCTCATGATTGTATAAGGCATCTCAAATAGATATAATATGTATATATGTAGGTTTCTTATTTTCTGTTGTTATAGATCCTGTGATTCCAAAAAGAGCCCCAAGATTTGAATCTTGAGCCTTATTTCTGTGTACCCACACCCCTGAAATTCTAGATCATAACATTAAGGATGCAGGGGAACCAAAACTGCTTTCTATGAACTAGGCCTGCAATAACCCATAATGCTTCTGTTTACTTCATTAGCTGCAAGATACTGACTTTTCATAAATGATCATATAATCAATTTATTGTTGACCCATAGTTCTAGCTGATGTTTTCCAGTTTTAACAAAACTAAAATTCACTAGTTTTGCAGCACTTTAAGCAGCAGGAAGTCAAAGGATTCTGACACAGCAAGATACTGGTGTTTGTTTCTTTGCAGTTTTTATGTTGATGAATTGCTCTCCTGTAATTTGCTGTATCAAACTCCCTGCAGAAAGAAAAAGCCCTGGTTTTGCTGTATACGTGCATACAGGGAATTCTGCAGGGCTTTGTGGTTTGAGCAAGGGCATCCTCCGAAATGCAGGCTGGAGGAAAGCTCAAGCACTGCCGCCTCCTTCCTATTAAAACACTCCTTCCTTACACTAACAAGCCATGCGATGCCAACACATGCAGGCTGGTTATTAGGTTTGCTTTTGCAAGTGTATCGAAAGCAAAGAACTGCCGAGGGGACAGGAGTTTGTGAAAATCTGTATCCTACTGGAAACAAGATAGCAAAAAATAGGCATATTATGGGAAATGTTTTTTTATTTGGAAGAAGCAGAGAGTCAGAGCTTTCAGTGTTTAGAGGGGAAACACATTACGGCTCATAAGTGTAGGGCTATACACATATTTAAGGACAAACACTTCAGAACTGAGACAGAACATGACTCCAAGCTTCTTGCTGAAACAGGTTCCTTATTCTGCCCTTCACTTGGCTCTAGTCTGGCATGGTGGGTGCCTGCAGATACTGCTACCCAACCTGTCTGTAATCCCTGGCAGCTTCCGAAGCAATCAGCAGACCTAGGTAATGCCAAAGGAGGTGCCGGCACACCCTGTGTTGCGGGCTCAAGATTTCTCACACACTTTTCATGGCAAGATAAGGGGATGCATGGAGCTATTTTCAGGATGACTGGCAGAGGGGCAGAGGAGAAAGAGCACTAAGCTTGGTGGTGTCTTGAGAATGGTCTCCTTATTGCACTTCAGAGAGCTTCACCTCAGAGAGTCTACGGCACAGTGCACACCCCAGTCTGCTCACCCCCATGCCCTTCGCTTTTGGACTTGGCTTTTGAGCTGATGTCCCTCTCCTGTATATGCTTCTCCTCTGCATGAGGGCCTAAAGAAGAGGTATAGACCAGCTTGCTCTTCCCCGCTGACTGTCCTGCTGTGTGTGATCACTGCAGGTTGTTCCTGGGCTGGGCTGAATCTCTTCTCACCAGAATTAAAGCTGCGCTCATACCGTAAATTGAGAGAGGGGCTGGGAATGTTCTTATTCAGCTGCTCATTGCTCTAACTTCAGTCAAGCTGCACTTGATCTCTACAGACTAAAATATACGGGGTTGGTTTTATTTGCTTTGTTTTTCTGAAAAAGAAAAAAGACTGAAAATACTGAGAAGAGGTTTCTGCAGCACAAATCCCCTTCTTGTGCTTCCCACACAAACATTTCCACTCTAAATATGCATACCCAGGAAAAGGAAGAGAAGCTACTCACCTAGTTCGGGTGCTTTGCTTAGCACAAATGCGTATGCCCAAAATTTGCTGACAGGTCCATTGTAAAAACCCTGGTCACACACGGACTGCTTCAGGCCTTTGGTCATCAAAATGTACAGCATGTAAGCACCAGTTCGAACAGCACCGAATATACTTTAAAATACAAAGAGAAAATGAGGAAAGTTCAGTAGGCACATCGCATCTGCACGCCATCATTTCAGATCCTTATGACAAAAAAGTAGTAACAGTTTGAGCCAGCCTTAAAACTGGAGTAACTCCAATGGTTTCTCAGAAGCTACTCTGAATTCTTATTTGTAAATTGGATTGTAGCCGTATCCCCTGGTGAAAGGCTACAATAGTAACATCAGTGGGTTTTATTTCATTACTGCAGGAGCAACTCTTGAATTGCCATAAGCAGTTGGGGATATCAAATTCAGCTGAGAAAAACTTGCAGGGTTTTGATGCTGATCGATGGAAGACTGCAAGAAATGAGCTAAAGAAGAGTTATCACCAACATAACCAGGAGCAATTCCCTCTTCTGAGTGCCTGTTTTTCCTTTTCTCTGTCCAAGCTTGTAATGCCCACAGGACCTCTGAGCAGAGGGAGGACACAGCGACACTGGTGGGTATGTGGGTTAGGGCTGGAGTTTCAGGTGGTTTTGGTTGCATGCACCGCCTTTGTGTTTTATCTCTTAACAAGTCATTGCTAACAGAGGAAGTGGCTGGCTGAGCTCAGACATATTAAGCCTTGACTCACCCTCACCTCATCAAGGTGATATGGAAGGCAGTGGGGCCTTACCTCCCCTCTAACTGCTGCTCGTGAGTGCTGTTTCCTGATCTATCCTTGTGTTTTTCACAACAATCTCATAACAGCAAGCCAATCACACTGCCTAAAATGGCTGCATGCAAACCTCCGTGGACAGTGCTAGATTATGCAAGGTAAGTGAAATAAATATTAGTTCATCTCAAGCTGTAGATTCTGTCACTCGTCCTTGCCTTGTTAAGCCTGTATCTTTTTTAAAATGTGCTTTGAAATCATCAAGGAAGCCTCAAAAATTGAGGCCTGTGGCAGTTCTCAGGGCACTTGGCCAGACTAGGTGATTCAAATGAGCCTGCTGAGTCTCAAAAACCATTGGTCAATATTGTTACAGTATTTGTATACCATTATTAGCTTTCCAGGCCTGCAGCTCTGCTGTACCCAAGTAAACCTGACTGGTGCTAGGGGCAGTGCACGTTTCTTGCTCCTGTCCCCCACAGGCAGCCCTGCAAGGAGGGCAGTGCTTGGGCTCTACCAGGAGCCCCACATCTGGGCCTCCACAACCTGGTGGACATGTTGACTCTGGACTCCTGTTACATTTTGGTGCACAACATTTGATCGTTCCATCAGGAAAGCCACACAGCAATGCTGAACTGCTCAGGTCTCCTAAGCAGCTGCTGTTTGCACATGGTGCTTGCTCGAGGGCTCTATTGCCAGGTGAGTCCTCATGTGCCATGTGCAAACCAAAAAGACTGTCTTTCTGTGTTGCATGTTTATGGATCTAAGGAGTTTCAGTGACGCTGTGTTTTCCATTAGCACTGCCCAAAGCAGTGCATATATTCACACACTTAGGCAAGCCAGCAGTTGCAGTCTCATATATATTTTGGATTCATCCATCCCTGCAAGCAGAAGGAAAACTGTTCTTAGCATCTGCGCAGGGTGCAGCACACCAGGCTCTGTGCCCTCTACAAGCTCTTCCCACGTCTTTCTGGGACTGGTCCTCCCCACTTGTCAGAGACTGACTGCCAGGGCCTGCCATTGGTGTTGTGAAACTAGGTGCAACTTGCTCTGTATCTCCCCTCCAGCAGTTAACACATGCTCTGCATTCTCAGGAGTTGCATTTCTCACTCCCTGGATGACAGGCAATCCTGACAGAGATGCGATCTGATCACCTCCCGCGGCACTGAACTCCTCAACCTGGCCAGGACAGGCTGCTTCTTGTGTTTTGGGTGGGAGCAAAACTGGGTGGAGGAAGATCAGGCAGAATATCTAATGATGCACAGCCAGTAAGCTAGTTCTCCCACTAGCAAATACCTCAGTGCTGACATTAAAATACGAAAAAAGAATAAAAAAGAAGGAAACTTTAAATTACGAAATCAAATAGCTGCCAGCAATATGCCTTTCCTTGTACAGAAACTGTATTGCTCTTTTAAAATATCATGTATTATTAAAGTTTTAAAACCAGAGAGGATTCTGTGCCATGAACGCAAACTCAGATGGGAAGAGCCCTGGTTTAAGCAACAGGCAAAACACTGACTTAACTTTAAGTGATTCAGTGTGGCAACCCATGGATTAAGTCTGGAATGATAACTGAGCTGAAGAGTATTTTCCTTGTGGGGATTATAGTTTCACTTTGCTCTCCTTGAGATTACGAGGATGTAATTCTTCCTGTCTTTCTGTTTTGCTACTACTGTAAAGCTCTCCCTGGAATTACACATACTCAAACACACACACAGTTCCCTTTTCTATTTACATTGCATTTTGTAATTTTGTAGCATCATGAATTTTCTGATTCCCAGATTCTAGAAGAAGCAAATAGCTCCTGTTTTACTTGGTGTGAGTCAGACTAATCTGAATTTTTTATCAGTAAAAAACCCCCTGACATTTCAGCATAATTCACAAGAGAAGGTTTTATAAATAAAGAGCATGGCAAATTGGAAAGAACTGATTCAATGATTCAAATACCTCTTTTCAACAGGTAGCTCTTGGTACTGCATGCCAAAATGCTCTTGCCAATAAGCACCTGCCACCTGAGGAAGAAAAACCCTTTACCGCATTCCTGCCTGGAAAGGCAGACCCGCGCTTTGTGCTGCCGTCACTTATGTCCCCAGTGCTGTGCGGCGAGCCCAGCCCACGGACGCCCCAAAGAGCGGCGTGGGACGGAGTGGCGGAGCGACTGCCCTGCTGGCGCAGGGAGGCCCTTCTGGCCCCTTCTACCTGCACCCTGCCCTATGCTGAGCTCCTGTGAAGGGCTGAAATGGGCTGCTCGGCGAAGCAGTGTGCCGGGCAGGAGCCCGGGGGCATCTGTGGGGATGTGAGGCAGCAGGGTGCCCAGAGTCGCGGCACAGTCACAGCCCCCTGCAGCTAACGCCGGATCCTGCTCCAGGCAGGCTCCAAAGGCCCTGCGTTCCTTCCCCTCCAGGCAGCGACTTCTCTGGCAGACTGACCCATACCCCATTGCTATTTCAGTGCCCATGTTAGGATCAAAATGTAGCAGTGAGTAAAATAAGACAAACAATATGCTTATTCTCATGAGGTTCTCAGTACTCATCCCATTTAAGGATGAGAAGCATAAGACTTTTGAAAGGACAGCATTTCAGAAGAAGGGAAACAGAGGCATGAGGCGCTAACATGTTACAGGAAAAGACAAGAGGTAGCCACTAGCAGCTGAATCCTGTTGCTACCTAAACTCTCCTCCATGCTGTGGAGCAGAAGGAAGTGAAGCCCTTGCTTGTCAAAAACTTGAATGGGAAGCAAGGCGCTCCAGGCCTTGGTCCCAAACGCACAACACGGCCTAGGCTCAGCTGCTACTGAGTGCAGGAGGGCCGTGCTCTGTCTGCTGGGCTGCGGCCTTGGCAGATCCACGGCTGCGCTCGGCTACCGACGCCCATGGACATCCCAGTCAGCATCGGCACGGCGTGACGGAGCAGAGAGCGCGACTTCCACATGGAACAAAGCGGAAAGAAGAACAGGCTTACATTTACTCCCAACAATGACCCCCTGAGCTTACATTTACTCCCAGCAATGGCCTCTATGAGCTCTACCATATCCTACCCAGAATATTTCATACACATTTTAGTAGGCTGCTTTTGTATTTCAAACTATCTCCCGGCCCATTTTTCAGCACATGCTGATGGACCCATTCCAGCACAGGCTAGAGCAACATTTCCTCAAAAACTGTAGCACTGTGATAATCACACAGCAAAATTTCTTGGCTCTAGTTGTTTTTTCTGTTTGTTTGTTTATTTTAAGCACAAGTAACTAAACAGACCAAACAAACTGGCTTTTTACCTGCAGAACTAGGTAAGGATGGGATAGTGAGGATAGTACAGCTCTGAATGCAGACGAGGTGAATCGAGTGTATGCTCGCTGTGGGCTCCAGGTGCGAAGTGGGATACGTGTAATGTGTAAGTCGGGATCCCGTGACACGCTGGAGACTGCGCGGGACGTGAGCAGCGGGCGGCAGGGTCCCGGGACAAGGCCGTCCCTGCAAGGCTGGGCACGGCAAGGGGCCCAGGCAGAGGCTGTGTTGCTCCAAGGCACCACTGATTTGGGCTGGCACCGAGTGCAGGACTTGGCTGCTCTGGCGCTTCGCCGTGGGGCCAGGCTGCCCCAAATCCACGCGCAGCCCCATGGGCTCTGGGCGGGCACTGCCAGGGCGCCCAGCTCCGGGCACAGCTGGAGGAGCTGGGCAGCGATACAGCCCGTGGGGGGCCGGGCCCAGAGCGGCAGGGCGGGCGCTGCGCCCGGGCCGACGGGAGGGCAGCTCCACGCGCAGGGAGCCGGCGCCCGCCGAGCTGCGCAGCCCGCCCGCGGCCGCCTCTGCCTGCTGCTGGCACGAGGAACCTGCACGCAGGCCTTTTTGTTCCTTTCAGCACACAAAATATTTACAGAGGAAGCTTTCTGAATCAGAAAGCAGTGTCCAAAGGTCGGGGGCTAAGGAATGTGGAACTTCTCAATCCTTCTGTTGTGATAAATCAAATTTCATTCACCTTTAAGGTCCATTCAATTTGCTGGTGGTATTGAGTTTCCTGTCCGCTGCTAAAGAGCTTGTTTCTTAACAAAATAAAATGGCCTTTCTGTGCCCTGCCGATTTCATCCCTGCAGTCCTTATGAAAGAGCACCACGTCGGTGTGCTGGCGGTGGGGAACACGGTCCGACAGGTCAGCATGGCACAGAGCTTTGAAAACAGGCCGCGAGAAAGCAGTTACTGTAAAAAGACAACAGCGCATTTCTGGGCTTAGCTGAGCCACCAAAACCACACAAAGCATGAACAGATACTGGGAAAAATGTGCAGCGAAAGCACACGTAAGAAAACAGCTCTCTGAACTAAGCCTCTATGTGAGCAAAGCCGCTGCAGCCACCCTTGTCCGACAGCTGGGAATTGTCCCTGAGTTTGAACAAGCAAAGACACAGGGAGGATCAGGACATTTCAAGCACTGTGCCAAGAAGAGTTGTTGCCACATAGAGGAACCACTTGTGTCACCTCTTACAGTCCTGTTTAGCTTGCTGTTCACGTTATTAGTTCCTAAAAAGAAGACTGCTAAACTACGTTGCAACATCATGAGTAGATTTTTTTAGAGTTGTTTGTGAGTAGCTACAGAGCTTTTCCTTTCACCTGGTAAGTGCAAGCTCCTTTCAGATCATTATTCCTTTCTGTAGGCCCAAAAAACTTGGTTCCAGAGCACCGGGGAGCAGTGACAGGTACACAGCAAAGGTAGGACAGGATGACAACTTTCTGAAGAAACCAATGGAGTTATGTTGCCTGAAATGGAACTGCTTGCAGATGTCTCTGCCACAGAAATCTGCTTTGGCCGTGTTAGAAAGAATGGTAGTTCTGGCTGCCTCAGAAAGCCATCGAAGTCCCTCCAGAGGATGCAAGCGCTGAAGGGGCCACTTGTCTTGCAAACCATCAGGAAAGTTTTCCCACATTGTCCTGCAATTTATTTATCAAGGTAGCCAAAGCGTCAGACCGGCATGGAGAAGCAGCTCTTCCCGGCAAAGTGTGCCTGCTCCTTCCTACTGAGCGGGGCGGGCAAACACCCGAGTGATTATAACAGTCCAACCAGTAGGAAAAAGAGCATTTTCGAGAACTGTTTGCCTGCTTCAACCTGAAAATTACTTGCTTACAATTTTCCGTGGCTTCAGTTCCTGCAAGAGCAGAGTGTTCTGAGTGTTGTTAGCTGCTCTGTCTAAAAGCAAACACAATCTTAGCAGATAAACCAAGAGGCTTATAGGAGAATCTGTACTTAAAAATGATCCCCACCAAAAAGGGGATGTTGAGGTAAAAGTGCTTTGCTGGGTGGTATATAATGCAGAAAAAGCTACTCCAGCCCAGACTGTGTTGACTAGAATTATGGATCAACAGTCTATTGATTTGTACTGGCTACTGGGCACATAGTTAAAATGTGCTGCTTTAAAAACCTTCTGTGGGTAGACTTACCAGCTTGTTCTAAGGCTGGGGAAGAATGAAAAGCCTGATGATATTTAACGTTTCAGGAGTCTTTATGGTGAAAACCCAGAGTCATTCCGTTGCAGGGAGGGGACGGCGAGGCATGCCATGAAACACAACCTTGCCCACACACGGAGGCCAAGGGAGAGGGAGAAATTTATTTTCTAACAAACTGCCCATAAACTTGTGTGTACTTTGGCACAGGTTTACACCGATTCCCACACGACTAAGGTGAGTCTGCAGGCCTCTGTTCTCCGCACTGAATTTATGCATTAATGTAGCAAAGGGACGTCACAATTATCCAGAATTTGCAATTGCTTTGTATGTATGTATGTATGTAATGGGATATTTTTGCTTGTTGCCTGGCTAGATTTCCCTACAGGTGTTCCTTTTTTTATTTGGATGAATTACGACTTTCTCTCTCTCCTTCCTGCCAATGATATGCATTTGTCTGCACCTAGGCTGCTTTGCCTAGGAAGGTAGAAGCACTATGAATTTTGCTGGTCAGTGTGCAGAGTGTGATGGCGCAACCGAAGCATAGGCCGGATTTTCCAGATGGAATAAATCCTCCAAATGAGAAATGGAAATAATTATTCCTATGACAATTTTGATACATAGTGTTATTAAAAGGCTGTCAGACTAACTAAATGTTACCCTAGATGTGAATCCTGTCTTAGCTTACCTTGCTTTTATTCAAGTGTAATGTGAATTAAATGTACTCTACCATGGGAAACCTTAGCTACTTGATCACTAAGCACAAATGAAACATCAGCAGTGACTGAAAGATACCATTTAGCTGTCGTTCAGTGACCTATATGAAATTAGCGAATCTTGTTTTGATCTCAAGGAATTAGTGAGAGTTGTCGTTAAGTTAGTACAATATGAAATGTCCTCCAATATCACAGAAAAGCAACTTAAAAAAAGATCTGTCTCCCAAGATCCTAAATGGTCAATGTGACACAAGCATAGTACATATGAAATCTGTATAATTTATTTTAATATATTAATACTTGAATAGAGGAACCAGCTTTGTAAGTTTGCCCCTTATGATTAAAAATGTTTTGCTAAAGCTGTGGAACTAAGGGTTATGTTTTCTGAATTAAATGAATCAGTCTCTGGGTCAGTGAAAGATACACAGTGATAAGATATTCCTTGAACTAATGCACACTGTTAAAAGGATAGTACTGACTGCATATTCAGGCTTTCTTTACTCTAGTGTAACATTTATGAGGCATTTTATAAGCATTTAAAAGAGAAGCTTTGCTAATAGTGAGTTACCTTGAAAGTGAAGACACTTGCTCAAGTTATAGTTGTGGAACTGAGTCCAACTATTATTTTTATAAGAAATGGCAAAGAAAAATAGCATAATTAGGCTGACATTTCACCATTCTCTAATGTTGTTGAGCTGCTTCCAAACAACGCCAAGGTTGCAGTTGTGGAGAAGGAGGCACAGCCCTGCAGGGAGGTGTTACGTTCCTGCTCTGCACCTCCCCAGACTGGTCCAGAGACCTTTTGGAAGGACTCTGCCTTCTCATCAAATGTCTTTGTGATGAAAAACTCCAGCCTAAACTGCCGCAGAATGTCTCAATAACACTTAAGGCAGCAATGCCTCTTCCCTTCCCTTAAATAAGGTGTCCTCCCTATGTCAAGAACTGCCAAGTACAAACATGTCCTCAGTTTCTTCAGATTCAGGGCAAGCTTCCTCCAGAGCTCTTCTACCTGTGCTGCACTTCCACGGCCCGTAGCACTGCAGACGTGAGTGGTTCACAGGCCATAACGGCTTCTTGTAGCAGCCTAGTAAAGGTGCCAGGCGCAAGACCCACTTCAGAGACAGAAACATCCTCAAAAAGAAAAAAGTCTGTTTCTGAGCTAGGATGAGAACTGATGAGCAACACTGTGAATTGTAGTTCAGTGTCCTAAACAGTAGGACCCGTGGTTAAAAGAAGAGAAAGATCTAAGCTCACTCTGCATCAGGGAAAAAGGAAACACTGAATCAACATATTAAAAGTACTTCAGTAGGACACATTTTCCTCAGAGAGAAAAAAGACCTACTGTGGATTTTCTCTCTCTTTTTTTTTACATTTTAAAGTTAATCTCTAAAATACTCTAAAATTCAAGTCTTAACCTCCCTTTTTAATTACACCAGATCCACTGCTACCTTTCAAGATAAAGGTGCAAGGGCACCAGAACACCAAGGATTTGACAACCCATCAGCAAAGTTTCCTGCGGCGGTCGCACTGCAGGGCCCTGCCAGCTCCCAGTGTTCTGCTCGGCCCTGCTCCTGCCTCACTGTCTTTGGCAGGAGAATTTGCCCTGCATAAAGGTGCACATACTTTGAGGTCTGAACTTGGTCCTATCAAAATCCCAACCCACAGTCTCAGAGAATTTCTGCTGCATCTCTAAAGAGACCCCAACACCAACCCACACGCACAAACCCTGCCTTTCAGCCCATCCCAGGGCCTCTGACCCAGATACCTCATTTGGGTTTTCATTTGAGACCATAACCTGAAGTCAGGCCAGCTCAGAGTTTAAAAAATTGTGAAAATATTTTGCATGGCTCTTAAGAAATAATATATCATTTGTGCAAGCTTATATATCCTCGAGCAACTGCACAGAAGCCTGGGTGGTTATTACTTTCCCAAGTGATGAATTACTGGGAGGGAAATGGGCTGTACTAAAGTGGCAGTTTGGAGTCAGGGCAGGTCCAATACTCCCTGCACTGGTCTTCCTTTCCTTGCAACAGATCATGCAGAGTGGGGACAGGCCCTTGGGTGCTCCAGCGATTCCCGCCGGGACTCCTGTGCGCTCCGGATGCCACGTGGGCTCCTGCACATGCTGACCACGGCCCGAGCTGTGCTGCTCTGCTCCGTCCTTCCACATGACCACAGAGATCCATGACCCGCCTCCGTCCCCAAACCCAATCTTTGTCCCTTCGCTGACAAAACTGAGGGGAAAGAAAAGGCTTAACTTACTTCCTGCCCTCCTACCCAGGGCCTCGTTAAGCACGAGCAAACAGCAACAGCTCCTCGGGGCTGTGCATCATCTGGAGATTTTAGTTACATTAATACCACGGTAGAGTCTGTGGTATTAACCCACCCATCTGCTTCTCCCTTGCTGAAGTGGCAAAGCTCAACACATCTGAGGGCTGTGTGAATACAAGAGAAAAAAAATCAATCCACCACAGCTATTTTGTTCCACTCCCTCCTCACTTTACCTGAATTCCGTCTCCAGGCAATGCAATTTGCTGCCTCAGACCTGCCCGCTTTGTGCCTGGCACTAGCTCTGCCGAGGCAGCCGGAGGTGCGGAGCACAGCAGCGATCAGCAGGGTGAAGCTGCGCGCGCTGCATGAGGCGCCGGCAGCTCCGCACAGGGCGATGCCGGAGTGTATCCCTGCTAACAGTGTCAGGGCACACGGGTCACTGGTGCTGTTGGAAAGGGAAAGGAAGCTACTTCTTGATTAGTTAGCGCGTGGGAGGTCGAAACTTGGAGGAACAATATTTCTTGAGGAAAAACATCATTTCACAAGCAGTAACTTACTCTTCAAGCACAAAATAATAGCTGGACTTCTTCTTTTCCAGCTGAAGATCCCCAGCACCCTTTGAAACTGTACGCTCCGTAAGAGATTTTTCTATCAAGAAATATTTCTTATTTCTTAGATATTTTTGTTAGCAAGTGTGAACTGTAGATTAAAAAAAAAATCAATAGCTTAAGCCCTGTGTTTGGCGCAAAATCTCATAAGAATTAAGGAACCATTTAAGGGTTTCTAAAATAGCCCATGAGGGATTCATAAGTGCAGTGTAACTCTAAAGTAATCTTTAATGAATGCTTCAGGGGCATTTGAACTTGTTCTTGTGTCATTACTGAAATTATTCGCAGCACCTATTATCTGAAGAAAATTTCAGTGTAACTGTAAGATTCCTGTGATTTAAATGATAATCCCCCAAAAATGGGATATCTATTTCTGCAGGATAATCTAAAGATTCTTACAGGATCAAAAGTCTTGAGTTGGTAGAGTAACTGTCACGTACTGCATTGAAATGTATGTATTCAGGAGTTTTCAGGAAATTATCCTGGGCAAATAAAGGCAAAAAGTAATGAAGTAAAAGATTTAGAAGAGATTCAAAGCAACCAATGGAATTAGCGACGACTAAAGCTGCAAAAGAGGCAGTTAGCAAATTAAGCAAACCCGAAGGTGCAGGGAAGGACTAACGTTTGACTGAATAAAGATGGCTTAAGGATGCTCAAGGTTGTAATGCAGCTGTAATGAGCCGCTGAGGTCCAGAAATGCAGCACGAACTGCGGGCCCGGCGTCCCTGCAGCTGACGAGCAGCAGCGCGATGCAAAGAAGCAGCAGCGCGACGGAGCATAAGGGTAGTGTGAGGGAGCAGCAGTGCAGTGAGGCAGCAGCCGTGCAGCGCGAGGAAGCAGCAGCGTGCAGAGGCCCAGTGAAAGGCACCAGCGCTCCACAGAGCGGGACAGATGGGCTGTCTGATTCCCTTTGAATTATCTACTCTGTCTCTAGTGCAGCTCCCTTCCTTCTTAAGCTACCAGACAGATGCTCTGTATTCTTCAAATACATTTTTCAGACTTCTCTCTATTTAAAATGCAGACAAAGAGCTTACTCCCACTGGGCCACGTTTGGAAAAAGACATTCCTGCTGTATGGTGCCCACAAGGTCCTACAGGCTGGGACAGGATGGTTTGATGAGTAAGTTATAACTCAAAGTATTGAAAAGAATGGGGAGGAGAATAGGGGTAATATTAGTGCAGCAGCTGGTTTTCAAGTGAACTCCCTTTGCTAAGATGTTCAACAAAAATAAACGAGCAAGCAAACAAGCAAGCAAAACTAAATAGAAAAAAAAGAACTTTTTCATGAAAGCAGGGCCAGCTTGGCTGGAGGGAAAAAAAATGTTTACTTTTTATAGGGCCTAATTAATCTCTCAGTGAAGTTACTTTACATTCAAAATCTTTTTTTTGTCATGTGGCACCAGCAGTAGCTCTAGTTCTGGGAATAAAGGTATTTGTCATGGGATGTTCTTAGTTACAATAATTAAGGTACATATTAGAGATAGGTCTTCTGGAGAACACTACAATTGCTCTCAGTCCATATATTTATTATCACCTCTATGCCTGTTTTTCTTAGTGCCAGCTGGTATTTGTTTTGCAGTTTGTAAGTTCTCCCTACATAGCACTGTTGGTGCTTCAAAATGGCATTTTTTCCCAGTATTCTACTATAAAAGAGTAGGTACATAAAGATGAACATGGTTCTATTGAAATAAACGCTTAGGCAGCTTTACTAACCTGGGCTCTGAAAAAGTGTCATGTTGAGAATGCATATTAATGCGTTACAAACACAGGGAATGCTTTGCACTAAATTCTCATGCTTTTAAGTTCATAAAAGAGAACATAAATAGTTCACCTTAAATGACACTTACTAATTTTAATGTTATTTGGCAAATAATCCTCTTTAACTAATTCATTTTCTCTTTGAATGCACTTTCAGAACCCGTATAAAATTTTGAAGTATTTTTAAGATTTTTGACAGGTTGCTCAGCAACACATCAAATTAAGTTGTTTTTTAACCTTCCTGACAAGACTCTGTGAACGGCAGATCTTGAGATAGGACGTAAATCAATTTTCATCAATTTTCATAATTATGAGCATCATAGCTTGAATATATGTCAGAGTCACAAACCCGAACTATTGAAATCCTTTCGAAACTCCACGCTCAGCCCCCTCCGTTCTGCCCGGCTGCGGCCAGAGTTTCCGATACGGAGCTTTGTCTGGGCTGAGCTTGCTGTGAGCTCCCTGCCCAGCCTGGCAGTGACGCTGTGGTGCTTGCAGCCACCCTGCAGTGACAGCAGTCTGGCCGGGCAGAAGGGAGACCCCTCTCACCCCGTCAGCCTTGGCTCGGTTTAGCCTCTCTGCAAACACCTGAATCCCATCAGTTCTTTTAGCTTCTCCCTCTCACATAGCGACATGGTAATATTCCTTAGGGAAGATGTTCTCCTATTAGTAGTTAATGCCAGGACCCTGATTTTTCTATTGGCAGCACTTTAAGGAGGGAGATAGCAAAAATGGTGCCATGCTGTTGTCTTAGGCAAAGACAAGGCGATCAAATACATGTTTAAGCTCCTTGATAGCAATGCTACCATACACAGATAGCAAGACCAATAAATGGAATTACAAAAATCCAGCTGAGATGATATAATGAAAACAAGAACTAATGACTTCATAGACTTCTGTGAGAGTCCTGCTCTCAGGTTTGCAGACTCCCAGAGCTGCCAGCATGGTACTTCTGATATACTGGAGCTGAAAAATGCTTTGGTGTCAATGATGACCTGAATTTCAAAGTGGTTGAAAATCAAACCTGATTAGAATCAAACCTGACTTAGAAATGCAGGACTGACTCTTTCCTGGATGTGCAGGTACATCAGCCCCTGGGGTCTTACAAAACTGAGAAGGAAATTTCTGTGCCAAGCTCCTGCTGATGGATCCCCACTGCAGGGAGCCAGGCACGTGCCAGAGCTGCGGCCAAGTACTAGCAGGAGGCCCCCTCCACTGAAGTGCATGAAATCAAGAGAAAAGACTGAAATGATTTCAGACAACAACAAACCTCCAGTACCTGAATCAGCTCAACAAGCCTACCAAGAAAGAAAAAAAAGACCCCAAACTAATTTCTCAGCAAAAGGCTTTAAAAGATCATGGTTTCATGGTGGTTTCAAAAGGAAAGAGAAAAACTTTCTTCTGAAAAATTTGCTTATAAAAATTTTCACTGACAAGTGACAAAACTTATTCTTGAGACAAAGTATTTGAAAATAGAAAGTTCTTCCAAAGGGAAACGAAGCTGCTTTTCTGTGTCAGGAATCCTGCTGTTGCCAGTATTGACATAAAATTCACTCTTGACCGCGATCCCGAGTTCTCAGCAAGCTCAGTAGAGTGGTGTAGCTGTTTTGTTTATTTATAAGTGCAGCAAGTTTCCTGCTGTAGCTGCTACCACATTTAAATGATCTTGGCAAGAAAAAGGCAGACAGGATACAGTCTAAAGAGGGACAATGTCATTGCTGGCAGACAATTTCCTTTTTTTTTAAGTCTGGAACATGTTTTTCCAGCCTCTGCTAAGTGTTACTATTTCTGAGGATCGTCAAAAGCAGGTAAAAAGGTAGGACTTACAGGAGAGAGGTAAACCAGGGCTCTCAAAAAGTGGCTCACGCTGCCCTCGAGACAGAATACCCAAGGACAGAGATCTCTGCCTTAGTACCATCAACTAAGACCCACAAATACATTACTTAGAGTTTCCAAAAAGTCCCATAATTTTCACAGACCAGAAAATTAAGAAGTTGACTTTCTGAAGTTAGGGAGTGCTTTTTTCAAGCCAGAGTAAGTCTACAAGCAGAGCAGCTCCTAAATCTATCCACATTGACCTTCAGAGGAAGCACAAAGGTCTTTCAGGTCAAGCCTATATAAACACCTAGTCAGGAGAGAAGTCAGAGAAGAAAAATAACAAAAAACAATTCAACTTATTTGGAAAGTTTTCAGCGTTCAGACTGAAGTACAACTGGCCAAGGGAGTCGCTAAGGCTGTGGGGGACAGATGGTCCCAGGAGGGACATCAGGGGTGGAAGCCCAGGAAGCAGATGTCCCATCAACACTCCTTGTAAGAGCTCTCCAGCTCATCTTTTAATGTATATTCTGCATTTCCACCCTTTTCCAGCCAAGAGGTCAGTTTTCGTTTGTTTGTTCTGATTTGTATGGGATTGCATGTTACTGTAAAAGTTGCTGAAAATTCATGCTCAACCTTACTGTAAGATTTTGGGTCCTCTGCTTCGTTCTTCAGCGTGTTAGTCAGACACCCAGAGCAGTATATATCTTAAATTTCTTCTACTGTTGTGATTCTATAAAACAGCTCTTATCAAATGAAATGGAAGTTCTGTACCTTGGTGTGTTCCTGCTGTAAATGTAAAGCTCTAGTTTTCTAAAGACAGCCATATATTTTTCCACAACTCAACGGTCCCCACAAACAAGTCCAGCAATTTAAACGCTCAGTGTTCCCATGGGTCACATTTGTGTTCTCTCTTCTTTCCACTCCTGCTGCCTCATTTTCCAGTGTACAATGTTTAGGCAACGCCAGTGGAGCTGGGACATTTCAGTTGAAAAGGGAAGCAAATAGGAACATCATGAATCCCTTGCAAACCACACTCTTCTGACAACCAAGCTCAGTCCAGAGGTGGTCACAGTGGTAGGTTCATCCTGACAGCTGTTAGCTTCAAAAACATGAAGCTCCATTTTAAGTTTCATTGAGAATCTAAGCAGCTAATGCAGGTCACACATTAGGCATTTCATATGATGATGGTGGGAAATGAACACCATATTTTCAGCCCACCTAGACAGCACTTCCCCAATGCAGTGTATATTCCTGCGGGATGTTGATGAGAATGTTTGTTATGATTTTGGGAAGAGATAAAAAATAAAAATAAAAACAAGCCCACACTGAATTTCAGCAACAGACTCATCTGGGCTAATGTGATTTTCAAAACCATCTGAGCAACCTTCTGCAAAGGACAGCTTGGAACTCATGCTGCCTTTCCTCAGATCTCGAATTAAACTACAACTACTTTACATGTCAGCTCATTTCCAGTGGCTGTTTTACTGAAAATGTAACTACACTGTGCATTTTGGGACCCAGCTGTCAACAAATCACTTTGCAAGCTGAGCCACAAAAGAGATGTCACCTAGGAACCAATTCAACAGTTTCTGAAATTCATCTGTTTCTGGAATGAAAGATAGCAATTGCTCCAGGACCCTAACAGTGCAATGAAACTGTGTTAGACGGAGGGCAAGAAGCATAGTACGAAACGGAAGTGGAAGGAAATCATAAATATTCACCATGTTAAAACTTGTTCTCAAATGTATCCAGAATTTGCAAGTTTTGTCCGCATTAAGATTTTTTTTATTTAAGGAAGCTATTAAAAGCAGGACAGAAGAGTCTAAAGTTTTACTTTTACCATGTCCTGGCTGGATGAGACAACTTAAAAAAAAAGAACTGTTTTGGAGAAAAAATAAAAGAACAAAACAAAACAAACAACCTTCTCCGTTCCAGCTTATTTTACCCTATTGAAACTCAGCTAAAACTATTTCTGTCCTGCGGAAAATCAGCCACCTTTCAGTTGCACACTCAGCAAACCTGCTTTAGGTACTTGTGAACTAATATAATCAGTAATTATTGTACTGATATATATAACCAACTGATATGAATAACCGCCCCCCAGATTCTGATCTCTGCAGTAGCCTTATTTACCTGTCACTGAAATAGTTACTCTGGGTTTACCTCATTGTAATGGAAATCAGTCTTCACTAAATATTCTATATATCCATCTATGTTAATGTAATACTTACTAGCAGATAAGAACAAGTCTGACATCTTAATGGGATTATTTCAATATTTAGCTTGCCTGGTAAATTTGTTGCAATGCTATTATGTGCGTTCTCTCATTTCCCCACTTTCACACTTTGCTATGCAAGAGAGTTCTGAATTTCTCTCCTCCTCAAATGCCATGATCTAGTAAAGTCACAGAGAACCATTTCTGCCCTTAGTGGCAGAGCTAAAGAAACACCATTTCTGGGTGAGCTTCAGGTCATGTCAGCCCTCCAACTGTGGCTGAAGAATGCCAAACCCCTTCTGCAAACTATGGTCAAAATCTCTCAGCGCAGAGAAGTGCCTACCTGAAGACAGCAAGGCTCAGGGACCACAGCACTAATGGTTTCCTCAGTTCAAATTTTGCTCGTTTGTTCATTAGGTGCCGCCCACCAAATATGAAGGCAGCATACAGAGCTGAAAATAGGAACGATTTCTTCCTGCAAAACAAAAACAAGAAACAGCTGTCAAATATTTAATTAGAATTTGTTACATAGTCACATCTGTGCATAACTATCAAGCACTCGTGAGTCTCCTTGAAAGAAAATTCTTCTGAAGACCCATCTGCAACCCCACAGAGATTACTGTTATTGTATAAATCTGCATCCCTGCGCATAGGTATGGATCCTGGAATTCCTACTGCAGCAAAATTGACCCTGGGGAAGCTTTTTCTGAAAAAGAGCAGCAAAATTCTGCTTCCCTTCTTTCCCAATTGACCTTCTGTGAAGAACAGAAGTGCTGCAGAGCCCACGTGGGGCCTTTCCCTGGGCACACTTCTAAAAGCAAAGTGTGGCTGGTATTGGACCAGTCGTCCGGGTTTTGTGGCTCATTCACCATTTCTGTGTCATATATTGTTTCCTGCAAGCTCCTTGCTAACTGGCAGTTTTGTTTCCCATTCTTTCCTCAAGGAAGACTTCCGAGCACCTTCAGCATTGCCATGCGACGTGAAGAGACTCCTACAGAGTGGGAGGTGGAGACATGAGGCCACGGCTCTGCTGCGCGCCTGCCCTGCTGCACTGCGCTGGCACAGAGACCCAGGGGATGCGCTGGAAGGGTCGCTGCTCTGCTCAGGAATCCTGGGCACTGCTGCTGCTGGGACTGCCAGCCTCATTTCTAGAACTGCCTCAGAGTGGTTCGGCTCAGCAACGATCTGCAAGCGTTTGTACTCTGCTGTTCATTGTGATTCATTGTAAAGCAACCACTACAGGTTGAAAATAGATTGAGTCTGGGATCCCTTCCCACACATCCTAATATTACACTGGCTAATACTTAATGATGCACAACATTAATGGTGGCCCAGACGGGTGGGAATATATTTAGGAACAGATTTTTTTCTCTACAGAAGCTATTTTTAGCTATAACAGCGTTAGTGGAGTACCTAAAAAAAGCTGGAGAAGCATTTTTGTTTCTATACTAGCACAAAAAAAACATGTGCAGCCTTCAGCAGAGATAAATGACTTTTGTAGAAAGTCAACCCAAAAGACAAGCTCAAACATAGGTGGTTTCACTGTGGTGGCAATGCTTGTTACAGATGGGTCTTGCAAACCACAAAGATTTTGATATAACCAAGCTTCCGCTCGAGGTCAAAAAATAAAATAAAATAAAATAAAATAAAATAAAATAAAATAAAATAAAATAAAATAAAATAAAATAAAATAAAATAAAATAAAATAAAATAAAATAAAATAAAATAAAATATAGCACTGTGAATCAGTTTTGGGTCTCCAAAATTTGGTTCCTTTCTTCTTGGACAAGGCATCCTATGTATTTACATCCAATGCCAGCTCATTTTGGCACTGATCTCTGAAATTATTCTTTTGAGATGAGCCAGTCTAAAGAGGTTAATTCCACCAGGAGGGCAATATTACACTAATTATACTCCTCTGCAGCAGTATACACCATATACCGCATGGTCATCACACTACACTCAACAACATCCTCCTGAAAGAGCTGGTTTCCAGGTCACTCCAGGAGCTCCGCCGGGCGCCCCTGTGGTGCGGGCGGGGGCTGTTCCGGCACTGCCAGTCCACATCGGCGCTGGCCGCGACGCCGCCATGGGCGCCCTCCTGGCAGTGGTTCCCGTCGCAGGAACACGCTGTGCCCAGTCGGAGGGCCTATCTCTTGGGCCTATCACTTTTTGAGAAGTTGTGACAACCTGGGGTAACTTTCACTTCGACATCCAAGGGCCTTTGAATTTTCCTCTCTTTGCAATGTAGTCACAGTTTAAAGGACGGGGCAGTCCCCATGATATATCTATAAAGGTCACAGTCTAGTTCCCCATGCTTGGTCTTACAAAGTTGTGGCTATGGGGCAGCACTCACTCGCATCTGCCATGGTTTCAGCCAAAGCAGACTGCAAAGCAGCAGCTTTAAAGGCAAAGTTTTGGAGTAGTCCTAGAGCTACACAGCTACTACAGCTTTTTATTACTATTACTTGAAGAGAAACCAAATACACAGAACAACAACCAAATAATGTATATTGAAACTAAAAAGTCCGCCTAAGTTAACTCAGTGGCGACGGTTCACGTGCCATCCCTCCAGTGCAAACACTCTCGTATGTTTGTCTTCAATTCTGTTCTGCAGGGTAGCACAGTAGGCATGATGACAAGGCTGCCAAATCCTCCACATCTTTCTGGCATTTCTGTTTCTCACAGTTGTCTCCCACCCTCCTACATTTTCAGACTTCAGCAACTAAGTACTATCTGTAGTGAATACAACTCCATGTTGTGCCACACAGAATCGCTGGCTCTCGTGCCCCGAGAGGGCGGCAGGGGAATTTTCGAGAGAACCCGGCTGCACTCAGCCTGGGGGTTACTATGGGAAAGGATGGAGCTGGAGGCGAAGGGCAGCTCCTTGGGCCTGCAGTGCAGCAGCAGCCTTGCCATGAAGAGCGGGGACAGGCAAAGGCAGCTGGGGACAGAAGGAGGGATGAGGGCCTGTGCGGGGGCCGCCAGCTGCGAAGCTGGGGCCGCACAGAGGGCAGGCGGCCTTTGGTGTCGCCGCTCCGCATCCCTCTGACGCCGTGGTGGAAAGCGACGCCGCGGCGGCAGGGCCACAGCAGAGCTGCCCAGGCCTGCGAGCGGTGCCTTGTTTCCCTTTGCAGCATGCGCAGCATGAGAAGGTTCTCTTCCATCCACAACAGGGCCTCACACAGAGGAGAAACAAAGCACTTATTTTGCCCAAAGTTCTGCTGAATCCTCATCAGGGCCTTGAAAGCAGATATTCCTCTAATTTTGGTCGCTCTCTTACAGAAACCCGACAGCAGGAATAGGTGGTATTGTCACCTAGGGCACAGTCCATGGTGTTTGAGTCTCCCTTTGAACAGTGTAAAACCAAGGTGAGTGTTTTGTCTATCCAAGGCCTGATGGACAGAGGCTTGGGCAATGCTGTGAATTTTAGAAGGACGTTTAAATCTCTGCTTAGTTCTAGCCCTAAGGTAGTGGAAAAGTGACGGGGAAAGCGTGTGTGAAAGAATAAGAGTTGAGAAGAGGGCAGCAGGAGATTGCAGAAGAAAGGAGGAGAAAATCCATCCCCCACCAGTCCCACCAGAAAGAAAGTTGCTTTTTCTCCACAAGTGACCAGTCTTACCATCCGAGCACCTTGGGGCAGGACAACGGCAGGCACCAATGGACAGTGGATTAATGAAAGAAGACAAATGGCAAAGAGAGAGGCAGGGAGGCCTTGTCTGCCCTCCCAGAAATATGTAATTCATAAAATACTGAGTGCATAAAACCACCACAGTGTCCTAACACAGCGGAGCAAAGCCACAGAGGGAGCCTCGCCGAAGTCCTGCTGGTGCCTCCGCCGTGCCGCATGCAGCCCTGCGCATGCAGCGCCGCTGAGAGGGCTGGTTTCAGCCCGCACGCACTGCGGCCTTCTCATCCCCCTCGGAGCAGGAGCCTGACTCACTGCTGTTAATGACTAAACTTACAGAGACATAGATAAATAATGTAACGTTCAGCACTGCCTTAGGAATTACTTTAATTGCTAAGGAAAGACCTTACAAAAACTTGCAAAGCAAAACCCTTGCGTAGATCTTGTAACTATCCCATTACATGCAGTAAAGGATTATTCTCGTAACGGCCTTCTACAGGAATTGTGAAAAACTGGAGCAGTGTTACCCATCTCTAGTTACATTCTTTGGGTTTTAGAGACTTTTCTTTTATCTAGACGTACTTATTTTCCATATGCTGAGCCCATTCTTAAACTCATTAGCACTTCTGCATATGCTATTAAGGGAGCTGAACAGGTAAAAAGGCACTGCAGTTGCCAGAGGAGAGAATGTTTCTGTCAAGTAAACAGGCATGAGGAAGTTCAGACGCCTCATGTTTTTCTTCTGGTGCCTTTCAGCACTGTTTTGTTTAATTGTAGAAAAATAAAGATTTTGCTGAAAAACAAAAAAAAAGGAAAACAAGGATGCTTGGCAAGATAAGAGATGCTTTTTCTACAGGTTTTTTCTAACTTTCATGAGGAAACAACCACCGACTATTTATAATTGAGAAATTGAACTTAAGACTCTGATTTAAGTGCTTTGGTCAGAACCCATGCGAATAACACAGCATATCTGTGCCTGTGTTTCACAAGCATTTCACACACGGTGGCTGGTAGCTCTGGAAAAGTTACTTTCTCTCTGATGCTTATTTAAAAAAAAACACACATTCAATATGCATTAAAAAAGTGTGAAAACGCTTCACGGTCTCTCAGTGTTTCTACCTCTCAAACACTGCCAGAGCAAACCTTTCTCTCTCCTCCCAGATACAATGACAAACTCCGTGAGAAGAGACCCCATGTGTGGATATCACAGGTGCTCACATGAGAACATGACCTGTTCTGCTGCATCTGATTAGCATTTTCGCGGTTGTTTTCCTGTTGACCATAACAGCCTCACTCAAAGGAAAGAGGGAAGTGTGGTGAAGGACAGAGTGATGTGTGCATGCAGTCTGATGTCCTCCTGCAGCGAAACACCCCTCAACATTTCTATGTACAGCCGCAGCAGCAGCAGGGACAGCAGCAGCAGCAATAGGGGCAGGGGCAGCAGCAGCGCGCGCCCCTCGCACGCAGGCGAGTGCCTCCCCAGCCACCACTGTTCACCAAGGGACTGCGGCAGCGCCAGGTTGCTGGCAGGGGCGCCCCGCGGGGCCCGTTCTGCCCAGGTTTCTCAGGGCCGCCCAGGCCTCCCACATCCCTGCGACAGGCACTCTGATGGGCACAGAGGGCTGCGGCCGAGGCAGCCCTGCCGGCACCCCCTCCACGCCTCCGAATGGAGCCCTGGGCCTCCCTCCCTCGCGTGCTCCCCTGGCCACGCGCGCCACTGCCACGAGCGCTCACTTGAGGGCTCAGCACCACAGGCAGGCAGGCTTGGGAGCGGGGAAGCACTCCCAGGCCTGTCAGCGGCGCGGCAGACAAAAGCCAAAAATCACAGAGCGGAGAAACAAGCTCAAGGCAGCGTGAAGCACCGGGGAAGATGTCCTGCGGCTCCCTGATGACTGCATTATTTTCTTTTAAATGTCTTTATCAGTAGTTAATCATGGTCGTGCTTGTAGAATATGAGTGTTATAGAATATTTGCCATAAATTAAAATGTATGCAATCAGGGAAGAAAACAACACTGCTGTTTTTTTTTTTTCCTGCTTTCTCTTTTTAACGTGAAAATATAGGAGAAAGAAAAAGGGGGAAAAGTGAAGTTAAAATTCAGGGACATTTTTTCTTTTTTAGAGGGAAGAGGAAAACACAATTCTGAACAACAGGAAGTCATTGTTCATATATGCTTAACGGAACAAGCCATAAACCCTATAAGCAACAATCCCAACTATACGCATGACAGCAAACTACCCCTCACACTGCGACCCTTCAGAAAACAAAGCTACAACCTCTCCAAAACCTTGGATTTGCAACCAGTTTGCCAAAAACTTGTTACGGCTAAAGACGAGTCAGCTCCATCTCTGTCTCTGTTCCAGATTTTCTTCACTTATAAATTAAACTTAATTTAAAACTGACACCCGGTGGTGTCGGAAGGTGTCAGATGCTGGCAGAGACAAAAGCTGTCGCTGCGTTTCCACACAGCCAGCACAGCTGTCCGTGGAGGGGACAGCCTGGCGGGCCGATTGCTGCGGGAGCGCCCTAGTGCCTGTGCACTTGTCTGGCCCATGCCAGAGCTGGTGTTGGAGCCAGTGTCAGAGCCCACGCCGCAGCCTGTACTGGTGTCGGAGCTCGCGCCGAAGCTGGTGTCTGCGCCGGAGCTGGTGCCAGTGTCAGAGAACATGTTGCAGCCCACGTCAGTGTCAGAGCCCGCACCGGAGCTCCTGCCAGTGTCAGAGCCCACGCCGCAGACCGAATTGGTGTCAGAGCCTGCGTCGGAGCTGGTGCCTGTGCCGGAGCTGGTGCCAGTGTCAGAGACCACACTGCAGCCCGTGCCAGTGTCGGAGCCAGAGCCGATGCTGGAGCTGCCACTGCCCCACCGCGTGGCTGCGAGAGAGGACTGCCATCCTCCCGCCACCAATAGGCATCCTACGTAACAGTGATTTCATCACTACCCCCAGGATTTCTGCATCTCGGCCCAAACACCAGCAGGAGCTTACTGACACATGGGGACCAGCAGTGGCCCAGCCTTCAGACGAACCTCAGTCGCAGAAACATCCTCTCTGCTGGGCGTCTCTGTTAAACCCAACACTACCACTTTGACAACCACCTAATTCTTACACAAAGATTAGTGGTGACAGAAGCAGGGTGTCCCACTGAAGCTACCACAGATTCCTGACGGCTTCTCAGGGCTTTCAGGCAGCTACTGCAGGGCTGGCAGCGAGCAGGACACCTAATGTAGGTCATAGACACCACAGCTCTCATGAAAGGCTACATACTCTCGATTGGTGCAGTGGAAATGAGAAGCTCTGGCCTCTACAGGAAAAAGCTGGAGCCAGTGAACAAGCAGGGCTGCATCTCTCCCAGTTACTGTGCCCTTTCTGTCGGCACCTGAGTCTTGCCTGAAATCCCTTAACTGATACATCTGCAGGCGGAGGTATGTTCGTGCAGACACAGAATGAACACACTTGGATCCTTATACTGCCTTGTTCATTCCTATCGAATCAAATTAATCAGTGGTTATGATAGTTAATGATAAGTTTCCATGTAAAGCAGTACCTCAGTGTGAGACCTTCAGGTCCCTGAAACAATTCACATTGATCCCTGAAACAATTCACAAATGTTAGGTACACAGACAAGCATTGCTTTGGAAATAGCTATTTATTTACTTAACAGTACGCAACAACACATCCATAAGAACATTCTGATAAAACTACTGCTGCTACTACTTGCACCACAGTGGATTTGTCAGTTCCCTCTACAAATGCAACGTGTAAAAGGTTTAGTCATAATGTCTGTTGGACTTCAGAAGATATTTAAATTGCAAAAAAAAAGTCACTCTAAATGCCACGTGGAAAATGCAGTGACTGCACGCAAGCGCAGCTTGTTGGCTTATGGATTTTCTTTCTGTCCTAAAAGACATCCTGTACAGCCTCCCTTCAGCCTTCTGCAATGATACCTTGGAAAATGATGTTGTTACAACTGTCAGTGGATTGCAAAACACAAACAAACAAAAACGCTTTGATTTTCCTTAGAGGGTTTCCAGCCAAAAAGGCCTGCAAGATTCTCTGTTAAGCAGAGGGTAACCTTAGAAACAGGGCCAGCCCAAAGTCGTGCACAAATAAGCCCTTGTTTGTAAGCTGTATGCCTACCTTACGGAAAGGATCCCTTCATAACTCTTTCAGTGCTGGCAAACTACCCTTGGGGAAAGCAGGCTGTGCAGTAAATCAGAAGGTGCCACCCCCGCTCCCTGCCGCAGAGTGGGGCAACCACTCCGGCCGGGGGCCGCAGCAGCGCCCGAGCCTGCCTGAGAGGGGTGCTGGGGCAGGCGGCACCACAGCAGCGGAGCGGGGAATGCGAACGTCACAGTCCCTGGCCTCAAAAAAGCCCCTATGACCTGTCTGAGAGAAGGAACAGCGCTCCCTGTCCCCCAGAAAAAAGAAAAGGACATTTTGGTTAGAGTAGCAAATGAAGGAGCATTTTCTGGCCTCTCATAGTGAAGAAAGACCAGCTCACCTACAGAACGGTCATCTGTCTGCCTGTACCATGATGTCAAGGCCTACTCAACGTATCTAATGAAAGTCTCCAGGGGCATCTGACCTTTGTTGCTGAGAGGAGATGGAGCAACAAAGGATGCTAAGGAAAACGCTGCAGAGGACCTGGACTGCATGCTCAGCTGGCAGGAATTCAGAAAAACATTACTTTGTCACAACCTTTTCAGCCATCTCCCCAAGGCAGGGAGCGCTGCCACACAGCCCTCTCCCTCCCAGATGGCGGGGAAGCGAGACGGGGCCAGCAGGAGGGTGCTCTGAGGCCCGCGCCAGCGCTCGGCTCACTGTAGCCACAAGGCAGCTGGGCGCGTTGCTGCCTCCTTGCAGCCCCACACCCTGCAACAGCCGAGCAGCAAGTGCGGCGCCGGTGCTGCCNACTGCATGCTCAGCTGGCAGGAATTCAGAAAAACATTACTTTGTCACAACCTTTTCAGCCATCTCCCCAAGGCAGGGAGCGCTGCCACACAGCCCTCTCCCTCCCAGATGGCGGGGAAGCGAGACGGGGCCAGCAGGAGGGTGCTCTGAGGCCCGCGCCAGCGCTCGGCTCACTGTAGCCACAAGGCAGCTGGGCGCGTTGCTGCCTCCTTGCAGCCTTGCTGCCTTCTTGCAGCCCCGCACCCTGCAACAGCCCAGCAGCGAGTGCGGCGCTGGTGCTGCCCCAGCGATAACCATCGCAGGGCACCCTCATGAACTGAAACTGCGCACGCGACTGCAGGCCCCAGACCGACACGGCAACAGATTTCTGTTGTTTTCAGTCACTCGCGGTCCCTACGTCACTCATCACAGTCTGCAGCTTCCCCATTAAATCCAGAATTTCTGCCTGTAATCAGTAAGATCAGGACCTTTGCCCTGTGCCGTTTCAAAGATAAGGAAGGAGGCAAATTAAATGAAGTTCAACTTACTTGAGAATGAAAAGAGAAATGAATGAAAAAAAAGAAGTAAAAGAAAGTACCCTAAGAAATACTGGAAATGGAAAAACAGCTAGTTTTCTAATTATTGACAGTTTTCAGACAAAATTTAAGCAGTACAATGCCATTCTGGAAATCTGAAGTGCAAGTGAGGATGGGACAGGAGCATGGCCAACACTCCTACGGCCATCAGCATCCATTCCTGAATGACACTGTTGACAGGCTGCTTTCCAGGCATTTACTGCAGAAACCCGAGGAACAGTCTGGGACCAGCCTCATAGAGGAGGGATACAAGAGCAAGAGGGGTGCAAGTACCTGGCACTACCGTGGCTTATCTAGATGCCATCAGTGGGATGCTTAGGACAACTTCTTGTGGCTTCCCACCTCTTTCTAAAACTCCATGCTTGGAGCAGGGCCCCGTCTCATCACAGGTGACATGATCTACCTATTTTCCCTAACCAAATAGTTCAGTTTTCTCTCTCTCCTGCCAATCGCGTGCGCTTGGCTGACTGCTTTGTGTCCTGAGTCACAGCCTCATCTAATGAGATGGCATGCTAACCAGATTAGCACTACTTCACTTTCACAGCACAGAGAGCCCAGTTTACTAAAGGATTAGCAAGTATAACATCAGGGTTACACATACAGATGGTTGCATCTTGGTTCTGCTAACTCGTGGTCACAGAGGATCTGTTAAAACAGAGGGAATGCCAAAAAGCAGACAAGGCCAAACAGGCACGGCAATGAATGCGGACGGCGGTGGCAGCGGTCGCAGCCGTGATGCCACTGCAGGGAGAAGGCTGTTGGCAGGAGCAGGCACTGCACGACCTCCAGCTCTCCCTGACACAGACAAGCAGACCAAAGGAAGGTAATGCTTCTTTAAACACTTCAGCTGCAGCAACAGTCACAATATAAAGGCCATGGCTGCTCAGGAACAAGCCTGCCGGGTGCTGTCAAGTGCACTAAGTGTACCCTGGCAATCGCTTCTCTGCTTGGGAAAGGCAAACGCCATCTCTCTGTGTCGGGCATCACCAACGCAACCGTCCATTTGCCACACAGCTAACGTAAGTGCCCAGAGAAAAAGCTGTAACAGAGTTTATCCAACAAGTTTTTCCACTTTCTGGATACCCTAGAGCAATTGGCATTTTGTAATGTTTACTGATTTCCACTTTTTCCCATTAATGATAGCTTGCTTTGGGAGTCATGAGTCTAAGAGCTGTCTGCCTTGCTGGGTAATGAGGATCAGAGAATTTCACAGAGACTGACTCTGGGTTTGGACCAAGATTTCACCACATCTTCCAGAAGGCAGCCAGACCTGAACTCAAAACACCCACAGGTAAAAGTTTACTTCTGTTCTGAGAACTTATGGCGGTGATTCATCTCCCTCCCCATCACAAATTACTTTATTTTGTCTAGTTCACTGACACTGAGACTGACTGAAATGCTTTGGACACCAAGACCTGTGTCAATCAGCTACAGATCGAAGCAAGTGCCCCTGCACCCACCCGGGCCCTGGAAACAGCAGTGCTGCGTCAGTGCTAAGTGCCCGTGGCCAGAACTAGCAGGATGGCAGCTGGGCACTGCGCTGCGTCTGCAGACAGAGGGGACCTGTACTGCAAAACTGCATGCCGTCCTGTGCTCAGTTTGAATGTTTTTGTTTTGAGCCTTTGGTTAGTCCCTTTAGCTATCTGGTGTATCAAGAGAAAGTTCACACCCTCTCTCCTTTAGCTACCTAGACCCCAGCACCGGTGATTTGTGCAGAGACACATCAAACCCACAGCCCCAGAAGGTTGTTCTTGTGGAGTTTGAATATTCATAAGCAGAGATCTGAGCTTCTTAGCCACATTCTTGAAAAGTACGGAATTTATATGATGGCCTTGGCTCCTGACAGCTTTTACCCTCCATAAAACAAGGGTGTTGTGTAGTTCAGTGGCAGAGGACGGACCTAGCTAGGCTTTTGCTGCAGCTGTACCAGCTCTTACTGCTTAAACCAGCTTGTGTTTCCTTGCTCTTCTGTTTGCATCTTTAAACACTGTGCTGAGTACATGAGCACTGAGCTCCCTGCAGCACGGTGACACATTTTATTAATGTCTCAAAAGTGCCCTTGGTTGCTTGGATGGCAGAAAGAAGAAATCCCAGTTCTACTCCCACTCACTCCTCTTACCAAATAATACTAGTGATAACCAATAGCAATACTATTAGTGATATGTTAAAGAAACCTGTTAAATAGTAACTAAAGAAAATGGACTGTGTCACCAAATATGCTGGAGTCTGACCCTATGTAATACGTTGTAACCCAGCACATTGCTAAGTCCGCATTCGAGGCAAGAAATGACTACCAATGACAGAAGGCAGCAAGGAGTGAGAGTTTGGGAGTTCCCTGGCACTAAGAAAGTCCTATTTTAATTAATAACAAAAGTACCCCTCCCAGGGAAGGGCCTAGTGGAATTCAATGGCTGCAGTTATCCAAAAGAGTAATGGAGAAAATGTCCTCCAAGAAGCTGCTTCTGGTTCCCGTCACGGCCTGCAGGAACATTTATAACAGCTTAGAGGGCTGGCACACTGAAAGTGTCAGGATATAGGCTTGATGGTGGCATGGGAGAGTTGCTGACATTTTTGCATGCTGACCCAGTTGGGACACTGTAAACAGTACTAGAATAGTCCCTGACTCCAGAGTTGGCTCTGGTCATGCTGCAGCAGAAGCTGTGCTAGAAAACAGCACTGCTGCTGAGGCTCTCCACTGCTCCAGAGCCAACCCCCTGAACCAGCCAATGGCCAAATGGCTCCTCCACAAGCAGGATGTTAGGCCCAGAGCTGTCACTCCTCCCCTCTACAGGTCAAGGTTCCACGTGAAACTTTTCAGGTGCCCCAGGAGGTCACACTGCCTGAAGGGCCAGGGAGGGCTCTAACATGTCGGCGCCCTGGCCAATGTCTTGGCCTGCAGGAGCTGCCGCTTTACTGATAGCCCAGTGCTCACCCTGCAGCCCCGCAGCCCCTGCAGCATCAGTGAGGAGGTTGTGAAGTCAGTCTCCACAGCCTCCTACCGGAAAGCTGGAAAAACTGCGGTTCCCAGGGCCGCACTGGGCCGGCGGCTGCGAGCAGAGCATCACGCGAGATAAGGTGATACACGACGCTTAGCTGTTAGCTGTTCATGGTGTGTCTAGAAGCAAAAAAAAAAAAAAGTGCTGCCATCCCTACCCAAACTGTCAAGACTGGGCTGCAAATACAGAGAAGAGATGTGGAAACAAAAATCTCAAGGAAACTAAATGCAGGTCGTGGCTTGGAGTCAGGTCAACCAGCTACAAAGTAAAGGCAGGTCCTTTTCTTCTTTCCCTTCTTCAATGCCAGACTTGTTTAATGAATTTCCTTGGCAAATTTTCTTCTATAATAAACAAATGAAAAGGAAACCTACCATTCGGCATTTAAAAAAAAATACCACAGCTGCCTTACACAGGCCATTTCCATACCCAAGACTGGGAAAGGGATTCTGCACTGCTGCTTCTACTTCAGCAAGTGCTACTCTTCAGTCTTGGTTTGATTTGGGAATGAGAAGGAGGAGGGAAACTAGCGAGTGTCTTAAATGACCACAGACTTTTGTACTTATATTAAATATTAAACACAAACAAAATAACACTGAGGACTAGTCGATAGCCAACAGACCAGGACAAATCTATCACAACAAGCACAGCTGATGACTAATTGCACAAGGTTTGAAAGACAGTCCTGAACTTCAATACATGCTTTAAATACATGCTTTAAATGGAAAAGCCTATCTTGATGCTTTACATGGGCTCCTACAAGTCTCCTCTGCCACAATTCTATCAAAGAAACTCAGCAGGCTGAGTTTGCTTTAAGCTTGCATGCCAGGGGGAAGGCGAAGGAGGCAAATACGCTCCCTACTTCTCTGGCACCAGAACAAACTGGTAGACACCAACCACGAATTTACTTAGGCAGTGAGATGATTCCCTACCACTAGGACACCCCAACCATGGGAGAGTCAGCTTTATGAGTGCAGAACCAGTTTACCTGCTTCTAAGATAGGGCTTAGCAAGTTTACAAAAAAAAAAAAAATCAGGCAGAAGGCACGAGGTGTATTCCCAGCACCTGCGGCCTTCTGCAAACAGAATCGCTCCGAATGCAGCTGGACCTGCTGCCTGCAGTGCAGTCACTCTCCTCGGTGGCCAGCGAGGGAAGTGATTGCCAGCATCACAGACCCAGCAGCACGGGCCGGGCAGAGCTTCCTGCGGCTTTGCCACATGTGGCGGAGAAGCTTCACCCCTGCTCTGTGCCAACGCGAAGCACGCAAACCTGAGCGCGTTTGGGCGTCCAAGCATCTCCCTCGCCCCCTCACAGCTCCTCCCAGCCAAGCGTGCCAGCATAAACCCTGGCAGGCCATGAAGCTGGGGCCTACTGCGCCAGGCGTGCGCAGCCGAGCTCCGACGGGCTGCCCTCCCGCGCACACCATTCCGGGAGCTCTGCGGCGCTTTCCCGAAGGCGAGGAACACGGGGAAAGAATGTCTGTGTGCACACCAAAGGGCAGGGGGAATATACCTGGCCTCACATGGCCACGTAAGAGCTGCCACCCAGCCCTGCTGCTGCAGCCGCTGCTCCATCCCCATGCCCATGTGCACAGGCTGCTCTCTACCCCCAGCGCCTGCAGGCCAAGGCTGTATAAAGCTCCCTGACACCGCAGGGCCTGGGTACAGGCATCACTGCCCCGGGACCTTGAGACAGACAGGAACGGCCACCTCCAGCACACAGCTCTGCAGCCCCACTGGGTTTGGCTGCACTGATAAATACTGGTACTTTGACCTCAAGTAAATCAATTAAAATCACATTCCTTTGGGGCTGACTCATAAAAGCACTGCATTCTTTTTACTTAGATGCTTTTCCCTCCCTGCATTTGTTTGCTTCCCTTTGTGGCAGAATTAAGTATTTCAGTTCACCTGAAAGCAGCTGCTGAACAGCTTCCTAAGCCAAGCACAGGTTTGCTCAGCCCCTCATCTAAGTTTAATCTCCCTAACGGTTTAAAGGGCTCCATTTTAGAAGGAAACATTATTACAAAGTGAAAACATTAAGAGGCTTCATGCAATTCCTCGTTGAGATGTGTCCATGCTTGGATTTCTCTTCGTTCTTTCCTCTTCTGCTGAACAGCTCTGCTGCATCTGTGCACTGATCTGGCTGGCAGCGCTGAGCTGAAGGGAGAGGCAATGTACTTGCCAGCCATTTTCCAGTAATCTCTGCTTGAACATCCCTGTTAAATGTGTCCTTGGGAAGTACAGCAAGTTTTTGTCTGTCTTGGTTTGGATCAGGCGCATCGGTTATGTGTTGCTACAGAGTAAGAACAGAGTGAAGTTGTCAGGATTTGGCCCTAGTGTGCAGAGAGGAAAGGGAAATGGCGCCTGGCTGTTGCGAACAGCAGCGTTTATCTGAGCTGCGAGTTCTCCTAGGCAGAGCTTTTACCAGCTGCTGCTTGGTAATCTCTCCGGGCAGCCTGTGGTAGTCTCAGTCCAGCTCCTGAGGAAGCTCATACAGGACAAGGCAGCACCGGCAGCAACTGGCACTCTCCATCGTCTGTGTAGAGGCTGCCAAAATGCCCGGGTGGGAATTACCAAAATCACTGGCTCCACACCACATCGGCGGGGGTCACGGCTGCGGTATGCGGAGAAACCTGCATGGACAACCTGCGCCCGCAAGCACCAGCCGAGCCAGTGCCTTTCCTAGTTGTAAATTCATCCTCAGAAAAACACATTCTGTGCTTTTCCTCACCACTCTTTATTTGTGACCATAAATACACATAGAAAGCATGGCAGTAACAGAGGATACAGCAACTTCTTGGCGGGTACTCTTGTTTAGGGCATAAGGCAGGCAGAAAACATCCACTTTACAGCTGGGAAATACAACTCAGCAACACCAAGCCAAATGACAGTGTTCTGCAGGCAAAGCTGCTCTACTGCCTATTAAGCACCAAACATATTTGCATCCTGTTCTCTTTATCTGCATAGGTCTAGTGGGAAACAACAGAGTAAGAAGGCCTAAACACCGCCAAAATACATGGGTAAAGCAGTCGAGCAGCTCACAGTTTGCACCTGCTACTCCCAGAGAAGTGTTCAGGTCTGGACTGGGGCTCAGAGGCAGGAATGGAAAATTCCCTGCCATTCCCTGCAGCTTTAGGGAGGCTGCACGCTACCTGCTGCATACTGATCTTGGTGTTCACCACTCCTAGCTCGAGCAGCAGAGCTCCAAAGCTCTAGCAGTTCTTACTGAACTGCTTGCCACCTCCCACCGCCTCCCAGGGCTTCCTTCTTGCCTGGGCAGCCAGTCTTTAGGGCACTCCTGCACGCACCCTCAAGAATGCTCGGTGACCCCTCCTCGTGCGTGACCTCTCTGAGGCAGAGCTTGGCTGAACTACCAGGTCGCTTCCGCTCCACTCAGGTCCTTGCTCTACCTTTAACGCGCTCAGCACTGCTCTTTGCTGCTGGTTGGCTCCATCCGCGCGACGGCCACTCCCTGCGTGGGTGTGTTGCTTATATCTATATTGCTTACTAAGTGGAAAAGAAACATTGGAAAATGTTATCTCATCTAAGAATGCATATGGCCCACATTCCCAGGGCGAGCTAAACAAAGGGATCTGGGGTAGGGAACGCCACATCTGCGCATGCGTTCCTGCCTTGGTTGACCCAAGGAGTCGGTTCAGGTCCCTGAGGGGCTCCGCTCAGTGCTGGCGGCCGAGTGGGGAAGCCGCAGGGGCTATGGCTGTGGGGTCACCTGCGCGCCGCTTCCTGGCCCGCACCTGGGTGCCACCAAGTGAAGGCAGGCTGCCGCAGAGCAGCCCGCCTGCAGCTCCGGTGCGCTCCTGCGCGGCAGTGCCAGCAGCGCTGCCGGGACGCTGTGTCGTGGCTCCGCACTGAGCAGTTACTGCCATCACAGCCACTCGGGCACAGGTTTCTCTCGTAACCGCCTTCAGGGCACGCGTGCAGGGTAGAGACAAAATGAAACTCATTAAGAGCAAAAGTGAGGAGCCTTCATCTAGGTTGTAACAGCCTCTCGTAAATACCATGTGTGCAACAGGCCATAGCCCTTGGTAACCTCTCTGCAGGTCACTTGAGCATCTCCATTTAGTTCCCCACATGTAAAACAAATACATAATGATACGTCTGCTCTCTGTCTCATCTTCCTGTGCTGCAAGTGTTTGGAGACCTTGCCTCTTGTGGGGAGGCTGTAGCACACCCGTGTTTGCTACAGCTTGTTACCAGCACAAAAATAAGAAACAGTACTACCAAGGGTGTCATCTATTTTCTCCCCCTTCCTTCTCATTCCAGTGCTGAATGCCACAGCTTTATGAGGCACACAGGGACATTTCAATATGGACAGACTTACAGTCTTTAAGCAAGAAGTTACTGCTACTCTTAACAGAGAGCTCTTTGCAAATGCATCTCACTTAAGGCCGGAATAACTTCACAACTGGCTCATCTGCCTTAAATGCACATGTAACCTTGTTGCTGCTCACACTCTTCAACGCTTTTGTTTGAAGGGCTGGCCCCATTCCCTCCTTTCTGTTTGTGCCGCACTGTGGAGGAGCAGTGTCTAAGGTGAGAGGCAGCAGAGGGTATTCACAACATTCTCCCCCCTCACCTCAGGAATCAGATAAACGCTGCTGCCCTCGTCTGTAGGGCAAATAGTTCCTCAGAAGGCCCAGGATTACAAACACGGCCCTCTTGGATGATCTCGCCACCACTCGTGGCTACCTACACCTGCTCCTGGGCCTCATGCAGCCGCTCGCTGTGGTCCCTGCGCACACTACTGTGACGAGCTGTCTCACCAGCCCCACCAACAGCTCCTGGCCCGCAGGCCCCCATGGCCCTGCTTGCCCTCGGCAGGGCAGCAGATACCCCCATGCACATCCCAGCAGTGCCGGCCGCACAAGGAGCTGCCCATGGGGCCCTCAACGCCACGTGCACCCGGCCACCCACAGTCAGTGCCGCCACCAGCCTTGCTCCACACAGACCTTCCCAGAGCAAAGCAAACCCCACCATGCCCTCAGTCACAACCTCCTGCCAAATTCTCACGCAAGTCACTTCAGTAAATGCTTTGTGGGCTCTGGGCAGATTTTCTCAGCGTACAAATGTCTTATTTCTCCACATCCAAACTACCCTGGAAGCTGTGCTTAGTCTGATTTCATTCAAGCTAATGACAACTCTCCCCCAACAATTTTACTTTGCAGACCTGCTCAGGATCTGTCCCAGGAAATAGGACAGAAAATATTGACCAAGACTCTCTGCTCCCGCTCAAACCCACTTCTGATGACTCATTTCATTCCTTTATTGTGTTAAGGAACTGCAGCGTCCAGCGTCTCACGTGTAGGACGCATCTACATTCTCTCTTTTAATACTCCCTCATGATTGGCAATGCATTTCTCTCATTTACAGCCTGAACAGCATTTCCTAACACAGCCTGAACTTATTCTGAGGCACAGAAGTCAGTTGCCTTCACTACTGACAGATGCGCTTCAATGTAATTAGTTTCATGACTATTAATGAAATAACTCATTTGAACTTTTGCCACTAAAATGTTAATGAGCAAGAGTGGATAGTGGTGTGGTAATGGGATCTAGATGCAATTACCTGCCCAGTTTGTTAGCTCAGCTCTGGCCCATTTCCACCATGACCGAAGGTCACTACTACCTGAAGCCTGCGCACTAATCTGCACGACAGCAGCCGGCGCGCTAAGCCCCGCTCCGGAATCAGCAGCCCGGCCACAGGGAGAAGGGTCACTGCGACGTGCTGCGCTTGCGTTGTCTCTCATCAGGAAAATTCCCTTACAGCTGTCTGTGCAGAGCCTTTCACCAGCAGTGAATTCAATGAAGATAGGAGAGGAACCATTTGAGCTGAAAAGCCTTGTGGATTTTTTGTGCAGGATGCAATTAACTGGGCGGACTCGCCACTGCCGGTTGTTGCTTTTAGCACACTTCTAAGGAGAAGTGGAAAAACAAACAAACACTAGGCACCATGAAAGATCATACTTGACATTCCTAACTTTTAGCAAGCTGCTAATTAGGTTCGGAAAAACACTTTGCAGGTGAAGTGCGCTATTCCTCAGGTCCTGGTACATTGATGACTGTAGCCACTATGGCAAAGCAAAAGGTGACACGTGGCATTCAGGAGCGACCAACACAGATTGCAACTCCCTCTCTTAAAAATGACTCTTCTCTATTTGGGTACCAATACAAGGCAGCCCCATGGATAAGTACATCTCAAAATTAATAAAGGTGCATTGACAACAGGCTGGCACAAGCCTTGAGAATCACTGCTATCTCTTCACTAACAGTAACCTGCGACATAAAATAAAATTCTGTGCTCATTCTCATACGTGGGAATTGGGACTGATTAAGTTTTCATGGCAGACGTTGGGTAGGACAGGCACAGTCTAATTATTCACACAGAAATTCAGATGCCACGCGCAGCCTGGCCACCCTTCTGCGGTGGCTGCCCACGGGCTTGACCCAGGTGACATGTCTCACTAACAGCATGATACCCCTGGTGCCACAGTCCCCTTATTGCTACCTGAGCGGCTGTCTTGTTGCCGCCTCGGAACACGAGCACGTGCGCAATCCTGAACAAGTGCCCTCTCGCAACAGATATTTTTTCAGCAGAATGGGGAATATCGTCAACTCAGTGATAATAGCCGAAATGCGAGTCCGCAGCATATCTTAGCTTGACCCTTCTTTCTGTAGGCACCTAAAGAAAGCTGCGCCCCTTTTACTTGGCTACATTATCTTCTGAAAGGGACCTCATGGGAGAGGGATCTCACCAATCCTCACAGTTCTTCTTGGCCATGAAAGACAATGAAAATTGCTCTGTACTTTTTGCAAGACAGATTCTTACACACTTCTTACTAGGAGCACAACAGGGAGGTATTAAAACATTAGTCTCTTTGGAAACCTCAAACTCCCAGTAGATCTGTGAGACTTGGGGTGTCTGTGCAAGTTTGAAAGGAAACTCTCACACTGCATCCTGCAGCCCTAACTTCACACGTAACTTCTTTCAAAATTAGCCCTTTTCCTCCATTTCCAGCCTTCACACTGAAGTATGAATCGTGTGCACAAGATGTGAGCATACTATTTGTTAATGAAATACCTGCCAACCCCCCCAGCAGTATAAACATAGGTGGTTTTCCCTATGTACCTCCCTCTGTCCACTGCCTACAGGGAAGGTCCGTGTGTGCCCTGCAGTAGAACCTGGATCTTCCTACTTGACAACTGCTCTCCTCTCTCTGCCTGCAATGCAGAATAACTCTGGAGGGCTTCAAGGAAACACCTTGTTGCACTGAATCCGGAGCAGGCTCTCTCTGGCAAAACCTTCCATATTAAAAGAAGTTCAAACTAAAAAGACCTCAGCTCAATGTCATATCTTGATGACTGGCGAGTGCCTTTACCTGGGAAGCTACACTGTCAGGAAGCACTCCCATTTTGAGCATAACCACTTTTTGGTTACTTGTTTATGGACTTTAAAATTTAACCTACTAGATTGCATGGCAACTTCCTACACATATTGATGGTACCAAGCAAAGAGGAGAAGAAGATTTAGAAAAACTGAATCTGCCTAAATTCAGAAAATGGTTCCTTTATTAGCACTGCTTGAATATTATGCTTGGTTCTTTAGAAATAGAACAGTATTTCTATTTTTCTCAAACAGCAACATAGCATTATTGCTATTGACAGACATTTTTTGCTGTTAAGAGTGTTTGGGTTTGTTTTTTTATTTGTGGTTCTTCTAAATCGGGCTCCTTTGCACTTCACAGTGACGTTCCTGAAATAACTTTGAAGAATAATGAGCCTCCCCTTGCTTTACAGGTTCTCTAATACAATGTAAGCAGCTTTGCAAGGCTTAGCTAGTCTCTGCTGACCTAACTGCATATTTTACTCCTATAATAAACTAAAATAAGCAGCCTGCTTCCAGAATGGCTAATTAACATAGTGACTTGTTATTTTCCTATTAAAATAAAATCACACAGTCTTTCAGAAAGTTAAAATCCTTCATATCAAGTAGCTGTGGATGAGATTACTATAAACCTCTCATGTTGAGCAGGAGAGATTTCATTTAATAAGCAAATCAACGCTATGCTAAGGTTGTTGCTTTTCTCTCTCCTCTCTCTGCTGAGGTTTTCCAGCAATTTATTTTTTCCTCTCTGCCGTAGCTTCCCTTTCAGCAGGAGCAGTCACCACACGCGGCCCCGAGCCCCCGCGGAGCGTGGCGCCCGCTGGGACGCTGCTGGCAGCCGGCATACGGGACGGCCGCCTCGCACTGTCTCCTCTGCTGTGGAGGATGCCCTAAGTTTGCTTTTTATTAACGCACACGCTGAAGAGAGAGAAGTTCAAGGTTTACTGCCTAGATAATTTATGTCTATTGCACTGTAAGAAAGGGAGAGTTCAAAGACTCTTACATTATATATTTCTATATATTTATATACATTATATATATATACACATTAGATATTTTTGGAGTCCCAGTGGTAGGACTGTGGAGCAATATTTGATCAAAATTGGGACTTGTAAAAAAAAAATGCTTTGCTCTCCACAAGTGGCACACAGTGGCCACAAACTTCTCCAAATTTCTCTTTTTCAGAGAAAAATGTCTCTGATCAGTTTGGGCAAAATTAGAAGCAAATACACATAACCGCCCAATGGGAAATGCAACGCAATCTTCGCCACAAACATTACTTCAGTTATAGCATATAATGAAACTACATAGGTAACATCAAACACTTGAGCTAAGTCCCTGATCCACAGTGGGAAAGAGTGAAGAAGGAGATGTGGCTCCTTTGAGGCACTTGTGACGTGGCCACGAGCTTCATTTCCCAGAGATGCCACCACTAGCACCGATGACAAATGCAATGGCACAAGTGGAAAACTGTACATGGGAACATAGGATCAATATGCCTTTTTTTGACCTCATAACTTTCACTCAAAAAGTTCTCAAAACTCAACATAAAAGGCGCTTAGATGGGAACTTACAAAACCACATCCTTTCTGTCAAGCTATGAGTATCTCAAGGAGAAGAACCGACAGGAAATACTACCAAAGAGAGAAAAATGTTCAAAGGCGGCAAAATGTTTTACAATGCCCTCACTATGCAGCTTCCTGCATGTCTTCTGAACTGCACTACAACAATTAGGATGGTATTTCCCATTTTATTTCAGTCATTTTTTTGTAGCTTACATGCCAGAAGGGACCATCACCTAACCTGAATTTCGTAGTACTGCAGGTTCTTATATTTAATCTAGTAACTCCTATACTGAGCTCAGTAAATTACATTTGGCGAAGACGTATCTTCCAGGCAGACATCTGCTCTTGAGTGGAAGAAATCCAGAGATATGAGTGTACCAATTCCCTTAATAACTTACTCCAGTGCATAATAATAGTGGTTACAAATCATATTTGCTGTGTTTCAGCTTGGGCTCCCTTTTCAAGGTGGAAGAATTCTTTAGTGCTTCCTATTTTCTTTCCTTTATGGTGCTAACATGATAACCAAGTCACCTCTCACTGTATTTTCGATAAAATCACCAGGTAAACTCTTTTAACTTTTTTTTTTTCTTTTTCCTCAGGAGTACCGCCAGTGGCCTTTGAATCATATGTGCACTCTCTTGCAGCTGCTCCCGCTTTCCCAACACTACCATCAAAACTCACATACTGGAAATGAGCAGAACAGTTTTTCAATATCTTGAACAATCTTTCATATTTCTACTTCTGCCTCTTGCCATATCAATGAGGATGTTCCCTGGAAGGAAAAAAATGGCCTATCTGAAAGAGTAACAGCCCGAATGGGCATGTCCTGTACAAAAGCTATTTGAAATAATGAGATCTAAAAAACAGCCCTTTATATGTGAGTCCTATAAACACAGGCTTTCTCTATTTGCTTTCTCTGCTAGGCACTTTATCAAAGACTAAAAACAAAAAGATAAGTAAGTATTTCTTCTTTTTTGTCTAAAAACAAAGACCAAAACAAGATCTGAGTGCAATAACTGTGACAAGACCAAGAGCAAAACAGGCAACTACCCCAAATTTGTGACAGGAGGACAGTCTTGGCATATCTGGGGGCAAATATCAAAGCAGAAAAACTTGAGAGAGAGCTACAGCTAAAAGCCTGGGCCAAGACCCTGAGCAGCGCCACCTCTGCAGCCAGAACCAAGGCTCAGGATGGTTCTGAACAAACGGCATCTTGGTACATTCGCAATCTGTCCTTTGTGGGTCCTTTTTGGGATAAGAAAGCTGGCAAGAAGAATCACAGAATATGTTGTACAAACAAGTGACTACGCAACTACAAGGTGAAATTTTAATTGCATAAAAATACAAAGGCCTTTGGCTTTATCATTACAAAAGCAATTTTATCTTTGTCCTCTTGCATGTTTGAATTTCTCTTGATTGTGCAAGCGAGTGCATCATTTGATTTTGCAAGTTCAGGCAATGTGACATTTATTCAGCAAATATATGTAAGAAACTGAACTTTTAAAATGTTAGATGCATAAATGTAATAGTTTGCTTTCCTTTAATTATTCTATCCTGTGATTTAAATATCATCTCTCCAATACAACTATGCATAAAAGATGAGTTCTGCACTGTGCACAGATTTGAAAGGCATCCTGTTCCGTAGTTGTGGATTTATATCTATCTACCCAACTTCATACTCCAGTCATATGATCATGAAATAACTGCTTACTGAAAATGTAACGGGAACAGCAAAGTAGCACTTCATACAGGAACTTACAAGCCCAACCACTGTATCTTCACACAGTCAGCTCACCAATATTGAGATGAATCATTTTCCCAAAGAGCGCAAACACTACCAGCAAACAAAACAAAAAAGCCTTGATGATTTGGAATATGGCATTTGCTTTTGGTTCTTTCGCTTTCTGTGGCTTATGGAGCATCTTGGGCACTAATTCCCCAGCTGTGCTTATTATTTCTTTGTTTCTCTGCCCAAATTTTCATTTGGAAGTTCACATTCACATATATAATGTATATGTGTGTGTGTATGTATACGTATATATATCCATACATACTCAACTGCATATGCCGAATGATCTAAAGTTAGATCTAAACAATAATCTAAAAGTTATTATGAAATCCACAGTTTTTAATTACAGACTTAAAGGGGGCCTTGTATCCCTGTCCCCTGCTTGAATTACTATCTCACACTTCTAGAAGGATCCTGGTCCTTGGAGGTAATTCCAGAAATCTACATGATTGTGTTTGTGCCATCGCAAAATACCCTTTCAAGTGTCGCTGAGCTAATGCATTTTTGAGGCTAAATTAAATATGGTGCAATTCTGAGATCTTCACCAGAGATAAAATTTACTTGTGACATCTTAAGAAGAGGAGGGCAGTAATTAAACCAGCTTCTGCCCTTTCTTTTTCTCAGTCAAAAAAGTGTGCAAAAGTCACTGTCAAAAGAGAGCTAAGACTGCTGCTCGGCTGCTGCTCTGCTTCCGTTCCTGGTTAATCATGCCCGAATTCCTACGACTTTCCAGGTTTATGGTATCTTGATGTCCCAGTTGCCTCTTGGCAGAGCTGCGCGGGCCGGGCCTGCCCCAGGTGGTCTGTCCTGCATGCGACGCGGAGCTGCATGGCTAGCGCTGCCGCGCGGCAGCAAGCCCAGCCTCCAGGCTCCTAGGATTATACCCCGTAACGTCTGTTTGCTAAACACAGCCAACATCCTGCGTGCCAGCAGGGCCGGGGCTAGCAGGTCGGCTTCCCCAGCCCTTAGTGTCACCACCTGCGGCCAGGGCCGGTCGCAGCGCTCAGAGGAAGCGTGTGGCAAGGCCCGCACTGCACCGCGTGGTCCCTCCTGGCCGCCGGCATTGCTGACGCCGGCATCAGCTCTGCGCTCCTCCTCTTGCACAGCCTGCTGGCACTCAAGGCAGCCCGCGGTATTTTTAGATGTCAAATCACACTGAAATATCTCTCATTGCACAAGGTTGGTTGCCTGAATAGCTTCCAAGGAGGTGTGGGGGGAGGTGGGTGTCATGCCAGGTCAATCAACACACCTCACGCGACCAAGGCTGCAATTAGGGGGAAAATTCCCAAATGTCTCGGCCCACAGTTGTACACAGGAAATGCAATGGAAATAGTGCACCACATTTCTTCTCTAATTGTTTCCTGTTTACATGAAGCTGAGAATTGAAGGTATCCTATAGTGGCCACCAGAGTAGCAGCCAAGCCCTACACGGGCTCATTAGATCTGCGAAAAAAGGTTCAGATTAGGTCTCAGTCTGCCGTCTTCTTCCCTTTCACCTGCTCCAAAACTCCACTGAGACGAAGGGGGTCGATGCACAACCCCCTTCTCCACTGACTGTTCAACTCATTTGGGTTTGGCAGCCTTTAGCTTGGGAGCTGTGCTGAGTGATATGAGATAAGACCAAATACAGTGAATTCCTCCTCGGCCATGTAGGAAATGCCTGTGTGAAGCCTTTTGTGATCGAGGTAATTTTCTAAACCTTTGATATGTTGACCAGGAAGCTTTGGCATTATATTGGATTAAACTTAATCTAATATAGAAATGTAATGATCCCAACAAGAATTACAAAGAACAGACCTAAGCTTATCCATTCAATATGATCTGGACATCAAGATTTGCCTTCTGTGAAAGTTGTGACTCTCTAAAAACGCCACAAACCTGTGATTTTTCTCTCTCCATGTAGATACTGAAGAGCAGAGAAGAAAGATTGATCTCTGTGCAATCCTGGAGTCCTGGGACTTCAGAGAAGAGTGCCCAACTTTGCAGCAGTGCGTTGTCCATCACCCTTATATTGCTAGATAGCAAAGAAGAAATTTTTTGTAATGTGTTGTGGCTCCAGGCTTGTCACATCAGTCAGTGCAGGTTACTACATCGCATGGTGCTCAGGGGATAGCTGGGGCAAAAGCTGAGATATGACTTTATCATCCGCCAGAACACTACCCTTTAAATACAGCTAAGTTTGTCACTCCACATTGCTCTTTTGTGAAGCCCACTACAGAGCATTCAGACTCCCACAGGTCTCGTCCTGAAGTTTCCTTAGAGCTACTTTCTTAATGACTTGCTCATTCCTTTTATGTTCTGTCTGTAGAAATCCTTGGCTTTGGGAAAAGGATTTTGCACCTCTGTTTTTTTTGAAACATCTATACTATGGTTAGGACACATGTGTGGACTGGAAAAAGATGACATGCTAAATAGGGGAAGAAAGCCTTGGTGTCACAAGGAAAATAGTTATTTTACAACTAAGCAACAATTCTATTGGCATTACTAACACAGAATGTATGACCACACACACACAGAACAACCTTAAGACAACAGCGTCTTTTCTGGAGAGCTTTTTGTGCAAGGTGTGCACATTTCACATCCCATTAAAACCAGAAATGGTTTTGTGCATTCTGCTCTTGGAAGTCTGTACTTTATGCTTCACTTCCTACTTATTTGCCCTAGAACTGCAGCCTGATTTATGAATCTACCTGTAGAAAAGCATTAAAATGATATGCTGAAAACCACCCTAGTACATTCCACTAATTTTCTTCCGCAGCCTCCATTGCTACAATGACATAGCTTTAATAAAAAAAATTAATTCTCCCAAATTGGTCTCTTATCAAATGTGACACCAAGGCTGCCCTCATGTATTACTATAGAAGTTATGGAATAAAATTATACTCAAAAGAGCTGATAAAAACAGTGATTCTCTTTCCACCTGCAAAAAAAAAAAAAAAAAGATTTGAAGTCTCTGAATTCAGTAAGATGAATTTATCTGAACTTTAAAATGTGCAGTCTTAAAGAGATGAATAAGAGTCAAAGATTTTTAATATTCAAAAACTCTAAAATAGTTGAAATTTCAACCTAAATCTTTTCCTTTGTGCATGCATATTTTCTTGATCTTCATTCGGAGGTGAATCAGAAACAACTCCCAGAAGTCAGTGAAATTATCCTGCTTCATGCAAGATCAGAATGAAGGATGATATTTAATAAAAAAGTTATGCTATGAAATTTGGCATATGTAGACTGCATGATGAAGCAGTAGTAGGGATTTATGACCGCGTGCCTTTGACTGTACATGCAAAAGTTGAAGGTGAGAGTAGTAAAATCCTCAAAATTGCAAAAACAATTGCAAAATATTGGTCATTAAATACAGTTTTGAGCAGAGCCGTAGGGCATTGCAGGGTAACATCCAAGCCTGCTAAAATGATGTTTGTCATTAGTGTGGATGTCACTTCAAACCACTCCAGAGTAGCCTTTGGAGGGGAAACCAAATACAGTCCAGGCTGGAAAAATAGCTATTTATCTCATTTGCATTAGAATTAAATGTAAATACAACTAAATGCCTACTGGGATAAGCTGTTTCAAAAAAATAGTTTTGTAATGACACCAAGATGTGGACATCTCTTGCCACAAAGCACTAGACACTTCATACAGGTCATGACTGTTTTTCTTAAGAAGCTCAACGTCAAAAAATGTTTTAAGCTACACAGATCATGCCCTGAGAAGTGTGCAATGAAAATAGAATAAGAGGAAGAGTCACACTGGATACAGATTTTGGCAGCTTTCAGCAGGATAGGTTTCACCCACACTCCTTATCCGCTGACTGCAACACGGGGAAATTCTGTAGCCCGCCCTGAACAAATAAACTGCCAGGTGGCACTTGCAACTACTGTAGAAAAATAAAATGATGTTAGTATTTGATGGCCCCATCAGCACCTCCTAATACTTAAGCAAAGCATTGGACTGAAAGATATTTACTCATAAATCAGTTAATCAGCTTGCACACACTACTTCAAATTACTAGACAAGGCAAGCTAATCCAAGAAAGATCAACAGGCATTTAACACTACTGTACATTTATGAAAACAATAGGCCATAAATGGTGACAAAATATTTATGAAAATCATAGGAGGACAATCTGTGTAGGCAAATCAAGCCTTCCTATGGATTTGAAGCTCTTCTCTTGCTAAGGAGGCGCCCTGGAGCAGCTGCACGTGCTGCAGCAGAACCCAGTCAGCAGTGCAGCGTTTTTGGAAGCCGAACCTTGGTACAGCGTGGTGATACCGCTAGCCAAGTGACAGCAAAGATGGAGGCTCACCTAAAGGCTCCTTTCAAAGAACCGACCTGTTTCTGACACTAACCCCAAAAAGCCTCCCTTAAAAGGGATTACTGGTCATTTGGGTGATGCTTGCCAAGAGCTTAGCTACAGCCCGGACTCAACCAGGAAACCAAGAATAATATTCTTTGAAGATGAAATACTGACTCTGTTTTTTAAATGCAGCAGATGTATATATAATGTGCCTTTAGTTTAAAATCTGACTTGAATCCTGGAGTTACAGTAAAACCTTGCTAGATGCATTTTTAATCACTGTAAACCAGAATAGAAGTTGTCAGATAATGGAGGGTAGACCAGGCACTCTGGAACTTAAAACTGACTTGCAGGAGAAGCACTCTTAGGTCAAAAGATGTCCAAATAAAATAGAAAAAAAAAAAAAAAAAAAAAGGAGTGGCTGATACTGGCTCTGCTGCGCTGCTACAAGCAGCATTTCTCACTGGGGCTCTGAAGAGGGCTGCAAACTTCCAGAGCTTGGTTTCGGCCCAGTGAATAGGGCTGTGTGGTCCTCACAGCCTGCACCTCTCCGGCAGGAATTGTGTTTTATGTCTCATTTGCACCAAGCCAAACTCTTCTCGGTTTCCCTCAGTCGATGCGCGTCCACTACAACATGAGCACAGAGCCCTCGGCGCTGCTCACAGCTCTGGCAGGTCCCTCATGCTGCTCGCTTGAAATCCCAGGCTGAAGGCACAGCTGAAGTCGGCACTGGCAGTCTACAGCAGCCAAAAGAAATTCATTCAAGTACCTGGGAAATCAAAGCACTCAGCCAGAGAGCTGCCAAGTATGGAGCTCTAAAAAGCATCAACGTACCATGTAAGCAAACGGCAGTATTGGATTAAAAATAAATACTACACCTCTATTAAAGTCATGAAACTTACTAACTTAATAAGCTCAAACTGCTTTAAGATGTGCCAGTGTGCTTGTAAAATAAACACTTGCAAAATCCGGCCTAACATTAATATAGGAATACTTTCCTGACACTGCCCATAGCCTGAAGCATCTTCAAGAGGGGCAAATCACTTCTCATTACCTTAAAGAGAAAGCCAAGTGGCCAGGTTCAGGCTGGAGCGCAGACAAGGGTTGAAGCTGCAGGGGCAGCAGCAGGAGACCAGGCGTCGCAGGGAGAGGTTCGGGCCTCCAGCCTGCAGGGGCTTCCTCCCATAAGGTAATTGGGCCCTATTCTCACTCCTTTGAGAGCCGCGTGGCAAAGTCATAGTGCCCACTTTGAACTACACATAGCTGCTCTCCAGCTGTGTGTTGAAGCAGCTATTTGCTGCTGCAGCTGCAGAAGGGGACATCAAAACGTGAGCAGAGCAGGAGCCACAGTGTGTGGGAAAAGAGTTGCCCGCTCCAGTGACCCCCGCTCGAGCCGTCCTGTGGCACAGGGCCATGCTGACCGGCAAGCTTCTTGCTCAGAGCAGGTGACAGAACCGAAGCGACATTTTACCTGAGCAGGTCCAACAGAGAATGTAATCCCGCTTGCTGGAAGAGAAAGGGCATCTTTTTTAAAGCTCTCACCGCATTGCCTGTTCTGTGACTGGTTTCTGTTTAGTTGCGTAAAATGACTCTAAATTTAGGATTGACAAACAGGTGATGCCAGATGTTTTTTGCCAATAAATGTAACACAAAGTCAGAGGATGCTGGGATAGAGGATACAGACTTATTTAATGGCAAACAGGCAGCTCTGCTCATGGGCCCACAGTGCCAGGCACTGTTTTTTGCAAACTATTAAGAATAAATGGAAGAACTACAAGCTCACAGCCTCCTAATATTATTTGCAAACATATTTGGCCTACTGTATATCCAGAACTAATGTCAAAAATATAAACACAAAGCTGAAAGAAGTTATTTGCAAGTCCTTAGCACTGCCACTGCAATGCCTGAAGGGCTTTCAGAGCTTGGTTCAAGAAGCTGACAGTTGTTTCTGCTATGAAGAGACATCTAACAAGAGAAAATACCATAGAAGCTGCATGTTTAATGTCCCCAGGAACTTGCCAAGGTCCCTATCCAAAATGCCGAGATCTTCCGATCTAGAATATCTGCTTAAAATCGCTAAATATCACAGCTAAACGTCAAGCACTGCAAGCTGCAGTAAGAAATGCCGCAAATATAATTTAGCAAAGGCTTTCCATAAAGAAATCACACCCCAAAGCAGTGGAAAGGGCTGGACTTCCTCACAGCAAAGCTGCTGGGTCGGGACACTCGGGCCTGAGGCACAGAGGCCGCAGCTTCAACGCAGGGGGGCTTTCAAAGGGGATACTCCCAGATAAAACAAGCGATGGGCAGCACACATCTGACAGGGAAGCAGCATATTCCATTGAGCAAGCCGCTGCCGCGAGGTAATGCCGTATGGTGCGTGCTCCTGGGAGTGCCTACGTGGTGCTCTTTGAGAAGAAGAAGCTGTCTGCTAATTAGCTCCCTAGTAATTGGCTGCCAGTGCCATTCCTTGCAGGAGGATCACTGGGGAAACGCTGGAGTCGAACAAAAGTGCGTTTTGTGAGAGCATCTTAATGAGGGGAGCCCCAAAACAGCCTTAGGCAAGCTGGGCCAAAAACCTACAGGTGGAGAAGAAAAATAAAAAGTCATTTGATAAGAAGAGACTCAGGCAAGATTAACACAACCCTCAACCATCTGAGATAGCCAGATTCAACATCTAGGTGTCAGGGGTGTAAAAGGGAAAACCCTGACGACAAAATTGTGCATCCTAACCTGGATCTTCAAAGTTTTGAGGAATGTTGCATAAAACCAGAATACTGATGGCATTTGGGAAGATGTGCAGGAGAGAAGCAGCACCTCAAGAGACACACGAGCACTGCACATTAGGGCAAAGTGGAGTGGCAAGAGCACCCCTTGCCCAATGGCTCTGGGTGCAGATCAGAGTGGGAAGGCACCAAGGCTGCCGGGGGTCAGATCTGCTGTAGGAGGAGCTGGATGACCCTGTGCCAAGAGCAAGGGGAAGTAGCATCTGAGGACCAGGACCTGGTGGGAAGCAGGACCCGGAACTCCCACATCCCTTCTGGGAAAGAGCCATATCAGGAGTGGGGCAGTCTGCCAACCTCTCTACCTTTCTTGGGCTTGTTTTTATATGGTGTCTATTTTCTGCAGCCTGATAGCTTTTGCAGACACAGCTTGCCAGTACTCCTGTCTTTTGTAGATGAAATCATGAAGCTTCATATTTAATATTAAATATTGAAAATACCTTTTGGATGTAGAAGCTCAAATGGCAATAGGACCAAATCTAGCTGGTGGTTACAAATTCCTTGACAGAGATGCTGGGGGAACAGCTCTCTTTGGTGAGCTGCACTTTACCCAGATCCCTGCCACGCAGGGGCTTCAGGCCCCTTTCCTGTGGCTCTATTATTCACTGGCAGGTGAATTATATTAGCATTTGAATCTAAATGCAGATACCTCCCACTCCAATCGGAGGCAAACACAAACACTCTGATTACACAGTGTCTGGGCGCAGCCCTAATAACAGAGATAAAAATCAACACGGTGAGGGAACAAGAAAGAAAAAGGCAGTGCAAGAGTGAGTCAGCAAATCCAGACAGCGTGAGGCCGCTGAGCCTTCCTCGCTCTGCATCAGGCGGCCGAGCCCCCCTCCTGCTGCCACGTCTCCCTCCCGCCCTGACAAACCAGACCAGGCACCACGCGTGCTGGGTGCTTGGTGCTAGCTGATAGGTGCTAGCTGGTAGGCACTAGCCCTCTTCCTTTGCAAGAGGGGCTGCCTCTCCCACGGCCTTTGGAGGAAGGCTTTCCTGCGGGCTTCTGCCATCCCCTTGCTGCTAAGTCTCGGAAAGCAAAAATCCTCACTCTGTTCAGAAGAGACGTAAATGTGAGCGCGGACACCGGGTAAAGCAGAGCACGAAGGCTGTGCTGCTGTGTCAAGTGCTGTAATAAAGATCACATTTTCAGAATTTGCCCATTCGCTTTGCAGAGCATAAAATGCTCTATTAAGGCTGTTTACAAAAGAGACCGTGTTCTGGCGCGTCCCCTCGTAAGCCAGTCTTTCTCTGCAAAACCAGTTGCTTGGTGCCCCGGCGAGCTCCAGCAACGCGCTGCGCGGAGCAGGGCAGACCTGTTCGGCTGCACGCAACTCCTGGCCACCAGGCCCAAAACTCTCCTCCCTACAACCTCCTAAATAACAACCGATTATTCTGCTTCACTGATTTCACTGGATATAGCTCTGGAAAATGGTGAGTGCAAAGAAAATGCATGGTTCGAGGGCAGTAAGTTGAACAAAACTCGATGGATTTCAAGTCACTACCAGTTTTTTGCAGTTTTTCCCATCTAAACCCTGCTATTCTCTGCAATGGAAATCAGTTTCTAATTAACTCATGTTCCCACATACTTTGGCTCCCCGAAAAGGCTGCCTACTCTTGTCAATGATGTATAAAGCAAAGGCCATTTAATACCTGCTTAACATACACGCATGACCTCCAAGAAGCTCCCGCAAGTGGACATTCAGTGACTTGCGACGACATATTCATCCCTGCTCACCCAGCTGGGCAGTGTGCTGCCAAGGAGCAGAATTGAATCCAGTAGCCCAGTAAAAACACCATGAGCTGATCCCTGCTGTATGTGTAGCCCACTGCATGTGCACTGGGAGGCTCTCCCAGCACTGGAACTCAAAGTTTGACTCTCTTGCCATTCTGTGTAGGGCTTCCGAGCTATAGGAAGATTTTCCTTCACTGGAATTTGCTAGGATCAGCTATCCTAAGCCTTCAGGTGCTTCAAGCTTCAGGCCCAGCTAAGGCATGTTGGTAGCTACTGAATTTGTGAGCATTACTGATGACTGGTTTCTAATGAGTGAAATGAAGAAACTGCAATTTTAAATGCTGCTTTTGTTAGAATTACTACCAAAAAAGCATCAACCAAAAAAGACGGGCACTGTGTGGCACTTTGAGTCCAGGCTGAGGCCATAAGCCACAAAACCAAGCAGGCACTTCTCTGGCAAGACATCCAGTGGGTTTGAGATGGGTTTTGCCCTCAGTGCAGCCCCGGAGGCTGCGCTGAAGCGGCGCTTTCTAGGCTTCCCTCGCTCTGACAGAAATGCTGCTTTATACAGCTGCTGTCCTAAAAGTACCTAACTCACCAGGAATCTGACTGTGGGATAGACCTGTAAGGGAAGGAGCCTGGACCTTAGCACACACAAAAAGGATGATGAAATGCAGCAATTCTCCATAGAAATCCCACGGATGGGACATGAGTCCCTGCTTCCAGATACCCGGCTCCTGACACAGGAGATAGGCAGCCTGAGACATGAGAGCTACTTAACATTGAATCACCACTCATTCTTGAAAATTTAAAGAAGGCAAATGAGTTAAAGATGTCTGAAGTCAAATTAACGTTCCCTGTAAAGAGCCATAACATGATCTATTTTAACGTGCCTGTATCTACTCTTCCCAGACCATAACTAACAAGGTCGTCAGGACAGGGCCTATGAAGATGAAAGACTGGAACATAATCATAAAAGGAAAGTGTAGGCCAAATACTTGTGGTCTATCAAAAGACAGGCCTCAAGAGTCTCTGTCAATTACACATGCAGTTTAAATTGATGCAACCTTACCACAGTTTATCTAGATAAACCAGAGGACCACCCCAAGTGTCTTAGGTACTTTACATGTCCGCTCTGCAGCCGCTCCTGTCTCATTGGGAAAGATGCTTCATGACAGCCCAGCAGTGAAGCCACAGGCACTGCTGAGGCAAGCAGAGGGTTTGGGAGGTGCGAGGACCAGCCTGTGATTTCGGGCTTAATGTCGACACAGGACAGTCAGTAACAGATCCTATTTTTTCTCCTGGCCCATCTTTCCAACACGGACAAGTTACTTCAGAAAGCTCTGTTGGAGCTCTGTTCCTGCAGCACACAGTAAAATGCTGCATTAGCTCTTAACCTTGCCTTTTCTGCCTGATGTCTGGACTGCGTATTTTATCAAACTGGTGCGTGTTTTTCCTAAAGGTAGATGCACAGTATCTTTTCTATCCATATTCTTCTAGAATCTTTCCAATTATTCCATTCACAGGAATGACCATTTCCAAATATGTGTATTATCATAATCATTTTTGCACTGTAAGCTATATTATATTTACCAAACAGATACAAGTTGAGGACTTATATATTGAAGCCAGTTTTTACTGTAGATATTCATTCGGATTTTTCCAGCTAGGCACCGGAAAGTGATAGCTAAAGGAGAGGTGCAGCGATATGGCAGGAGCCAGGGAAAGGCACAAACTAGCATTTTTCTTTACATGCAAACACAAGCACACACTGTCCCAAATGCTACAGGTCAGTTTTAAATCTCCCCTAGTATTTTGTCTAATACTGGCTTACCAGTTTTGCAGGCTTGGGGTGTTCAACTTGAAGAAATCAATATATAAGCTTAAAAAATATATATTAATTACCAAATTGTGGACAGTGGAGAGGGATCCCATTATCAGCATGTTATCATGTATTTTTATTTTCTAATCTCTTCTAACATAAAATGCAGGTGGGCCCAGCTCTGCACAGCTTAATCGCTAGTCGGGAGCCACCAGGCCCATGCTCCGCTTCGCACGCACGTTGCTGAGTGTGTAACACAGCTCGGGATGGCCCCGTTCTGGAACAGGGGCCCGAGCAGCTCCAGCCACGTGAAGTGCCCACGGGATTACCCTAACGCGCCGCTTCCACGTTCCCCTGGGGACCGCACGGGGCTGCCCAGGGCAGGAGGCCAGCACTGACACAGGCCCAGGTTATCCCTGCGCGCTGCTTCAGGCAGGCTCTTCTGGGCGTCCTCTCTCACTAGCACTGCTGGGCTGGCTCCTCCTCAGTGGGAAGACAGAAGAGGAAAGAGGGCAGGGGAAAGGGCAATGAAGGAAAAAAAAATGTAGATAATATTTTAGCTTGGGGCAACTGAGACCCTTAGAGACGAAGGCCATGGTAGGGCCTGCAGGTGCCCAGAGTGTGGAGGCGCCAAGGCCAGGCAGGGATGCTGCAAAGCCCAGGCAGGATTGGCATGCGCCTCAGAGCTGCAGCCCTCACGTTGTCCAGGGATATCTCGTTGCACAAGGACAAGCTCTACCACTCCAGGCCAGATTTCCAAAATGTCTCAAACCTCAGGAAGCCGCTTTCCTTCATTTCCCAGCACGACAAACACCCTGGGCATAGCGGCCTTGTGATAGTCCCGCTGCAGGTGCTCACACAGGAACCCCTCGCATTACCTCATCTTTGAAATGAAAAGTTTGAAGGCAACGACAGAGCGCAGCCCTGGCCCTTGCAGCGCACGCAGCAGCCACCCTGCGCTGCTCACCCCAGGCCTTGCGTGTGCCTGCCTGCCCCAGGCGCCAGGGAGGGCTGCAGTGCGCGGGATAGGCGGGCTTTTTCAGCAAAAGTTAATTATTTCAGCATAACTGCCAGACCAAGTAGGGTTTAAAAAACAACGAATTTCAGCTGACAGTGTTTATGGAGTCCTTAAACAGCAAATAACAATTTAGCAGAATAAACCGCAGGTCTGTGTACATGACCCCACTGCAAAAGGAACATCATGCCAGACAGCTATGGTGCGACTGGCACCAAAAATAGTATTTTCTTTATCAGGCATGTGATATTTAAGCACACCGGAGTGAAGTCAGATCAAAGGTTGATATAGGTCAGTATCTTATCTCAGACAGAGGTCAGTGACAGTATTTTGCGAAAAAAAAGCACAGCAAGGCAATACCCTCCCCAACCAGTGAAAATAAAACAGGCACCTCTAAGCACTTACACCTTTCTATCCACTTCTACCTCTTAAGCACCCTGCTGCAGCAGGGGTCTTCAGGCAAAGCCATGCACACCAACGGGCAGCCCCGCTCCAGGCGTCCCCGCGCAGCAGACGCAGCAACGTCGCCCACACGTCTGGCAGGCCCTACGGCCCTGCAGCCGGCCACGTCTGCGCGGTCCTCGAGGTGCTGGGCTGGTGGGCAGGAGTCGTGGGAAGGGAGGCTGCGAAATGAGAGGAGCAAACCCAGGCAATGGCGCGGCATACAGAGCAGCCCCGGCTGCTCTGTGCCAGCCATTGAGTTTGCTTGTGGAACTGCAAGGAAAGAAGGCAAATCTAAGGTGCTTTCAGCTAAAAATCAGAACTTTCAGCTAAGAAAAACAAACATCTTTCTCCATTGTGACCTGAAAAAACTAAAAAAGCTGTTAGGTTGTGAGCCCCTACTTAGAGAACAAAAAGGTGGGGAAAAAAACACAAGGTTTTCAGCTGTCTGAAGGGGCTGTATGTTTGAAACCACAAATTCCCATTAAGAGTTACCCGAGTCGTGCACTGCGAGGATATTGGAGGAAATAGGAGACCTACAGGGAAAATTCCCAATTAAAGCTAAAAGGAAACACACATGAGAGCGAAGCCAGACTTTGTAAATTGTTAAATAAACCACTATCTGAACGGGAGAGCGCAACAGCTTTGGCATCCTGCTTTCCTTTACACTTAGGGGATTTTACAGTCATCTTAAGTACCTCTTAAGGGTCATAAATTAAAAGAAAGGAAAAAAAAAAAGCACTATGAGCCAGAGGATCAGACTCCTCAATAGCATTGTCCTGATGTCTTCACTGAGATGAAGTTGGCCCTCTGTTTCTTTCTCTTAAAATGGCAATTGGCAGTCCCTGGGATTGGGCTTTTTAGGTTTATTTATACTGCTGATGGCTCAAGACGTACAGGGCAGATATTTGTCCTTAATAATGTTTTTGACCAAGCATAAGCTTTATGTCCTAGGGTAACAGATAGCAGAATCAATGCGTTCAGTTTGAGGAGCTCATGATCATAGATGATGTCCAAAGAGGTTTCACTCAATTTGCAGGCTTCATATGCTGAAGTTAATTAGCAACAAATTTTAAAATTCCTATTTAAAAGTTATCATCAGAAGATGTTGAATAGCCTGAAGACTTACAGGACTATTTGAAGACCACATAAATTTGCAATTAGGAATGGTCTGGACTTCTGTAGTTTAATCCCATGATATCAACAACAAACTGCCTTCCCTCTGATATTAAAGCAGCTTTTCTTGCTCCTCGGTTACCACAATCACGAAGAAAAGCAACATTCGCCCCACATCCTGACCAAGAACAAAGTATTCTTTAGTGCTAGTAAAAGAGTAAAGCCACACAGCATAAAACCATTTTGTTTTCTGTCTTCTTTTAATATAATTACTTACGGCATTTCTTACCATCTCAGGGTTCAACTTTTCACCTTAATGAAACAGAGAAATAAAACACTTGAATATCCTCCAAAAGGATTTTCCCCCCCTTTTAGGACTATGGAATTGTGGCACAAAGAGCAACTTTGAGAGAAGCCAAGGGCCCCTCGTTCCTGCAGAGGCCGTGCGACCGGGGCACTGCTCCGGAGTGACCGATGCCTCGTGCCAGCGTCCAGAGCTTGCCCAGAGCCGGCACATCGGGGCCACTGGCCGCGAGTGAAACATTCACTCACGGTCACCAGGCTGGATCCCAACCTGCCGCCGAAGGTCAGGGATGGCCTGGCAGAGGCGAGCTCTGTCTGCCCGGTCATCGCTCCGCGGCATGCCTGCTCTGCGTGGGTCCGGGCCCCATCCCTGATCAAGCAGAGGTTGTGCTGCTTTTGGAGTCTTTCCACTTTGCTGCTGGGCCATACACGAAGCTCGTGACCATCAGAGCTCTCAGAGGCTGCAGCAAGGCTTGCTCTGCCATGCAAGGTGCGCAGTGCCGGCACCCGCCAGCCTTGTGGGCCCCCAGCAAACCCAGACGCAGGGGACCGGAGCCACCATGAGCAGCGCAACAGCCTTTCTGGGAAAGGGGGCAGCTCTAACACGGGGCTCTTGTGCTAGCCACTGCACACACAGAGAGTAAACGTAAGGCGGGAGCAGGTGGCAGCATATGGGCAATGTGGTTACACAAACAGCTCGCCTGTTGGTACAGTAAAAAGTTTGCTTTACATTTTAGCCAGTGCTAATTTATATTGAAAAGATAATATTCTAACCTGTGCTCATTTACATCAAAAAGGGGATCTACACTCTCTCCTGATTAAGCTTTCAAAGAAATGCCCTGTTTTCTTGCCTGAGCTGTCCCAGTGGACCCTGCACTACAAAACTCTCCTCAAAGACATAGAAAGCCCCATAAACACTAATGAAATTTACCCCTAGCTCTGCTCCCTCCTGTATATTAGCAACGTCTTTACCCAGCGAGGGTCTCTGTGTTTGCCATTAGTTTGTTGCATCTCCCTGGGCCCCTAACTCACAAGGCAGATGAGCCTGCCAGCAATCACGCAGTCATGAAAGCAGAGCACAGCGTGTCCATTCCTTTACCCCTCTTTTATTTCCAAGAGCCAGCAGATCAAAGTCTGCTGAAAGGGACTTGGGGTAGAGTCTTGTTTAGGGGGCAGAGACTGAGCAACAGCATAAAAGGAGGAGGAAGTACAAACGTGCTTATATTCCCTCGCACCACTCGAGATAGCTATGGAGAAGAGACGATTTCAAATGCAACGCAAACCCAGATCCCTCCCTGCGGAGGACAACCAGAGTGTGGGCAGGCTTTTGTAAGGAGCTCAGGAGAACCTGCCGCGTTTTCGGTGAGGGAGAGGGCCAACTTGACAGCTATGGTAGCAAAGAGAGCCCTCAAGACCCCTAATCACACAGTGAGTGGCCCTGAGTGATCTCCTGTGTACCTGGAGCCCCGTTATGGTAGGCCAGCATCCCCCAGCGCGCAACCCACTGCAGCACCGTGCTTGAACAAGCCCGCAGCCTGCCTACAGGGCTCCCCTTGGGATTACAGACAGCCGCACCGGGGCAGCTAGAGGGAGCAGAGGAGCACAGCAGCTGCCCCCCATATCAATTTTACTCACTCCTTCTACAGAGACATTTTTAAAGATGTTGGGTTGCCAAGGGTTAATCAACACACACTAATGCACTCCCTCACTCTCATAAAAACCAACAGGAAGAAAAAATACACCAACCTCAGTGACAGCAGGGCATCATCAAGGTATGATTAAAAATTGAGCCTCGTGAATGGAATACTGTGGCAGCAGCAGGAAGAGTCGAGCTGCATGCATAATGTAGGAACAAACTTGCTAACAGCGGCTCGAGGGTGCTCACACGGGCTGCTTTGCTCCTGCCATGCAGGAGCGACTGTTGCAGTGGCGCGCGGCAGCGGCGCTCGGCGCACACTCTGCTCACCCGCGCCGCAGAGAGGATGTTCAGGCCCACCCGCACTTTCACCGAGCGCAGACACCGCTACGGGCCAGAAAGCCCATCCGTCCCTAGAGCCCTGCGCCAGCCCCACTGCGCTGCGACGCCAACAGGCGGGCAGGCCAAAATGGCACGAGCCGTGTCGCCTGCGGGGCTGATGCCGCTCAGCACTTCCAGCTTGCCCTGCTGCATCTCTAGGGCAGACTGGACAAGGAAGGACCTGGCAGGGGCTCTGCTTCACTTTCAAAACCGCCAAGGTGATGTGGAATCCTACATCCCATATCTAAAGAAGCTGCTCCTAGATGTCCATATTCGCTTTCGCAAACAACGGCCTGCTCCTAAACGACTTCCTGCTGACCCTTCCTGCAAGTTTATTATCCCCACAAGCACGTGGTGCCTCACAGACAAAATAAGAGAGCTCTTCACTCTCAGAGGCTTAAAAATTAATGAAGCAACATGATGAGCAATGTGTTCAAACTCTGGGGATGGGGTGAGCAAAAGGCCAGTTCCTACGTTTCAGTGGGAGGGTGAATGCAGAAGACACTGGCGTGTTTATCTTTAGGATGCCATCTCCAGGATGACATTTTGTGCCCCCGCCCCCCGTTTTTTTCTCAAGCACACACACACAGGCAGAAAATATCTGATCACTGTAACTCTGCAATAGCATGTGCTGCTCTTCCTCGGGCCTTCCGTACTTGGATTTTCAGGGAGCTGAAACTCTGTGACTCTCCAGCAGACAGGCCTTTCACTCTGAAAGGCCTGCGGGCCGCAGGAGGACAAAGATGCTGCTCCCACTTCTGCTGTGCCAAGGCTGCGCTCGGCCCTGCTCTCGGCACAGAGAGCCCTCGGGGAGCTGGGGCGGCCGTCCTGCTGGCCGGTTCACACAAACAGCCAGCAAAAAGCTGCTGGGTGTCCTGGAATCGCTGCAAAGGTGGGCAGGATTTTAAAATCTTGAGCTGGATTCTCGGCCTCACCGCAGCTGCTCCTGTAAAGGGTGTCTCTGCAGCAGAGAGCACTAAGTCGCAGGCCCCTGCCCTGCGGCTCCTTGCTGCGGGACACGGAGAGGGCAGGGCAGCTGCAGCACCCGCTCCCCTCCCTTCGCAGGCCGGCAGCAGGAGCGCAGGGAGCACAGAGGTGATTTGCATCCGGTTTTGCTTTCCATACGTGTGTGCCCGGAGGGATGTGGCATGGACACTCCTTCTCTTCTTTTACATGAGATGAGAGGAGCTCAAGTCATGAGAGAAGTTTGCTGCACAACTAGGAGACAGTCCTGCCCAGAGCAAGGGTGCTTACGTGAATTATTAAAAGGCAAGTACCGATTAGTTGACTTTCTGCTCTCCTAAACTTATTTTCGATTTTGACTGGAAAAAAAAATTACATCAGAGAATAAATTTTTCTCAGTCAGCTGCACTTTCTGTTTTCTAACCACATAAAAGTTTAATGCAGCAAAAGGTTAAAAATAACTTACTGTGTTACAACGCTTTTAAAACACACAAACATCCATACTATATGGGGGGGTTTGTAAAGATATTTTTGAAGTTACATATGAAATACCAGTGTCCTGTAAAGAAAAGCCTAGATGACTTACACAGTGCTTTGTTCTTTAGGAAAGTTCATTGACAAAAGCAGGCACATTCTGCAACACCCTGCAGAGTCGCTTTGTGGAATAATCGATTCTATTTGAATGTCTTACTCGGGCGGCTGCGGTTACCCGTGAGACCGGCTCTGGGCTCGCGAGGGTTAAGCGCGCCCGAGCTGCCCGGAGCTGCCCGGAGCAGGCCAGGCCAAGCACGGGCAGCGAGGCCCGGCCTGGCGGCGCTGCCGCAGTCGGCACCGCGGCGCAGCAAAAGTTTGTATGTGATTTTCGGCAAGCCCCCGCGTGACGTCACCTCGCCCAGATAATCCCGGCACAGTCAGCACAGGCCTCCTGCCTCCCCATTGGCGAGCCCCTCGTCAGCAGACATCTGAAGATAATTATTATTGGCCAGGCAATTATAAGGGGAACCGCTGTCACGGAGACCTGGCGCGCTGCAGCAATGCCGGCCGCGGCGCCTCCAACATCGGCGGCGCTTCGGCTCTCCCGGCCGCCCACCCATGGCGGCCGCCAACCAGTCCCTCGGCTCCGGGCGCACCTCGGCTCCGGGCTCCTTTCTGCCGCGTATCTGACCGAGCCGGGGATTTCTGCAAAACCAGAGTTTGCTTGCTCACCGCAAATAAAGGACGAGGCCAGCAATTCCTCATGCAGCAACTGAGCTGAAATAAATAGATAAATAATAAGCAAACAGAAGTCATCTGCACATTATTTACTACATCCCTCTCCTCTCTTTCAAAAAGTTTAGGAAGAGGTGATGCCAGGAGTTTGAGCTTGTAAATCATTTTACGCAGTCATTTTAATGTTTGACTTAGTCCTGATCTGACTGAAATCAAAACTCCCATAACCTGAGCGTGCTAAGATCAGAGAGCTTCAGTATCTGCTCTTCCAAAAGGCAGCTCTCTAAGAGCACTGTGCTTAAACATTAACAGCCCTTGCCATGACGTGAAGTGCAAGGGGCTTCAGGACAGCGAGCGGCTGTACATGTTCCTTAGGCTCCTCCAAACACTTGTCCAGCAGTTCCGAGACCCAGGATCAGCACTTTGCCTCGCCGCCTTTGCCACCATAACCTCCATCTTTCGCTCTTTCCTCCATGTGAGGGAACCAGCCTGGGGGATGCAGCAGCCAGGGGACGAGCACAGAGCCCAGCGCCAAGGGACACGCAGACCCTCCCAGCCTTTAGGCGCCTGGGAACAGACCACCCCTTTCCTTGATGCCAAGGCTGCAGGCTCAGCACTGCGCGCCGGGCGCAGGCTCTGCCGAGGCCCCCCTCGTGATGCCCCTGCAGGACAGGGGCCTTCTTAAAGCAAGGCGGGCATCTCTGGCGTGGAGCAAGGGGAGCTCACCCACTGTCACCGCTGCCGCTCCCTGCCGGGCTCCGCTGGCGCCCCCTCAAAGACTCCAAAGGCTTCTGGAGGCAGGTGGCGGGCCCAGCACCTCAGTCCAGCTCAGTTGGGCAGCTCACGGCCCTCGTGCGTCTGTCCCGAGTGCACAGGACAGTCGCTGAGCCCGCAGCCACAGTGGCCAGGGCAGCGGAGCAGCAGCACGGGCCCTCGCTGAACTGAAGCAGCCAGTTCAGTGACGGGGCTGCCTGCCAGCCAGGCTACCCGTGGGCTCTGCCATGGAGCAGCTGTGATTAAAAGGGCCTGCTGCTGCTCAAGTCAGTCCAAAAGGCAGTGGGTACCACAGGGATTTGTGTCCTGCGTGAAACTGGACTCTGCTTTCATCTGAAAGCCATGCTCCAAAGACACTCCTCAAATTCCAAAAGACAGGGTCAGCTCATTGGAGCCACCTGATCCCACCTGATACTCTTTAGTCTTCTTTTTGGCCTTGTAAGGTATCAAGAAATACTTCTGAGATGGAAGCAAAATAACAAACACCACACCTATACGTTAGGATGACGTGTTGCATCCCAATTTAAATGACTATTACAGACCTTTTTTTAAAGCAATACTACCTACTCCATCTTCCTGTCAAAAAGAATGAGCAACCATGTTTATCCCTACAACATATTGTTTAACAACCTCATCTGAGGTCACTCTTACGTTAATGATGTTTACTTTAAGGTTATGACTACAACGTCAAGGAGGCACTTACTGCCACTGATGATTGGGCAGACAAATTTGCTGTTATAATCTGATATGAAGCAGCAAGGCATTCCTGCACAGCCCATGGCTGCTGAATTTTACTGGCTAAGCAGCCCCAGATGCTCACACTCTGGAAAGAGGAAGTGTTTCATGAAGTTAGTTAATTCCCCCATCACGATTAAAAAAACCACAATTTATCCTGAAACTCAGACAGATCTCCACTTTCAAGAGAAGTCTGCTATGACAGGGTACACAGGGCACAACCTCCTCTCACTTCAGAAAAGCATCTTAAGCCTTGGGCCGTGGGCAGATTGCTCTTTCCCTCTGCCCTCCTGGGAATCGAATGCATTCACTCATCCGGCCCCTTGAAGCAGATGCCGCTAGAGGAAAAGTGTGTTCACACACGTCATCTGGACTCTTTAGCTGCACAGCAAAAGCGCCAAATTGTGGGTCCCCTCCTCTGAACCCAGGAAGTGGGAGCCTCGTGTTGCTGGAGCCACAGCAGGCTAACGCCTGTAGCAAATGAGAGAGGGAGGGACATTCTAACAGTGCTACTTAGCACTGAGACAGTACCTGATATCCTGAGGGCACACTCCACACATTACCTACACCATCAGGGCACCCCATGGGATGTTTCAGCATTGCTGCCCCCACGCTATTGCTCTGCTGGGGAAACTGAGGCCTATGAGAGGTTATGTAACTCTCCTCAAGGTCACACCACGAAGCGCAGCAGAGTTGCGGGCAGGGCACACGAATCCTGGGTCCTTGTCATGTCCTTAGCTCACTCCTCCACGCTGCGTCTCTCACAGGTTATTTGGTTAATATATACTCCCAGATACCACCCCCTCCATCCTCTTTTACTGGTTTGTCCTATTCTGATGCCAATTTTCTTCTGGAACATGAACAAAATGGGAAGCATCCAACACTCCCAGCCCAAGAATATCTATGTGGTCTCACTGCTACTGAGGCAAGAGCCACACAGAGCATCCTTCAAGGTCTAGTGAGCTTGCCTTCAGGAGAGCGGAGCCTTAGCAACACCTCAACGGTCATTTGAATACTACTGCCCTCAAAATATGCAGAGGAGACACTGAAAGAGCCTAGCGAGTCCCTGCTGGACACCAGGAAGGGCTTGCTGAGCCTTGCCAACTTAGGCACCAAAGCTCCCAGCCCTCAGCCACTCCTGCCCTGTCATCAGCACAAGCAGGGTGTTGGGTGAGGGGAGGTCCTCACGATGGGGTGCAGATGCAACACAGACCTCAAGAGGAGCCACCAGGATAGGATGAGTCACAGGCACAACCAGGGACCAAGACTGCAGGTGCAGAGTGTGGGGCAAGGGTGGGCACGAGGGCAGAGTGTGGCGGACGCAGGGTGCGAGGGCGGCACCAAGGCCGAGGCAGAAGCCGAAGGTGAAGGAGAGAGGAGGATGCCGGGCGCCAGGTGTGGCAGAGAGCGGGTCCCAGCCCGCAGCGGGGAGCGCACGGGCCCAACAGGTGGGGCGGGAGGGCAGAGTGGGTGCTGCCTGCAGCCGGGTTGAACCGGACCATCCAGGACAGGCAGAGGTGTCTCTGTGTGTGCGTGCATGCATGTGTGCACATGCATGTGTGTGTGTGTGTGTGCATGTGCGTGTGTGTGTGTGTGTGCACATGCATGTGTGCCTGTGCCTGTGTGTGTGCGCGTGTGCTCAGGCCAGAGAGTGGCAGCAGCGCCGAGCCCCGCACCCCCGGCCCGCCAAGTTAATCGCCGAGCGGCTGCGAATGAAGTTTCCGCGGGCTGGGGGGGCAGGCAGGGGCGCGTGGCTCCATTTCACACACACACACACACAGAGACATGGCCACAACTTGTGCTGTGCGCTCGGCCAGAGGGGCTGGGGGCAGCAGGCGCAGGAGGAGGAGGGGAGCGGGAGGAAGGGCCGGGGCAGCGCCGGGCACGTGCGCGGCGCCGCGCAAGGAGACGGGAAGGGCGCGGAGGGTCCCGCGCGCCCCCGGCGCGGGCAGCGCCTCGGCGG
>VWPW01017286.1:811426-930160 GCA_013389825.1 Crypturellus undulatus | reverse complement strand
TCAGCGGCCGCGCGCGATGCGGAGCAGAGAGGCGCGGAGCGGGCGCCGCCCGAGCCGCCGCGGGCTCGCGCACTCACCAGTTCTCCTGCATCCACTGGATGGCTTCATTCTCGTTGAACTGCTTCTCGAATTCGTATTCTTGCAAAGTCAACACTGACATGTTCATTGGACCGGCCTCCGCGTGGTGGGGGGGGGGCGCGGGGGGATGGCTGCCTGCGCCTCCGCGCTGCCTGCGATCTGCCCGCCTCGTCCCTGCGCGCCCGAGCGCCCTCCGCTCGCCCTGCGCGCCTCAGCGGTAGCCCCGCTCTGGCATAGCTCCCCGGCCCGCTCGCCTTCTCCTCCCGTGCCTCGAGGTCTCCTCCTCTTCTGCATCCACCCTCAGAGGAAATGGAGGCGGCGCGGTCTTAGTGCCCGTCCCCGCGGCGCGGCGCGGCGAAGCTCAGCCCCGCTCGCCTCGCCTCGCCGCGCCGCGCCGCGGTGGCGCAGGGAGACCGGCGCGCAGCGGGGACACCTGACACGGGGACAGCCCGCAGCGGGGACACCGGCCCCCACCGGGGACACCCTGACACGGGAACAGCCCGCACCGGGGACACCGGCCCCCACCGGGGACACCTGACACGGGGACAGCCCGCACCGGGGACAGCCTGGCCCGCACTGGGGACACCCCACAGCAGAGACACCCCGACACGGGGACACCTCTGCCTGGCAGCTCCTGTCCCCAGCACCACCCCCACCCACGCTGGGCACCCGCACCACGGCTGGGGGCTCCCCGGCACCCCGACCACAAGCTCCACATGGGACTGGACAAGCAACACATGAGCCCTTTGGCCCCCAACCAACCCACCCAGTCGCTTTTGGCATCTAACTACAACACACACCAGCTGCAGGCGCTCCCGCGTCCCCAGCACCCCCGCATGCCACCCGCCTGGCTCATGAGGGCGAGAGGCTGCTGCTGAGCTGCCTCCCAGAGCCTCCAATGCCTGTTGGGCCCCTGCTGCGCCCAGAGCCGTGTGCAGGTTGTGCAGGCCTGGGGACAGCATGGGGTGCTCTGCACACAGGGTTGGACACTCCAGTCTGAGGGCACTGTCGCCTTGCTAGCTCCGCCCCCAGCCACAGCACGCAGTAACCTTGTCTTCCTAGTGCCTTGTGGTGCTCACACACTGCTGTCTCAGCAACATCCCTGCTACTTGGGCAGCATGTGAGGTGCTCTCCTGACTGCGGTTTCACGCAAAACCCGCAGGATCCTGCTGCTCACACTGCAACTGCGAGGCAGCTCTCAATTATTATTTATTGCTACTGTGCCCAGAAGCCCAAGATGTCCCAGGCCCTTCCTCAGAAGGGACCGCAGTCGGCACAGCCTGCACGGGGGTTCCCCAAGGCCAGAGCGGCCAGGAGGAGCACGGTGCGCAGGAGGTGTCACCGCTGCAGCAGGTGGCCCCGGAGCATGGGCCAGCGGCAGGTGCACGGTGCCCAGTACCACGTGGGATTCCCTGGCATTGGCGAGGGGTGCCCTGCATGGAGCGTGTGCTGCCCACGTCCCCCGTGCCCGTGTGCACGCCGAGGCCGGGCCTCCTCCAGAGCCATACTGCCTGCGGGCGCCACCCGAAGAGCAGCCACCTGGGATACAACGTGTGCCAGGGCACAGCAGCTGCCAGTTGCTGAAGACAACCTCTAAAGAAGCAAATCTGGACCCCAGTGCTGAGACAATATTAACATATTCTGTAAATTCACTTCCACGAGTGGCATGGAGGTGAATTTTTTCCCATCTTACAGTTGATGCAGGGAGATAGCAGCCCTTCTCTTAGCAAGCTTATAAACCACCTGGGCTATCCCCCACCACATGGGCTATCTTGGTGAATAGATCCAAAGGATGGAAAATGCCATTTTGGCCTTTTGCAAAACGCTGTCCAATAACTCTTGAATCAAACGTACTTCCTTTTCTTTTAGATGTAAACACTGCCATGCTTCCAATTTTTTTGCTTCCCTCCTGGATAAAATCTAGCTACACACAGACTCTTGTATTTGTTTACAAGGAAATATATACTTGAATGTTAACAGCCAGGGCTATTCCCAATAAGTTACTGCACCAAATGAATTTAAGATACTAGAAATCTTATGTTTTTGGAAAGATTCCCCAATATCATTTTTTTTTGCAGCCACAATCTATTTTGCATTAAAAACTTGGGTGGCTTAATGGCCTATTGCATTTCATGAGTGGGTTGTAATTTATGGTTTGGGTTCCCCTGCAAAAGAAGAAAGTTGTTAAGAAAAAAATGCTCAGTAGGCAAAGGTTTCCAGAAGGCGCTTGATGGATAGAAATACTCTGAAGCAGCAGAACAGCCAGAGGATTTGGGATACCTGCTGCCTTGCACTGCACACCTCCTGAGGCCCACGCCAGAGCTGGCAGGGTGCACAGGATTAAGCAGAACGTGATGAAATGCTATGGCAAGGTCTCCTCTGGGCTCGGGCTGCCGCAGGCATCCCGAGGATGTTAACAGCTACCATAGGATTTCTACCTAGAGATAACCCCCATGGGACCCGCGTTCAGAGCTCAGCCTAGAGCGACCGCGCAGGGCATCGTGGAGCAGTGAAAGCCTCAGCAGGACCTGACGGTCAGCTGCAATAGTTTCAGGAAGTGCAGGGACAGTCTCAAAATGCTAAATTCTATGGGGATTCCTACGTGCCTTAAAAACACAGCGGGAATTTCTCCAGATTTTACAGAGCTCGCAAGATTTCTGCAGAGGTTAAACCATCTGCAACAAATCCTTCTTCCATTGCTGTCCTAGGCCCATGGGAGCTACCTGAGAATCCCTCCTGCCACATGACTAGCTGGACGGTTAAACGCAAGCGCCCACTCTTTTACAAAATCTGCAGGGGTGCTGGAAGGGTGTATTAGATCTCCATGGCCCTGTGAGGCTGGCAGGCTCTGCTTATACACTGGTAGTTGCTTATATCGGCACATTCAAGAACAATAAACAAAAATACCATTGTCTACTCTAAGGGGAAATAGCTTTTATGTAACCATTAAAAAGTAACTTAATTCTCATCAGTGTTCTCACAGAACTTCTAACATGAAGTGAAAGTGGTAAACACCTTTTCCAAGAAAGGGTGCGGGGGGAAGAATAGGGTTGCAAAACAATAGGGTTGCAAATTCCTCGTCAAAAGACAAGGAATACAATCTTAGTCAATCTTTCTATGCACATTCAAGTGCATATTTATGTATTTTTTTCTATGGGATCCTTGTTTCCTTAGTAAGTGGGTAGTTATTGAGCATTCTTTTGTATTCTACACATTTAATATGTTGCCTAAGACTTTATAGCATGTGTACCAGTTAAATGCTACATTTTATAACAGTTAGACATTAATGTCATTTCCATTTTAGCCCAAACCTTTCGGTTGAATAATACAAGCAGCTTCATTCAGGATTTACAAAGAATGGTCTAATCAGGTTGGGCACCTTACCATTATCATTCCCGTTATTAAGCAAACACTTTTTCCTCCCTGCGACAGTGCTAATTTATTACAAGAACCTCCAGTGTTTATTGCTGTAAGGAGTAATTCTGAATTGTTTGTTGTGGTGATGTATAGCTCAATCCCAGCTCAACTCTTAGCAGCTGCTGCAAAATGAGAAGCTACATTGCTGACAAGTCAGCATAAGGCAGAGCGAGTGACAAGGAGAGACAACATCGTGACTTAAACATAGCATCAATTACTAAGGCAAACTAAAACCTGAAGGAGGTCTCTCTGTTTGAAAGCTGTTTGCCTTATCTGAGAATAAAGCCACATGCAAAGAATGGAAGCCATGGAAAACTGGAGTTTCCTCTGTATCCCATAAGCTAGAAGCAATCAGATGGTGCCCTTGGATAAGGTAGTGGTAGCTAGAATCAGAAATGAATAAGGGAAGCCTCTCTTGGACCACTGCTGCTCCTGATGGGTCCTAATAAAACGTTTCGGTCTGTCCCAGGGCATAAAGAGAAGTGGCCAAGGGACGGTTATGGTCAAGCTCTGTCAAGCCAGGCCAGCAGATCAGGATAGCCTGTGCTGTGCTCAGGGATGGATGGCTGGGAAGCTGCTTGGACAGATGTGGAAAAAAGCCCATGCAAATCCTCTGAGCAAATTGTTTCAGTGGGAAAGTGTTGGTTCATAATAAATCACTAAGTGCTAATCAGACTTGAAAGTGTCATAAAGAGATGTAAAGCAAAATGATTGTGCCATCTTCCAGATGCACAGAATCACCCACATCTCAACATACTCATATTGCACTCTACTACAACAGTGCACAAGGGATTAGCCTCTCATCATTACCCGCTGTGCTCTGAAGCCAGCCACCTAAGCTCCTTGCAATACTTTTAAGTTGTCTCACACGTTGCAGCAGATAAGGGGACAGGCTGGCGCAAACTGCCACAGGAGCCGAGCAGCAGCGCGAAGGCAGCTCAGGTCCACATCTGTCCTCCTGGCTTTCACTGTTCTGCCTCTGTCTGGCCAGATCAAAGCGCATCATGCTTGTCAGTGGGGTGATTATACCATTGTCACCTTCACCTGAGTCCCTGCTGTCAAAACTTTCTCCACAGTCATGGTAAGCATTCAGTTTGCACTAAAGCTCTGGGCCATGGCGCTGTGCTACAGTCTTTTGTGGTTGTGGCGCACGTGAGGTCTTGCGCATAAAGAGCAGTCCAACAGCAAGACCTCCTTCACAGACATCGCAAAATCAAATATCCCCTTCTTCCACAGAGTCGCAGCAGTCCCAAGCATCTCCCAGACGGTATGCAGAGGTAAAAGGTACCATTTTTTGTTGATATTATCTGCAAATATATCTGCAGTTTTGTGGAATGCTTCATGACTAAAAACAGGGAAGAGGACAACACTAATAGCTTGTTTTCTTCTCTAGAATCTTGGATCTGATAATATCAGTTCATTTTAGAGAAAATGAATTGATTTTCATTGTTGGGAGGCAGTGAGAACAGTTCGTCTTTAAGGGAAGGAGGTGAGACAGAGAAGTGAAAGGCCCGACCTTCAGACCAGAGCTAGCTCCTTTTGCTGAAGCAGCTCAAGCTGTACAGGGAGGTTATGCTGAAAGCCCGTGGTAGAGATTGGGCTAAGTCAGCTGTTATGGTGGTTGGTGCTGGGAACAAACTGATAACAAGCTGAAAACAATGCTTCATGTGATTAATGCTCTTATTATATCTGCATATTTATGGATACATATGTGTGTATTCTGACTGATGAGCGAGGGGAGATACAAAGATAGTGACAAGTGTTTGTGCAACAAACACTTTCTCCCGGTACTTTTTCCTGTCTTTGAATTTCTTGCAAACCTGTTTCTGCATAATCTTTGAAAATGCCCAGAAAGCTGACAGGTACCTAGACGAGGTGGCCATGCAAAGAGATACTGGCCCTTCTGCAAGCTCGTGGCGAGGTCGTCCTTGCATTTGGAGCCTCTAGCACGGAGCCTGCCTGCCAGCTGCGATTAGGCAAGTGGAGCCACACAGCCCTGGACTCTCTGCTCACTCCCACTCTGTGCAGGTTTGGCTGCTTCCAGAGCCAGCGTGGTTGATCCTGCTATCTCTCCTCAGCAAATCAGTTCACTCCCCTGCCCAAAAGGCTGCAACGCAATAGCGCGATTGCCAAATGTCCCGCAGGCTCTACGCCAGCTACGGCAGCTTGCACGGATACAGATCCTGATCGCGGCACAGGTCTGGCACCGTCCCAGGCAGGACGGCTCCGCTGAGCTCAGCAGCGACGGGATTTGGTGCAGCGCTCACTGTCTGAGGCAGCAGAGCCGGTGCCGGTGTTTGGAAATTGCCTTCATCCCACTCATGCCTGCTGCCCATTAGGAGATGAGAGTCACCACTTTGAATCCCCCGGCAGGAAAGCAACAACAGGATTAATTCCTGTTAATTACGACTAAACCATTACAGTTCGTGTTACTATTGATTACTACTGTTATTAAATCATACACAGATGCACTAGGCAAAGCCCATGTAGAAACTATGAAGATGAAGGGCAGGATTTCAGTCATCAGCTGCGCTGTATGACCTCCACGATGCTGATGAGATCACCCAGGTATGTACAAAGGCTCGCTGATTGCAAAGGGGAAAACGAAGCCTCGCTCTTCAGCATGACAATGTCACATTTAACCACACAAACACTGATTACAGCCCATTTGAGGGATTTACCAAAAAAGTGATGCCAAAGCTGCGGCTTCAAAAATGAAAATGGGAAGTGATTGCTAAGCTTTTTCCCCGTTCTTTTGTTTCATCAGTTGAGCTGATACTGCACTCACTGATGAAGGGGGTACAAAAAGCTGGGCCTGTCTTTATAGTCACCTCCTTTAAAACCTTTAGTTCTGTGTAGAAAAGTTAGTTGCTCTGTGCTCTTTGGATTCTGTGCCAAAAAAAAAGTTTATGAGGACTTTATTTTGCAATTTAGAGTTATGTGTACTTTAGAATACAAGAAAAAAAAGAGGTTGTGCAGAAAAATAGCTACATAGGAAAGTATAACTATAACAAAAACTAACACAAAGTTTTAGAGAACCTGTTTTTTTTAAGGTTCACCTTTGTTTTTAAAAATATCTTTGAGAATCTTTTGGATTTTTTAGCCTCAGAAGTCCTTTCTATTGGCATGAACAAGGTTTATGTTAACACCATGGTCAAGTCATAAAGGGAGAAGAACAAATTAAAATAGTGATGAAACTGAAAGGATTACTGTAGGAAGTCAGCAGGATCAAGGGGAAGATTTTGTTTCCAGTTGTGTAGTGAGTACATCACTGTTTCAGAAGCATGGGGAAGGTGGTGGCGAGGCTATCCTCTTTTACCCAAACACAGTAGTCACCTGTCCCAGTGACACAGACAGATTCATCATTAGTCACTTTAGGATCATCTCATGTTCAGAGACATGGGTGCCTCGCAGTGCCATCTGCGATGTCCTCTAGCACCCCGCTTCGCTCCAGCAGTGGAAGCCCTAAAGCCAGCCAGTCCTGAGGACAACCTACACCACCTCTTACGGACGGAGACATCACCATTTGGGCAACCCATGAATCAAAGGCTGTTTGCACTCTAGTCGAGGAGTCACGGGAATGATTCTTGCGGAGGTTACTAGTAGTTTGAAGGATGAATGCTATGTGGGGAGTGTTCCAAAACAGTAGGTCATCCTGCTGCCTGCGCTCCACCAATTGCCAAAGCAGCAGGCAAAGACTGCCCAGGTGGAGTGGAAGAGCCACCCTTGTTGCCCCAGAGGGAAGTTTCTGCTCCCTGCTCTCCCGCTGGCTCTGTCCTGCGTTGGCCTCCCATCTCTGGCCTCTCCTGACCCCTCACTGAGCTGATTCTGCTGGTGGTGAAGTCACCTCAGGAGGAAAAAAAAAAAAAAAAAAAGGAAAGGAAAGCACAGAGTGAGTGAACAGCTTGGGTAGTGAATTGCACTGGCTGCCTGGTAGGCCCGGTCTTGCTTGCAGAGGGAGTGAAGAGCATGGCTGCTGGTGGGGCTGAATGTAATAGGCACAGTGGGATCCCCCCCTTGCACTCTCTCAGAGAGACAGAGCTATTGGGTTGCTGTGGCCAGCTCATGAAGCAGTGTGCTTGGATCAAGGGCTCAGGGATGGGCAGGGAAAGAAAGACCACTTGCTAAAGAAGGTAAGGGTGCTAAAAAGCAGTGTTAATTCACTTTAGCTTTTGTATACTCCTGAACAGACACATTGCTTCTCATTTTCAGCTTTCCACTAGCAACCAGAGTTCTTCAGAGACTCATTTTTATTTTGTTTTAGTGAATAAATGGTCATCTATCCAATCATCTGTAACTTGGGAAATGCACAGTTGTACAGCTAAATATTGTCCAAGGATGAGTTTGCATGGTGAAGAAGTAGCGTGAACCTAGAGCAGAAAACAACTCACTAACCAAGACTGCAATCCTTGAACAGAATAGCCCTAGGCTAGTTTTCTGGCTAGAAAGATGCAAGTTCCAGTTTGCTTCACTTGGTCAACATGCACTGGATGTGGGACTGCTCCCTGTTTTGAAGTGATCCCAGTTCTAGCACCAGGACTGCAGCTGTAAGTTGTTGCCTGGGCCTAACATAGGATATAAATATACCTGTTTAAGTAGGACTGAATACGAAAAAGAGAGTGACAAAATCTGTCAAAATCTGTGTTGGGTTTTGTTTGTTTGTTTGTTTTACCAGTATTTTACCAGCTGCAGTAAAAGTCTTTCCAAGAAAATGAATTATCTTGCCACAGGAAGATAAAGAAATCTACCACTGCCCTTGTTCCCATACTTACTTACCCAGTCATTGCCTTCTCCCCTTTCCAGGACAGTCCACAGATGGCCGATGAGGTTTCTAGCATGCACCTACGACTGCTGAATGAGCATGACTACAGAGCACTCTGAGGCTCTGACCAAAGGAGGATGCTTTACACTTACAGCTATATTGGCTTCTATACACTGAGGACATCGAATCAAAGCATCTCCAATCTGAGTTCCCCACCTACTTGAACACGCAGTAAACAGGAACTATGATTTTTATCACTTGCTTGTGATGTGGCCTAAGTTCTGCCACCAGAGACTCACGGTGTGAGCTCTACAAGTCAAAGGAGCCTAATGCTACCTTCTGAACTCAGCAGGATATTTGCTGGACTTCACTCAGGCTTCACTCAAGCATAAACGCACAGTTTATGGTTACACTGAGAACTCGGAACGTAAAAATTGGCATTGGTTGACCCATTTAGCCACAGTTTCCAAGAGACTTCTGACAAGTCACGTTGCGTCTATGCTTCGATTTTTCCCCGAAGAGCAAAACTAGCAACGCTGCCAATATTGGGGATTTAGCAAGGCTAAACTCATTATTGGGTGTTAAAAGTTTGAAGACACTCAAAAGGAAAGTGTTATTTCATGTACAAAGCCTAGTTACTGTGTTACATACGTGCTACAAATACTGTCCACAAATTTAAAATGTGTCATATTTATACTGTTAACAGTATAAACCCTTGTCTGTTATTTGTGGTCATCAATGAAGAAAGGTCCAGATCCCACAGCACTGTAGCTAAGTGTGAATTACTAATAAGTCATATAACATAATGACTGCACTTACCATGATGATCCTCTGAGACAAACAGAAAACTCAAGGGTGCTTTTAATTGTGCCAGAAGCACAGCTCTGACTCGGGAGAACACAGAGCTGAAATGAGTACTGGGAAGCCCTGCACAGAAGATGGCTCTGTATGATTTCCTGTGCACAAGGAGGGCGTTTCTTGGGATTTATACCTCTGTGAAGGGTATATATCAACTTCCCTTCACAAGCTGGCCCAAAGGGAGGCAAGCTCTTGCTCTGTGCCTCAAGCCCTTTAAGATACTACACAAGCAATGTGAGGGGAAAGGGAGCAGGGCCATCCTGGTGCATGCTGGAGAGCCTAACCTAGACAGGCCAGAGAAGGAAGGTCTCTGTGCTCTCTCTGCCATTTCCATTGGGCTCAGTGATGGACTAGACACAAATGCCTTAAAAAAGTGATCATCTTACAGGTTAAAGCTGATAGTCTTTCTGTTTCTTGCAGCAGTAATCATTGAGGTAGATAGGTTACCAGGCAGCCCCCAGGTTACTACAAGTTTTAAAAAGAATAAAGGAAAAGCATCAAACCCTCTCAGTCATAAGCTGAACTTCCCATCACCTCAGCTCACTTGCCACTACAAAGTATCATGTGAGTGGGAAGAAAGGGTAGCGCTTGGCCGTAACGTCATGGAAGCCTACCCAGAGGAAGATCGCGCTAAGTCTGCACACAAGTATCACTGCGGCTGCACAAGCTGCCTCCCCAGAGCAACGCGGGGCTTCTGTGCCCCCATGACCCAGGTGCATGCGGTGCCTCTTCCGGAAGCATCTTCCTAAGGACAAGCAGAGATGCTCTCGGGACGCGGCTGAGGGCAGCAGGAGCCCGGCCAGCCCCGGCATCCTCCGCTGCTCCCGCCGCTCGCGGCTCCCGGCTTCTGCTGACTGCCTGTGCCCTCTGCTGGAGCCTCCCGCTGGGACAGCTCCGGGCGAGCACCGGACCGAGGCTGGCCAGACCGGCGCGCCCGGAACCACTCCGAGGCCCCGACGGGATGGCTGATGCAAGTCCCGGGAGAAGCGCTGAGCGCCTGAGGCCACAGGCTGGCTCCGGACAGCCCTCCTGGCTCCCCGGGTGCTCCCCTCCGCGCGGGCGCGGCTGCTCGGTGCCCCGAGGGACGCGCGGGGCACTCTGCCTGCGCGAGGCGCTTGGGCGCGGCAGGCGGGGAGCGCGGGGCTCTGCTGAGGGACACCTTGCCCGGGGAAGCGCCAGGTGCACAGCGGCAGCTCGGCAACAGAGCTTGTTTGCTAATAAGAGGCACATCTGGGTTAGGAAGCAGAATGCCTGCGGTAGGTTTTTACTCAAGTTTTGGCTCTGCAGAAGCCCATGTGGGAACAGCAGTTTGCACCAGTTGATCCCATCCAGCCAGGTCTGCTAGGAGTTCCCCAGAGATCTCTTCTTCTGCTGGCAGCGAGGCAGGGAAGAACTCTGTTTCATGCTCGCATCCAGCACAAGCATCCTGAATCACATTTGCATTAAACAGTGTTGCAAAGACCTCCTGGAGACCCACATGAACAACAACAAATCGTGAGTTACTGGTTTGCTGGTTCTGAGGGGCCGTTATGGATGCACATGGTTGCATTTTGGGGATTGCTTCTACTCTCGGCTACAGTGTGAGGATAGTGGAATCACCTTGAATTTACTTCAGAATAGTATAATGTTTTCACAAGGGAAATTCTGCTCCATAAGAGCCCATCATCACACACCTGCACACCACCACTACTCTACACAGAGTGACAGGACAGGTTTTGATCCAGTTAGACAGATACTGGTAAATCCTCCTACATTAATAGTATTGTCATCTACAAATGAAAGGTTCTGGCCTGACTTGCCATGAGGGCTCCAAAGTGTCCCTTGGAGCCTCTGCTCTGTGTGTCCATGCTGTGGCTGCTGTCTACATGAACAGGCCTCTAGTCCAGGCCCCTTATATAGGTCTCAGCACCCAGATAAATATGAAACATGGATTTTTTTCCCCATATTCATCCTTTATTTCTCTGGCAGTAATAGCCTTTAGCACTTTTCCCTGTTGTTTTTCTTCTATAGACGTCCAATTCCATTTCTTCTGTGGATTTATTACCTGTCACCTGTCACCTCTCCATTCACACCAAACTCAAACGCCTTGGCTTTGGAATAGTTTGGGAAATAAAGATGACGACAGAACTGCACGCTGCATGGAATAAATTGTTGCTCCAACAACTAAAAAAACAAATAGCAAACAGAGCAGAAAGAAATCACATCTTCTACCCATCTGCACACACATGCCCCAGAACCTCTCAACTATGCTTGGCATTTTGTGCTCCTACAGCAGGCACTTCATAAGCGCGCTGGCCTACACACCTCCTTGGCAGAGCTCCACTCACATCCACAACTCCCTCCTGTGGGGCTGCCTTCGGCTCCGCAGGCCTCCTGCTCTGCCTCTGGGAAATGCTGCTCATTCCCCATCCCGGGCAAAGTGGCCAGTCTGCAGTTGGGCCATAGACTTGGGCTGCCCGGGTGGACTCAGGGAAACTCTGTTTCTCGTAAAGCCCTGAACTCCCAGCAAAGCGCCCAAACTTTGTCTTGCAGCCCTTTTTCTGTTGTGGCCCTATGGTGTCCTGAGGGCATGGAAGAAGATATACAGTGCTCAAGCCTCTCCTGAAACCAGAGGCAAACCACTTCTCACCTGTGTTTTCTCTACAGAGGAGCCTGTGCTCAGGGACAGAAGATAGAGAGGAGAGAGAAAAACTACTGAGGATCCAGGAGGAAATGAAAAGAAACAAAAGGGAAAGGGCAAACTATTCTTGAGAGACTTAGACAACTACATTTGTTCAGGTCTTTCAGCCCTAATTTTGTGTACAGAAATACTTACTGAAGCAATCCATCTCTCTCCTATCTATGTATTTTGAGCAAATGCACACATCTTTAGTATCAAATGTCTCCTAGGTATCTTGTAAAATACAGTGTAACATGCAATAAAATAATAGTTTGTATATTGCAACCTGACTGAGTTATGAGAGGAGCCAGGGATGAAATTAATGATGCATTTACAACAACTTACCACAAACAGCACTTTTATTTTGATAGCTGAAACTAAGGACAGTTTTGCTGGCCATTTTTGAAAGCTATTTCTCTGCAATTTCAGCCTGGAAGGTCACCACACTCCCTCTACCAGGACAAACTAGCTCTACAAAAAGCCGTGCAGTAGCTCAAGCTGCAGGGAAGACTGAGTCAAAGTAAATTATGATTATGGAAATGTAGTTTCTGACTTCCATAGAATAGCCCCTGTCCTTCTGCCAGCCACAGTAATCACCACCTTGCTGCAGCATCTGTTACTTCGCTCTCCTCACGCTTGCAGAGCCTGGCTGACAAATGGTGACCTCAGTCAGACGCTAAGGAACTGAAACCATCATCTGCTGGTTGATAACTCACTTATTCAAATACTTCATAAATGGAGTAGCACAAGGACTGAATCGCCTGGAGACGACGCCTCAAGGTCAAGCCTCTTTATACTGACTCCCAAGCCTCTGTATATTCACTCCTTAGGTAGGAATAGATCTACCTTCTGGAGCCAAAGGACTAAAGGATCTTGATCGGCAAGTGCTAATGCTCTTTTAAACACATCTGTCTTCAGATAAATCAAAGCTTCAAACATGCAATATTTCCTTTTCTCAAAATGCTTTTTAAAATATCCAAACCAAATACAGATCAGAAATCATTTTAATTTCAACAGTGAGAATCAAAGGAAAAATGACACAGGCCAAGTTATGAGAAGTAGCACTAAAGGCAGGCATGACTGGGTGGAAGCTCTCTAGACTACCAGATGAACACAATTGCACCACAAATTTTAACTGTTAGGCCAAAAAATGAAATTTTGTTGCCAAGTGCACAGAATTTAGCTTGAGGTGATTAAAGTCACTCAGAAATGCAGACTAATTTAGCTTTTAGTCCGTATCTTGCGTTCCCCTTGGGTGCCTGTAAAATATTATTAGAAAATTACAAAATTTCTCCTCAATCCTTATAAATCTAAAGGTTCAAATTTACACTTTGTTTTTGTTTTTCAATTTAGAGCAAGAGGCATCAGCTAACAGAAATCCAGAGAAATATTCATTTGTGATTCATTCTTACCATTTTGTCAAAACAAAGGGAACAACTGCTTTAGATCATCTTCAAGCTATGCTAATTTTCAGTTTTTGATCCATTTCTGAACTGAAAATCCTTTACTGAGCTGGCCACCAATGACACGGGGAGGGATCTGTTGTGTCCTCTGGCGTCTGCTGAACGCAGGAATTTCAGTAAACAAATGGGTACTTCAATACCACTTAAATATTGAGATTTCAGTCTGTAATAGTTGGGCCCTGTTGGATCAGAATTTCCCAAATTTCCATTTATAAGACAAAATCCTAACTGGCACTTGGATTTTGGTAGAGAAAGTGTGTTTTCACCCATTCTGCACAGGTCTGTGTCTATTGCCTTACAGAGCCAGATTTCTGGCATGTTTGAAAACAAATTGGACTCCTTCCTTTCCCTCCTACTGAGCAGCACTGCATATTCTGCAAGGTACTCAAGGTATCCTGAAGAGCCCCTGACTTCAAGCTGAAGGCCAGTCAGCTGTCTCCTGAAAAGAAATATTGAAAGCCACGTGCACATCTTCCATACTGACCTGCAGAAGGGGAAGGACAGTGCAATTTCCCATTGCTTACAATCCTTGCAGCCACAAGTAAGGACAGCCACGGTGATTGCTGGGATTTGCACACTGACCTCAGCAGAGCTGGGCTGCCAGCCTCGGCCGCGTGTGTAAGCAGACAGCAGTCAAACAGCAAAGTGTTTTGGTCACAGTGATGGGGATTATATTTAAGCCAATGACCTAAAATGGAAAGATTTCCCCTTCTCCAGGCCCTTAGAAAACTGTGTGCATCACAAGACCCTTTACTGAGGCACCCAAGGCTTCACACAGCTGTAGCGGAGACAGGCGCCTTCGGGCATTAGCTTCATCCTCCTTGCTGGAAGCTGGTCACCATTATAAGCCCTCCCCTCTCCTACATTCTGTGCTGTACTTTTATTGCTGTGAATGACTTTGCAAGGGACAATCTGTATGTTTTTGAAATTCTTTTTTTGTTTATAATTTCATTAAGGCATTCTGGGAAAAAATCCAGTCTATTTTTTGTGTCTATTATATTTGCATTGCTAGGTAATATAGCCTTTTACAGCAATGTCACTAAAAAGAAAAAGATCAACCATTTGATCTCAGCTTCTTTTATCAGCTCCAGAAATACATTTTTTTTCTAACCTGCCTCTAAGCACATGATAGCAGCAATTAACGGCCATGGTAGAAACTGCAGACCAAAATACTCAATCTGCTCAATGGGTTAAGGAGAGATCAACACACCAAAATTGCTATCTCTACAAACCACACTCTTAAGTAGGGGTTTTAGCAACAGAAGCGAGACAAAAAAAAGCCTCACAATCCTATTGTCTAAATACAGAATCCACATTTTTTTACCATAATAAAATGTTCAAGCCCAGCATATACTGTTTAGGCTAATCACAGCTGGACCCTGATAAATAATCCAAACTGAAGTCCACTGCCTCACAGATAATAGCATTCTTCCAGAGGGAAAATATATTTTCTAATATGTCTAAGCCTTTATATTTTAGTGACCCACACATATACCTGACTGCACAAGCGAGGAACTGGGCCTGTGCTCCCGGCTGGCCTTGGGATTTGGCTTCTTTCTGAATTCAGTCCATCTCACATCTAGGAGCAAACAGCTGAATGGAAATAATTGGCTAAGGAGGCCATCAGCCAAGAAGTGTGGAGGAGGGCAGCGCTCCTAGGATTGTAAAAGCTCATGTTCCAGTTTCAGTACCTCCGAATTCTGCACAACCCTCACTTATGTCTTCAATTATTATATTTGCAAAGCAAGCTACCAAGAGGCGCCACGCGTCTCCACGAGCAAAGGTAGCTCTAATCATGCAGACACAATTTATGCACTTACACATTCGCCAAAAAAACACTCTTGCAGCAGTTCTGACAGGAGACAGGCGCTTGGATTCCTTAATGAAGTGGGAGCTAAAGAATGCTTTTTCCTTTGGTACCTATCATGTCTGATTTAATTGGCATGGATATAGGTGGGTATAGATGTGGAAATCGAGCAGTCAAAGCCTGACATTGTCTTTCCTTCACCGTGGCTCTCCAAAACATGGGCAGATACCATGAAACACATTTGCTTTTAAACCTGAGTGGCAGTGGAGGAAAGTTCGAGGACAGAGATGAGGACAAGGTACTGGAGCCTGGGTGAATTTCTTTTTTGGTGTGAAAGTGAAGGTCCAGTTTAAGGGTTTTAGAGGATTCTTCCGCAGCTGCCCCATGTGTTCACTGTATCTAGAGCACAGGCTGTCTGCACCCGCCTGAGAAGAGCCTGCTGTGGGGCACAGACAAGCCAGATGCTGCCCTGGCCCTGCCGCTTGCTTCACCTTACACAGGATCCATGCAAGACCCTTCAGTTTTACTCCTATCCTTTCTCTGTCCTTGCCTGGTTAGGCTCTACCTTCTTTGAGATGGGGCCTTGTTTTTTGTAATATTACCTCACACAGTGGGACTGCCACTTGGAGTTAAGAGAAATAGTAATAATGCAACAAGGCTGCCCTGTAAAAATCATTGACCTTCCACGAACCCGAGTTCTACTGCAGCACAGTCCCTTCCTCCAGAGCTGAATTTGGCCTACTTTGGAAGCCACTGAAACAAGAAAATAACCTAATTTTTTGGGTTATGAGCATTCCAGTGGGAAAGTTTGCAGTCATCACCTTTGAAAAATTAGGCTATGATTTTTTCTCTATGACATTTTCTAATGAAAGTTTATTATCAGTAATTTCACCAGAAGTCTGCTACAATTAAAAGCACTTTGTGTGTGCATTGCGGAGTGGGGAGTAAACACACCAGGTTAAGTTCCTTTTTTAGCCAGAGTTTCTTATTTAATTGAACCTGTACTGTTTCATTTTTCTCCTGAGAATTAGGGCAAAAACAAACAGTGAAATTGCCAAATCCGCAACAGCATGGACTTTAATTCCTTGCACAGATTTCTGGTTTTGCAGAATCACGTCTTACACCAAGAAGGGATTTATGCATGATGGCCAGTAAGACAGTTAAAAATGTTCTCCAATGATAAAGTTTGGTTTTTGTTTGTGAAAGGCTTCCCTGTTTGTCAGCATAGCTCTACCTTCAGCATATTCTATTTAAGTACACAAAATGCTTGCATAGGCCTGATTTTTTCTCCATTAAAGATTTACCAACTACAGAAAAATAGAATTGCACCTCCATAATGGTAGCAAGATGAAAAAAAAATCATTTTATTTTTCCTTATTATTTTGTTCTCAGTGGCAAGGCTGTCTGCACTGCCTGGACAGTAAACTATGATGATTTATTAAAATAATAATAATGGTAAATAATAAAACTAATGGCCCCAGGAAGATTGCTGAAGAAGGAAGAAGAACATGCAAATATTACTAACTGAAGGGACATCCCAGCTACTGAAGACTTTGTGAACAGGAGATATGAATGCTGCATGCTGCCTCTGGGCAATTGCTAATTTGAGGCTGTAGTTGTTAGGCCATTTCCTTAGCTGATAGGTGCCTCATAGGAACGAGCTGCATGGCTAACTCAGTGCGGCAAGACACCTCATTGCTGACTGCGAGGACACCTGCACCCTGCAGGTGCCCGCTCCGAGGCCGGGTAAAGTACCTGCCGCAGGCTGGGATCCCTCCACCTGCCTCTGTAGCCAGAGCCGACCTCGTGGCCCAGCGAGGCCGGGAGCTCTGGGCACCACCACGCTGTAGCCAGCGCCGGGAGGAACGGGAAGTGCCACTGTCTGTGGCATGCTCTAAAACTGATGAAACTGTGACTGATGATGCGACAGAAGCTGGAGTAGGCAGGGAACAGCAATCTGCTGCTGCAGCCTCCTGAGAAGGTTGTGGCCTGCTGGGGCCTTCTGAGGCAAAGCACCCAGTGTCATCGCAAATGACGGCTGAACCTTCCCAGGCCTGGGAGGTCTCAGGGAATTCGCGGGCTGGCCTCATTTTGCCCTCCAGCAGCAGGAAGAAGCTTGTATACCAGCCCTCGGCTCGGTGACGGTAGGGAACATCGGCCTCCAAGCATTCTGTGCATCCCTGGAGCGTCACGAGCGCAGCCAAAGCCGGGACAAGCGGGACGCTGCAGAGCTGTGCGCGGCTGCGTCGGCACCGCAGGGCCGGGAAGCCAGCGCAGGGTCAGGAAGCCAGCGCAGCCTTCCGCAGGCAAGGCAGCAACGGTGCCGGCCGCTGCCCTTGCCGGCTGCCTTGCATTCCCCATTCTCCTGCTTTCCCCTCCCAGGAATTAACTGACATGGCACGCCACTTCTAAAACTACTGAACAAAGTGCACAGTTTTAAAATATCTACTTAATTTGGTTTTCAAGCAAAACACCTGCAGTGTTTTCTCACATATATTAGACAGGCATTAGGTGGCAGTGTGCGCTGGAGGCTTGAGGAAGGGGGCAACAGGCAGGATTCATGTGCCTAATTCTCATAGCATGGAAGGGTTGTCCAAGTCTTACTTTCTGTGTCTGGAAAATGGAGGTGAGAGCAATGATCCACTTAACTTCTTCTGAGTATCAATTAGTTCATGTTTTAACAGAGCTCTGAGCATGAAAAATGTGCTCCATGTGTAGAGAAACAGTCACATAGAAAATTTTTCTTTGAAATCAGTTTAATGTGACACATTTTGTCCTTGGTTCCTGCAGTGACATATCTGATCCATAATTCAGAATATATACTCTCAATAGGTGCCTCTTTGGCTTTCAGAGAGAATCAGTAAGAATTTATAGCTAAATCTAACTTCCCAAACTGTCATCTGACAGAGCTGATCAGAGCTAAATACACTACAGCTAACAAGGAGCTAGCAAAACACTTCATAAAGTTATCAAAAGCTAGAGTTGGAAAAACCCTAGTAGGTCACCTAATTCATCTCCTTGCCACTGAGGGATTTTTATTTATTGTACATTTTGCTAGAGCTTTATCTAGGCTGTGGCAAATGTCTTTAGAAGTTCCTGGGAGAATCCCTGTCTAACAACCAAGGAACACTCAGATTTTCTGATCAACTTCAGCCTCATTTTCCCTCTGTTTCACCTCATTAACTCCAGGAAAGAGCACCATCACTTTTCAAGTGTGCAGGGGAGAGCTAGGGTAAAGCCAGCAAAATATCAGCACGTGCTGGATAAATTCTGACCCAAACATGCTTGGACCCACACGTGGGTCTTATCTGGACCCACTTCGATCACACAGTTTTCCCCTGCATCACTGGCTTGGTGCCTCAGTCACATCTCCTGCACTTGGTCCCAGCTCATGCACTTACGCATCCCTTAAGCCAAACCGTGTGTAGCTGTTGCCCCTCGTGCTCGTGGAGGGGCGATCCCTGTTCCTGGGAAAGTAGCACATCAGCAGAGCACCTGCTGCTGGGGTGGAACACGTGGAAGGGCAGCAGACCTTCCTAGAGGTGCAGCCTGGACTCTCAGCTTGCTTTCTTAGCTCAGAAATCCAGAATTCATGCTGTCCTTCCGGGAGTCATATCGCACTGCAGACTCGTTTCACTTGTTCTGTGCTCCCATCCACACCCATTTCTTATCTTCCAGGATAGTCTCTGTGGGATTTTCCCTTCCTTTGGATTATTTCCATCTTTCCCTTTGCCTCAATGAGTTAATTTGCATATTTTCACCTCAAATCTCACACTGTTGTTTTATACCTATGTTGTTATCTTCTATAGTTTTTTTTCTTTTTTTCCTCCAGGGCTTTTACTAATATTTTCACATGATCTGCCCTTTCCCTTACTCTCTCATTACTGAGGACACTTTCATAAAAAACAGCATAACACAAATCTCTATCATCTCATTCATTTTCCTTTTAGGATTCATTTTGCCTCACGCATTTGTGGAAAACCTTATTCCTTCCAAACCCCTCTGGGTAACAAGAAGGTAACCGGCTTCTTTGCTGCTCTCTTCGCTCTATGCCCTTCCCATGTTATTTGCTCAGTCAGCCCTCTGACTTGCAAGATTGGGTTCTTTTTTCATTTTAGCCTCAGACACTGGAACCTTCCTGTATCTCCAGTGAGAGCTGGTGTGCTGGAAGAGCGCTTATTTTCTATGCATGTGTGAGCAGATTGGAAAAAAATTCTCAGCATTCAAAGTTATGCAAAGAATTGCTTTAAGCTAGGATCCTGTCCTCATGCCTCTATTTATGCGTGTGAGAATGATCATGGAATTTTAACTCATGATTGTTTGAGATAACATCAGTAGTTTCCTTGGGTACGTAGCTCATGAGGGATGACTTCTGAGCAGCACTCCTCAATGTAAACTCTCATTTATATGTGGCTGTAAGAAAAACAAAACAAAATTAAAAAACTAATTTTACCAATTAGTTTCAATGAGTTTCTGTTAAATCCTGTCTTTTTTTTTTTTTCCTAGTCTCATTCGTCTGGCTTCTGGACTGCCAAAATGATTTCCAAAGGCTCTTATGGACAGCAAACAAGTCACCCTTTAACTTTCCTTTGATAAACTAGATATTAGCTCTTAGATCCAGGATCCTCTACCTATAATTCCATATTCTTAATTGTTCTCAAAGCTTTCAATTTGCCAACAGCCTTCTCGAATTGAGGATGACAGAGCTGAGCACAGCATTCCATTAATGCTCCCGCGTGTGCCAACACCAAGGCGGCAGCATCACCCCGTTGCTACGTGAGCAGTCTCCATTTATACATCCAAAGACTTAGCTTTTGCTAAAAGAACCAGCTTTTGGGGCCACTCTGCCTAGAAGTTCAAATTACCAACCACTGCTTCCAAGACGCTAGAGAAATACTGCTTGCTCTGTAGCACTCTCCTTTTTATTCTAAGCTATACAAAGGTATAATAAGCTTCAGGTTAAAACCTGTATTGTTCATCATATTTTCAGTTCATCCAGAGAACTACATTGCTCAGTATGACTTCCAAACTAAGCATTTTTGTCATTAGAAACTTTAATGGGGGAATTCCTTTTTTCTGTTTTCCTGATAGTTAGCTGGCATGTATATGGCTAAAAAGTAATTACCAGTTCACCATACACCCAGATATTGATATCTAGACACACTTCCAGATAGGTGTATCTACAAACACATATGCTTGTTCATGAGTACCTGTTTTTAGCCATAATTGACGACTTTTCAGCTAACATTTCTCATATGTACCATGGTGATTTTGTGGTAATCTTATTTATAAGAACTATATGTCTAATAAGACCTAGTCATACCTTACTGCATGTATGTTATATCTCTAATGTTTTCCAAATTTACACTGTCTCTATATAGCAATCTCTTTCAAATTCAAAAGCATCCATTTAAGTTGTTTAATAAAGAGTAACAGTAATAATTATAAACCCATTAATTTCCTCTTCTGATTTCTTTCTGGGTCTCATTTAAAATATTTTACCCAGGACTGATGTCAGAGTGGGAAATAATAATTGAAAGCATCTGGGCCACGCCATCATCTGTTTATAAATATTGGCACAGCTCCGGAGCTTCTCTGAATCCAAAGAGTTATTTAAAATTAAAAGAGCTATTTAAAACTCATCTTAGAAGTACTGAGCTCCTCAGCCAGCTCATTTGAGAGACCAGGTCCTGGCAAAGCCAATTCTTCTTTCTCTCAGTTCAACAGAGGTATTTATCAAAGCTCTTCTCTAAAACAGTGAGATCTGCTGGGAACACAGTAAAAGGGTCCAAGGAAACTCTCAGTGACAGCTGTGTGTCTCAAGTAGGTGCCCAGCTTACGCTGGACTCATGTATGAGCCTTGCCAGACTGGCTCATGCACGCACCTCCGAACGCATGTGCAAGGTACCTTCCAAAGGCCCGTCAGTCTGGGCTGTTTGGGCACGAAACGTCCAGGGTGCTGATCCCGGTTTTCTCCTTCCCCAGGTAAAGGACGCGCAGGGCAGAAGGCAGAGATGCCCCTCGGCAGGGTTGGTCCTGCAGGCAGGACCAGGGCTCCCTGCGCAATGAGGGGCTCACATCCCATTCCATACCCAACTGTTGGGTTTAGCTGCAACTTTCATGTGCAGAAAATGCTCAGCAGGCTGGGAAAGAGAGAAGAGAGTGACAAGCTTAAAGCCATCTCTCTGCTATGGAAAGGCTGGCTAAGAAGAAATTATATAAAAATAATCCACCTAAAAATATGAAGAAAATAATGCTAATCCTATTTAGACACGATAGTTCTCATTATATGCTTTATTTATAGAACTGTAATCCTGGAACAGTAAATAGTGCTATTCTTTACCCTGCCATTAAGATAATGTGGTAGAAAGAGAGGTATGTAGCATATATATATTCTAAAAAAAAGCACACTAAGGAAGAAATGGATCATGTAATTAAAACAGATTTCTTTTCATGGAGCTTAAGAGCATTTTAAGGCAGCCTTACATAACAGAGGTTTGTAAGGGGCTGCTTTCACAACATATGCCGCAGGCTAAGGACGCGGACGACACTGCCCCGCCGCGCGGTGTTTCGGCTGCCTGACAGTGCCCAAACAGCCTTGGCGAGCCTGCTGGTGGCAGGAGGGTGCCGGCGACCTACGGCAGCGAAGACGGGAACCGTGGTTACAGGGTAAAAATGCCACAGTAAATCTCAGGTCTCTTTACAGTGAGAGGCCAGATCCTTCCGTCCCTTGGTCTGTCTTCTTGAACCTGGAAGTGGGGCTGAAGACAACCCACCTACCCAATTAGAAGCAGATAATTGGATCAAATTGTTTAGTGTGTTTTCGGGTGCACTCCGCTGTGAATCTCTGAAGGCTTTAAGGTAGCTGCTAACCCACCAGGCAAGCAAGGATAGTTCCCAGCCCACCGAGCACTCTCCCCTTCCCCACACGGGTCGGAGTGAGCGCAGTCAGAAATGCTGCTCCTCTCTCCCACGAGGACATCCTACGATGGGAATGCAGGCCTTTTCCTCCTCCAGAGTGAGGATGAACGCGATGCAGCTTACGGCACAGCCACCAGGGCTGTCATCAGTGCCACAGCTACCGCACAGCACAGACGTACCCGAGCTAGACACTCCTTAGGTGAGCTGCACGGTCCGTTGGAGTGAGGTGCAGAAGCTCTGTGATTAGCAATTCAGGTCTTTGCTCTGCCTCCCTGCAACAAGAATAACAAGGATGGTTGCTTTCCTTCGTAGTGCTTTGAGAGTAATAACATAAGCAATTTCCTGCTCATCAGTTATATCATGCTGTAGGAAGTTAGCTGGCGCACAGCGAATCTGATTAGGCAGGAATGGAAGCAGTGCGTACCCACAAAGTGGAACTAAAAACATATCTGAAAACGTATCTTCCCGCTCCGGTGAAGGCCAGCGGGGGGCCGGCGGTGCCTGGATTGTGGTGTAGCCCCAGGGGCCCGGCTGCCAGGGCAGCTCTCGAGGCACATGTTGGCGGGTGCTCCAGCAGAGGCCAAAACACCGCCAGAACTGCAAGCAGGCAGGGAAGGGGCCAGGCCTGCCCCTACGCTGACCCCTCCTGGCATACATGGTGTTTGGTCAAGAAAAAGGCATTTCCAGATTGAACGGACACCTCTTTTTTAAAAGAATAAAACCAAAGAAGTAATTCCTGAATTCTTTTGCTTTATCTAAAATGACTAGTAAAGCAACCACCTTTTCGGCCAGTGCTGATATCAGTATCCATTCCTGCCAGATCTCTTCTTCCAGTTCCAGGCATGGGGCTGGAGCACCCAGATGGTACCCTGCTTTGCTGAGGAGACATTAAAAATGGTTTTGTTGGAAACAGGGTGGCTCTGGGCAACACTGGGGAGCACCTGCCTTTGCTTTGTGAGCATGAGGAGGGCTCCAGCTGGCCCCTCCGTCCCCTGGCAGCAGCAAGGAGAGCAGCGACCACCTGCCTGTCCCGTGGCTATCTCTGAGGAGTTGGCATCTCCACTCAATTGCGCCAGTCTGCACAATCTGCCCTTGGGCTAGTGTTACAGGTACCCTGTGCTGCTACCTGTTTAAGAATTACTCTGCCCACCACTTTAAAGCTCCATGTACAACAAGTGCTTAAGCAAAAACTGAATTCTGCTCCTAGATTAGACTAGATTGCTTATATTGGATACAGCTAAACTCTGTCATGTAGGGTTCACTGGAGTAAAATTAGCAGGGAGTAGAATTAACTATTAGTTAGTTAAAAATGTTTAGCTGAAATGAAATCTATGAAATTTGGCTTCTTTTCTGGCCGTGAATAGGCTCCTTTGGGTCAGCTGGAAACTGCATCTTTCTCCAAGGACGCTGAGAGCGCTTAAAATCCCACACCACTGTCCTGCCCAAACCACATCTTGGCCGTTATTATTTAGCCCAAGTGGGAGAGGTTTATTTTGCCCTTCCACATGCTGCCGTCATTTATGGAATACAGCAGTGATACTTCGGAGATGACAGTATCTCTCACTTCCATTACAAAACTTGGCATCCAAAACGATCTGACTCAGCAAGCCCTTCCTACTTAAAAGTTGACTATCAATCTTTTTCTTTTAAAAGGAAGAAAACTTCCAGAGATGCTTACTATAACATTTTACGCAGAGTCGGCAAGCAGATGCATTTGCCATTTCCAGGACATGATGAAGTTTGTGCCTAAGCAATTCCCAGTTTTTATTACAAAANAAAAGAAAAAGAAAAGAAAGAAAAGAAAAAAAAAGAAAGAAAAGAGAAGAGAAGAGAAGAGAAGAGAAGAAAAGAAAAGAAAAGAAAAGAAAAGAAAAGAAAAGAAAAGAAAAGAAAAGAAAAGAAAAGAAAAGAAAAGAAAAGAAAAGAAAAGAAAAGAAAAGAAAAGAAAAAGGAAAAGAAAAAGGAAAAGAAAAAGGAAAAGAAAAAGGAAAAGAAAAAGGAAAAGAAAAAGGAAAAGAAAAAGGAAAAGAAAAAAGAAGAACTGCAGTCCTCTCCCGGATCCCTCCTGTATCCCATCTTCCCATAAAAATGCCTGACTTGACAAACTGCAAAAGTAAATGCAGGATTAGAGACCTTGGATATCTCAGTATTAAATCAGTTCCTACCAGTACTATGAAACTTATTTAAGAGTCAGATAACAATGGGAGGCAAATTCTGTTTGCCATTAGATAACTAAGAGCAAAATGTATCAAGAGCTACAACTGATCCACTGTGTTTCCTTCAACAATCTTACACCAACAGCTAAATTAGTGGGGAACACAAGCATCTATACTATATCAAATCTATTAAGACCTATTAAATAAGACATAAGAATAGAGTGGTAACTGTTTCCTTCTGACTTACACAGCAGCTAGTACAAAACTGCCACAAACTCTCCTTTGTGGAGACTTTATTCTACAGCCTGTCTACAAACATTTGCCAGAATATCTGGACTCCCTTTTATTTGGCAGCATTACTTGGCAGCAGATAAAGCATCGAGAGAGACCTTTAGCAGAGAGATAAGAGGCGATAATGCATCTAAGTGAAGGTGTTACATCTGCAAAGCGCTTATGTGTCTGACTCCCACTCAAACGTGCTGAGCCCCATCCCTGCAAGCCCCATCTCTGCAAGCCCCATTGCACCAAAGCTAGAGACGCATGACAAGGGCCAGGCCCTGCGCATGATGGAGGCGGCAACAGGAAGAGCCGGGTGCCTTGTGCAAGGAAGGCCACAGGGCAGGGCAGCCCCCAGCTCTTCTCATCACCCACCAGACTGGTGGGTGAGACTGCCCTGCCTGTCTCTGCAGAGCCTGCAAACATGCTGAGATGTGTTTTCATTATCCTCTTGCTGGCGCTTCCTTTCAATCTTTGACGCTAACGCTTGAAAAGTAGCTGCAAGTCTGCTAAAAAAAGTAATATTGTGACAGTACTGAAATCCAAACCATATGCTGAACATTCACTACTACTACTTTGTAAATAAGGTTATCAAGGATGTTGATAAGAAGATGACTCTGACAATGACAAAGCTGATCACATACTGCACCAGCTCCTCTCTCAGCTGCCATTTGAAAACTCTGCGCATTTTGGTATCCAAAAATAATGCCTCAGGAGCTCAGTTAACCGCTCCTTCCTGGGATGACTCGTTTTCACCATAGGCTTCAGAAAATATCTCTGTGAGCCTAGTGAAACTTTTGTCAAATCCCCTTCGTGGTGCAGGAAGGGAACCCCTGGGCTCCCCATCCCAGCTCGGCGGGGCAGAGATGCAGAGATGTCGAGTTACAAACATGCGCAGCACCCCTTGGGGCGACCCCCTCAGCGCTGCCAGCGCCTGGGGCAAGGGGCAGCTCTTGGCAGCTCTTCTGCCACACCAAGGTGGTTACTCCATCCAGTGGTGATTCCTGACTGCAAAGGGAGGGAACCTGGACTCCTCCCCTTGCATCCCCTGGGCATCACAGTCTACTGCCTGAAACACAGGGACTTGGCAAGGAGCAGAAGGAGGTTTTTTGTTTGTTTGTTTGTTTGTTTGTTTGTTTTTTTATGCATACATAAGGCTGCTCTTATGAATAGGACACTACTGCCCACCTGATGGTCATTTCAAGGAAAATTCAGAAGATCAAATCTAAATTTTGATCATAACCATAACCTTCAACAAAGTCAACAAATGTGAACTCACAAAGCTCTCCTGCTGCTTGCAGAATTCCTGGAGAATTGATGACACCTTGTTAGCAGGTGGCAATCATCTTCAGCTCTAATATGGAATCTGGCCTGGGTCCTGTTTAACAGGGAAGCAGGAGAGAAATTTGGACATTACAGAGAACAGCCGAACCCTCGAAATAGAAGGGACCCAGAGCACAGGAGCTCAGCAGGAAGTTACCTCCGTGGCTACAGGGTGTTACAGTACACTTCAAGATTAGATGTACAATTTGGGTACATTATAAATGGGAATTTTGAAGCAAGAGGAAAATATTTACAAACGGGAGAAAAGTGTCCTCAAACTACTTCTCAATATAGAGGCTTTCTAATAAATGAGAAGGGATTTTCAGCTTTCAACGATTTTTGTAATTGGGCTATATTTGTTAAACTTCCCACTTAACTTGCTACCCTTCAATGCCAATAACATTAGCCATTGGTTGGGGCTCTCCAGCCGCCGTAGCAGTGGCGAGTCCCGTTTCCCGAGCGCTGGCCCACGCACGCAGGCGCACGGAGCTGGGGCTCACAGGGGAAAACGCCAGCTGATGTTGGGTGAGGAGTGAAGTGGAATTTAGGTGCCTACATGGCAAATTACAGACAGGCAGCTGCAGGGACAGGCATCTCTCTGTTCCCACAGCCTGCACATTGTTGAACATCACAGCTCCTGCACTGTGCCAGGCCAAACCAGGCTCCAGAGAACAGTAATGTTCTGCCTAACGTTCCCTGCAGGCCTCACGCAGTAAGGGTTTTTAGATTGTGTCCTGCATGCAGAGGTAGGATGAAAGCCCATGCAAAAGGTCATGGGCAATGCTTTTCTTTTAATAAGACTGCTATAGAAGTAAGTGATGGTGCCACCCCACCCTGATTTTATTCCTTTGAAACAGAGATCCAGGTCACATTCCCTGGAGCTTTCAGATAAAGCATCCTTAAGACAAGGAGGTAGCCACAAAAAAAGATCACAGTATCGATCCATGCTTGTGCCGTAGCAGTTGATGTACATCCTGAAAAAGTGATTGCAAGCGTCTCCCCAAAATAGATTAAAAGACATGTTCTACCAACCTTTTCTTACTCCAAATTTTTGCTGGCCTAGCTCAGAGCAACATGCATTCCTTAAGAGTAGCAGTAAAGAAAAAAAAAAGAACACAGAAACAGCAAATCCATTCAGATCTCTGTTCCAAGAAGAGATAGGTTTAAAGCAGAAATACAGAAATCAGCCTCCAGCATAGAATTCGACCAAAGAATACGTATATATTCCATTCCATTAAAACAGCAACTGTTTTAACACTGCAAGACTAAAGCAGCCGTGAGTTGATCAAGAAGATGTGAACACCTAACACCTAAGGACAATGTGCTTTATGGAAGAGATGTACCATTGCTGTTTAGGCTATTACTTGTAGTCACACCAATACATACATTTTTGTTACTTCTAGAATAAAAATAATGGACATCACATAAATACTTCATTCATAGTAAGTAGGAAATAATGGATTCATTTTTCTCTGTGTACTTTTACCTTGATTTTGCTTGACTTGTATCTATTGATGGGCTCTGCGTTTTATCTAGAGGGTTATTGCGTTATATGTATCATGCCATTCATTTACACTGTATTTAAGAACAAACTTTTCAATTACAAAGAAATGCTTTACAACAAAAACAGTGACCAGGGGAAGGTCACCTGAGGTTAATGGATGCTCAGCTAAAAGGAAAGAGACAAACTGGATTTCTTCCAGCTTAGGAAGCTGGACAAAATTAATTCCCAAGCCAAATCTTAAAATTTACAGTTGTGTACCTGAACAAAAATAAATTAGAAAGTGCAATGATGTCAAGAAATCTGGTCTTACTTCTTTCCAGTATTGTTGAAAGAAATGCAGAGACTGGTAGTAACGCTGCTAAATGCAAAGTCCCAATTCTGGCATCATAGTCCAATTTCATCAATTTTACAGAGCTTCAGTAACTTAAATGACTTCAACAGAACCTTAAATTGTCTTCATAAGTCCTTTGTAGTCCCTTTAATATATCTTAGTCATTTATATTATGATAATTGCTGAAGTGTGCTCCATGTAAATTCAGACTTGGCCTTTTGCACAGACTTATAATTGGAGATGAACATGCAGGAGTGATATAAATAGCCACCAGAACCTAACTGAGGACAGCCTCAGTGTAGAGAACTAGGAGATAAGAATGAGACTACCCAGAGATCTTCAAACTTCTGATTTAAAAACTAATTAATGCAATTTCTTTTAAAAGAGGAGAGTGATAAGAAACAAAAATCGCTCCTGAAACAATTTTAGTATTGCAGCTGAGAGAACTCTGTCACCCAGACAATACAAATGGGGTTTTACAGTCAAGGGAGGAATTTGGTAAACATGAGGGGGGTTTACTTGGCCAATTAGATAAGCCAAAACCGTAAAACCACAAAGGTCGGGCCAGCTGCAACGGCAGTGGCGGGACAATTAATTAAGAACCTGTGGATTGACCTCCTGAGAGGAGAGTGGAGTGGAGAGGAGAGGAGAGAATAATGCCATAAACCTTTTTAAACATATTGAGAGAAATCATGGAAAACACAAAGAGCCCTTACAGCAAGAGCTCTGGAAACACATACTGACTTTGCAACATGGATTCATCATTTGCTGCTTTGACATCAAAGTCTTCTATTTCCTGAAGAAATACTTCTATTTCCTGATATACTTGATTAGTATAACTAACATAATTAGATATAGTTATGACTTGTATAGACTAGTATAGACTAGTATAATTAACATAACTAGATGAAAACCTAGGTATTTTAACAGACCTAGTGGATGAGAATTTCATTCTAGTTCCTTGCAAACAGGGTCTGAACCCTGAAAGGGAGAAATTCCTCACACACACTAAAGATTACACACGCGCTGGTTAGTACTGATGTGGCGAGTGATAAGATGCCACAGCAAAATACAGCAATGCAGAACCATGAGACTGACAGACTTGCTCCAACAGATTTGCAAAGGCAATTTTTTAAAAGAACAGTATTTTCAATTGAAAAACTAGGTTGGTTAATTCCACGTATTTTTAATGACTTTTCAAACTGTACTTCTGAAGAAGAAGAAAAGATACAGGCTGTTTTTATATGTGCTAGTGCTATACAGGTTGACTAGCTCTACCTGCCAACCCCCGTAAAGGTTCCCCTGGCAAGACATGTGGGAGTTGAACTCCACCAGCACTGATGGGAGATCGCGGAGGAGCTATGTCCCTGCCTGCCTTTAAGACTCCAGCATATGGGCTTTTAGGTATCTGAATGAGATCTTTATGATGAGTAAAATAACTTCAGAAAGAAGAGTCGCATGCTTCAGAAAGGTGAGCAGCCTTTTTCCTCAGACCTCAAACCACTGCTTTTAAAAGCAGCCTGAACCTACAGGCCAAACTCCTCCCTAGCAGGAGCCTGCACTCCAGTGCCAGCAGAGCTAGCAGAGAATCCTGGCTCCGCACCAGGAGATGCACCCTGGGAAAGACAGGAGAGATGACATGGAGACAGAAGAACAGCACAGTCTAGAGACAACCACCATCACATCCTCTGTGTGCCCGTGAAGAGCGCTCACGGCTCCAGCAAACTGTGACCAAATCATACCAGGAAAAGAGCTCCGGGAGAAGGCTGGTATGCAGGAAGAGAAGACCTTGGCTGCGGGTATAAAAGGAAACACTGCTATTATTTGCTTTAGCTATTCTTAAATTTTATAGAGTCTTCTAGTATTTCTAGTTTTAAGTAAATCACACATTACTTGGGTGAAAAAAATGTGACTGAGGTGTCATACATATTTAAAGCAGATAATTCCAACACACGATTATTTTCAAGGTGAAGCAAAGCACTAAGTGGTATCACTGTTCTGAGGTAATTTCAGACTCTTCATTACATCAGCTTAATTGGGTCAATTTAATAGTGATGAGTCCACAAGGGAAAAATCTACCTGGCATGTAAGATGCTCTAAGTTTCACAATTTCCAAAGCTTCTTTAAGAACAAAAAATGTGAAGTGTCTAGCCAGAAGAGAAAATATCTCATCATATTTGTCTATACCTGACCCACAGGCTCTATTTTGTCTTTCTAAAGTCAGGCAGCAAATGCAGGTACTACAGATCCTTTCCCTCAGAGCACGCACTCCTAACAGCCAGCAAGTGCAGCATGCTCCATTTGATACCCATTACACAGTGATTAAAACTTACCAGGCCTTCTTGACCTAGTGACACATGGGTTTGATAGCTTCACTGAATACTTATGCAGATCAACTGAAGATAAAAAATGCCTATTTCTTGTAGAAAACCATCTAGTCTTACAGGCCTCTAACAAGCGCAACGAATTGCGCTGTTCTATAAATACACTGGATTGATAAGAGGAGGCAAACCTATCGAGGGAAGAGACAGAAGCCAAGATTTTGCAGCAGTTTTCAAGAAACATTCAAGTGTGGATTTTTTTTTCCATGAGGAGTAGGTGTTGTCAGACTTCTTTGCTCCTCATAGAAAGCTTATGGAGAAAGAAAGGAAAAAGGGTTAGGAGCAGTGAGGTAGAAGAGCCTGAGCAAAGAGCGGGCACGAGGGCAGTCTGCGTGTATGTAAACGCTCTTCATCACGGCCGCACAAAACATGCCTGGCCTTACACTGATTTAGGAGCACGGACTAGATAACCTCTCAACCTCCAGCCCTATTATTTTCTATGAACCAGCCAAAAGAGAAACTCCCTTCTTGAAATCTCAGTTCTGGAGGCTCCAAACTCCCATTTTTCTTTTCAGGTGTCTAAATTATATAAACACAGAGTTCTTATCACTGGACATGAACCAGGTCCAGCATAATTACAACACAGATCAGTTATCAGTAGATTCTTGTTCCTGTACCTACTGACTTTACTAGAAAAGAAGTGCGAATGTACAAAATACATATAATATTAGCCTTACCACACAAAAATATTAGGAATAATTGCTCTGATGATTCTGCTCGTTGAATGTGATGACATGGAATTTTGCTAATTCTTGTAGTCCATTTTGTCCTGCAGATTTGTATTAATATGTAATTAGGGAAGCTTGCAAGAAATTTAAGTTACTGCAGTCCCAAAGACACTGCAAGACACTTCATGTTCACCTTCAGCTCTACTCATCGCACAGTGCCCTGCAGTTACACAACCTGAGATACTAATAAGCGAGTTTTCATTCTAACAGCCATCTTCCCCCTATTAAGGATGCCTAGTTGGGTTGCCAAGTCCCCCTATGGTTAGAGCTTTTTTTTGTTCTTTTTTTTTTTTTTCCCTGTGCACTGAACACAGGATTGTAGGACAACAAAACCATGTGAAACAGGCTCTGCACCGGCACATGCTGGACATAAAGCTTTGCTCCATCCTTCACGATCCTCCCTCCTTTCCTCAGGCTGGATCATGTGAGCAGTTATGAAAGCCACTTACTTAGGATCATTTGCGATAGTCCCAAATTAGCCCGAGCTGATTCGTGCTGGAAGACAACCTGCCAGTTCCTTAGGAAAGCAAAACAACAGCACCATAAGCCGTAAGCTCTCCAAATGGAGACATCCCCACGTTTCTTGTTTCAGCCTTGTCAGACAAGCTACAGAGCTCCTTAACTGCCACTCTCTGTAACTGCCTGGAAACCGGCAGAAACCGCCCATATGGGGACCGCGACAAAGCTGTCAGCGCTGCCTGTCGCGCTGCACATACACCCCAAAGAACCGTCTGCTCTTACCAAATTAGACAGCAATTTTCAGCTTTTCATTTCAGTTCCCTTCTAACCACTTCGGGAATAAAGAAGTGAGGCCGCAATCGTGCAAGGCGCACCAAGGAGGTGTGCCTGAGCGCAGTCTAGGCACCCGCACAGAAGCAGACCAGCCCTCAAAGCACTGCACCCACCACCGCGCCTCTGGGCGCACCATGGACTGAAGCTGCGCCCGCAGCCCGTGCGCTCTGCGCTCCATTCGTAGCAGAAACCTGTGGCACCACTTGGGGAGTTTAGGCAGATTAAGTAGAGTGTCTGGTTTTCAGTAATATATAGGAAACACAGGAGTAATTTATGCTCCCACAGCACCACTGTAAACGAAGAGTAATGCAGTTTAAGCCAGTCAAATGTATGAGTTTGCATCTGGGATGTGGAATTCATTTATTGCATAGCTCTGTAGTTTATTTCTCAAGTAAAATTCAGACCCCATTAAAGTCAATAGGCATTTCAGCACCGGTTTCAGCACGCCCTACATTTTAGCCTTGTGATGTGTGCTTGCACAGCAGAGGAAAGGAGGAAAACAGGAGATCGATTAATTTTTTTTAGTTCCATATTTTCAGCTAAAGCTCTCAGGAGCTTGGAGAAAGAGACTTTTTTTTGGGCACTTCTGATTTTTAAAAGTTGCTTGCTAGGCCCAACGCAGTATCTCGCTGCTGCACTAGGGAAGGAGGTGCTCTTGGCTCGGAGAGGTTAAGCCGAAGCCCGGGCTCCCCTGGGCCACGTGCTCTAAGGACCCCCACAGGCAGTGAAATCTCAGCGCATGTTCCCCAAAGAACGACGGGAAGAGGAAGATGCCCCCAGGGGAACTGCCAGGACTGCCCGTTCAGCCCAGTATCCGCAGGCCGGGAGATGACGGGGCTCAAATCTTTCCAAACAGGCGGACGCCCCCTTCCCACCGCCTGGATCCGGCACCAGCTGCCGCTTTGCTCCCTGGCAGTGCGTGCACTGAGGGCCATCGCGGAAGCAAAGAGCAGACGGAAGCGCCGGCCTTGCCCAAGGTGGCTCTGCTGGACTGAAGGAGATGCAGAAGTTCCCATCAAGGCACTTTCGCTGGGAACAAGCAACACAGCATGCGAGCCCCACGCCTGCCTGGGGGTGTTCGCTGACACCCAGCCAGTGTGCAAGAACTGAAAACGCTCCTTCCTCCTCAGGCAACTCCCGCGCCTTCGGAGCCTGCCATACAGGCAGTTCTACACTGAAAGCACTGGAAAAGCTGGTATTATCCAGAACACGCCCCAGGAAAAGCCGTTCCTGAAGCTAAGCCACTTAGAAATTTCGTCTACAACTGGATGTGTCTTTCTCCCGAGACGTCTCTAAGCCAGTTAGGATAGGAAAACACAGAGATTAACATCTTCACTTTTTCCTTCTACCCCAGCACTCCTGGAGGGCATCAGTGAAGCTAATTAGCACCAGTTAGCGGAAGGGAGGCACGAGGACCTGACCCTCTCTACGCAGCAAAACAGATGAGTTTCCAAACTGTTTTCTTCCTTTATTTTGCATTTCAATTTGCTTCTTTGAGAGCTCGCACGCTTCTATCCAAGCAGCCAACAAGCCTCTAAGTCGGAGTTCCTGAGTCAAGCCCTCAGGTGCCTCAGAGGACACTGAGATCAGGTTTGATCCCAAAGCTTTTCCCGGTGCACGCTGCCACCGGGAGGGCTATGCTATTCCGCAAGGTATCCACTGGAGTTTAGCCATGACACAGAAACACAGACAGAGCCTTCGCTTGCTGAGGAAAGCGGGTAGAATCTGCTGTCCCCGGCAGTGTGGGGAAAGGTGGCTGCGAGTTCAAGAGAAGATACAAAAGTCAGATAAAAATACATCAGCACATGCAAAATTGACAGCAGAATCGCATGTGCTGCAGACTCATCCCTTCCTGGACTTCCTGGAAATGTAGTGCCATTTAGCTGCAACCAAAGTGCCAAGTCACAAAAATTTATTTTTGCAGAGAAAGAGCTTGAGCAACAGTTAACACTTTCCAGCAAATAGGCCTATATACTAATCCTGGCTATAAAAACCGCCACGAACAGCAAACAGTTGGCCTTAGTTTATTGCCCTACAGTAAAGTCTATCTTGGAACAAACAGCTTTTCAAAGATAGGAATTTCAGGGACTTTCAAAGCCTTTAAAGCAGCTTGGCCAGACATTCCACAAACTGCAGCAGTGCATTTAAGTGCAACTCATCTAATAAAAAAGATGCTTGATAGAAAGTTGTAAGTCATCAGCTCTAAAGATGACAAGCATCAAGTGGACAAGCTGAATTAAGAAAAGGAAAGTCTACAAAAGCATTTAAGGGAGACACTGTCTTTTCTTTCTTATTTTTGTTTGCCTGTCTTTCTCCCAGCCATTGCCTCTCTTTATATCATGTAAATGTCTGGAAAGCCCTCTATTATTTGACATATTTTCCCCTTTTTGCCCACCTACTCTTTCTTCTTCTGTTTCATCTTTGCCCTTGCAATATTATTTGTCCCTAGTTCCTTAAGGATTTTCCATTCCAGGCCACCTAAACCGTGGCAGGGAGGCAGCTCACAGCTGAGTGTGCCTGTCAACTTCCTGCTCTGGGAGAAGCAGGACTGTCTTTTCCCAGGCTCCCAGAGTCTCTAAGGAGGAAGGGAGAGGTGAGATCCCTCCTCCTCTTATGAGAAATGGAACAGGGTTGGTCTCTAGACGAGTAGAGAGCAGGTACCACCTTCTCTTCAGGTACCCCCAGTGCTGCTCCAGCACAAGCACCTGAGCAGGCCCCGGTCCTTCATGTGTCTCCCCTGGGCACCCACTGCCTGGTGAATCCTCCCTTGCTTCGGTGCTGAGGGCAGAGACTCCTCTGCTCACAGATGGTCACAGAAAAACACCCAAACTATGGGGATTAGAACTACTACTTCTTACATAATAATCTTAAAAAATGGAGCAGTTGGAGCTGCAAGAAATCAGCCCTACGACTTGACCTCTAGCCGTTGCTTTCCAAATGGTTTGAGCTTGGGCGCTGAGCAGAGCAGCCCCGTCTTCAAGCAGGAATTAGGACCGCCAATTTTCAATGGAATAAAGTTCTTGAAAAGTTCTACTTTCTGCCTCCTACAGCGTCAGACAACAGTGTTCTGCAAAAGCAGGTACAGAAAGAAGCAGACACTGTGTGGCTCTGTATTGTGCTCCTGTGGGACAGCAACCGACTGTTCTTTTAGACTCATAACCTATCCATCTCTCTCACCACACAGCCGCACATGAGGAATACCTGTAGGCTAACATCACTCCTAATAACATAAGGCCAATGCATTTACAGCACGGATGTCAAGCGGTGCGTGTTATGAAATGTGACACCACACAGGAGCCTCAGAGAAGAGGGCAGAGCAGAAACATTTTGCAGTTGGGACGCGACTGACCTGCAGTGGCAGCGCGGTGTGACAGGGCAGTGCCCCCCTGGTAGCCACAGCGACACTGTGAGGAGGGCAGCCCTGTGAGGGGCTAGTGAATCCAACTGCTGTGGCACAGCCTGCTGCGGGACAGCACGACCGAGGATCCGAAGACTGCCCAGGGATGGAAACCCATGGTTTTAAAAATAGGATAGTCTTGGATTCTTTGAAGCTCAGATGTACATCTAAAAGCCTTAGAAAGCAGGCTTATTATTTCCCTTTTCATCTGTAATTGCCATTTCTTTTTTATGAATTCATAGAAACCCTTCGGAAACTTCAGTAGTATCTAAATGGTCTTGAAATGTTCCAGAGAGAGCACTTCCTCTTTGCAACTATCATTCCTTCAATACTTGTTTTTATTTTCCAGAAAGTAGAGGTGCGTTTTTTCCCTGTGTGATGCATGCCTTTGAGTGGCTGCCTTTGAGAGGAGGATGATTTTGTGGTTAAAAGTGCTGTTTGAAACTCCAGAGAGCTGCATTTCTGTTCTGCTTCTACTATAGCTGATCTTAATGATGCTAGGCAAACCATTTGATCTTTCCTTGGCCCATTATCCCCACTCTAAACTCAAGAAAATAGTATTTCCATACTTCATAGAAGAGTTATGAGGATAAATTAATTTATATTTATGAGATACTAAAAGGATCCTGATGAATACCATAAAAAGCCTGACTTACAAATAAAACACTCTGTGTTCTGGTTTTCCACTGATACAGCTCTTTTTCTCTGCTTCTTAAAGCAAGGACATCAGAGTAATATTTTACACTTGTGACACTCCTGATTTTGCCTCAGAACAATAAGTGCTTGTACAGTGCAGTTGCAACGATTATTCTTATGAGTGATACGCTACATGTACCATTTTCAGTGTCCTTTATGGCCAAACAGAACAGGAGAGTTTCTTGCAGGGTGTATTTCTGAGGGTGGCACAGGGCAGCAGGCCTGCAGTCGCTGAGGCCCGGTAGCAGCAGCAGAGCCGCTCCCTGTGATTCCCAGCCAGGCCTGGGCAGGGAGGGAGCACTGCGGGATTCAGGAAACAGAAATTTGCCTCCTTACTCCATCTGCAGCACAGAGGTTTGTGGGGCAACTTTCTGGCTTTTTTTAATCTCAGGGTGAAACCCAACAAATAGGCAAAACAAGCCTCAGAGGAGGGTCTCAGAGGAGAGTCTCAAAAACTAAGTTCATCTTCCACGCTTGTCCTAGCACAGCTAAATTTTGAGCATTTTGTTGGTATACAAAAGAAAAAATCTTCAGCAGGGTTTTTGAGGGCAATATGAGTAAGTGCCTCCTGGTAACTCTGGCAAGAGCTGCTCTGAATCCCTAGAGGTGGGACTGTCTCTCTGAGGCACAAGCGGTCTTGTGGATGGACTTGCCTAACGACCACAACCCTGGCAACACCTGGGTCGATCCAAGTCTCTCTGGGTCTTGTCCGAAGGTACTGGCTACCAACCCCACCTGGGAACAACCTGCTATCTAGAAACAAAGCAGAATTTTAACAGTAGTTAAAACAGTAGTTCCTTTGCAAAGGAAATTATACGTGCAAGTTAAGTTTCTTTAGTTTACGGAAAGAATTTACTTCCAAATATATATGGAATTATATGGAAATGAGTCATGCTATTTTAGAATTTACATAATAAATAAAAGCCTCTGAAATATGCAGAGAAAGGCATCTTTTGACTATTATATAAAGTAGCTTTAAAACAATTTCATTTAAAAAAAGTGATTCTGAATCTCTTCCTACACTAGTGAAGTATTCGGAATAACAGGAAGCTGAGCAACACTGTGCCACAAGGAGGTTGTTTAAGCAAGCATCAGTCAGAGGAATTGAATCTGATTATCTTCCCCTGCTAACACGATAGAGTGGGATGAGAAACCTAGGGAAGAAGGAAGCATTTTAAGACATATACTGCCACTTGCAGGTCAAAGTCAGCCAGCTACACAGGAAAGGAGAGCTGCAAACACACACATCTACATGGGATGCGGGGTCTCAGTGAGACGTCACGCATGCACTCCGGAGGCGTCTGCTTGGCAACATCTCCAGGAGGCAGGATTGCACCCAGCTAGCCCTCCAGCCAAGGAGGAGTGCTCAGCTGCAAGCTGCCTCTCGGAGCGGCCGAGGCAGCGTGCTGGGCTCCTTGGGGGCAAAGCAGGGAGTCCTGGTATCATAGAATGCCAAAGGTTGGAAGGGGCCTCTAGAGTTCCTCTAGTCCTACCCCCCTGCACATGCAGGGTCACCTAGAGCTCAAGGCACAGGACTGTGCCCAAGCGGGTCTTGAAGATCTCCAGAGAAGGAGATGCCACAACCTCTCTGGTGGGCCTGTGCCAGTGCTCTGTCACCCTCACTGTGAGGAAATTTTTCCTTAAGTTCCCGTGGAACTTTTGGTGTTTCAGTTTAAGGCCATTTCCTCCAGTTCTGTTGGTTTGTACAAGACAGACCCTGCGGATGCGTCGCTGCCTCTGAAGAGCAGGTGTCTCCGGCCTGCCTTGGCTAACGCACAGCTTCCCACAGGCGCCTCTCTGGGATTTTTCAGTTCTTGGGCTTTTTCCTTGAAACACGGTTGTCCATGAGGAGCAGCTGAAGGGCTGCTCTGCAGCTTGGGGTTGTCTCTCCTGCCTCCCCTTTGCAGGGGAGAGGCCCTCAGAGATGTGGCCAGCCCGGCTTTGCCTTTTGAGGTACCTGTGAGCTGTAGGGCAGCTGCAGGCTCGAGCCTGGCCCCAGCGAGAGTGACAGTTCAGGCTGCCCAAATCTCCTCCGGGTGCTATGTGCAGAGGTGGGGCAGGAGACTGGCAGGCGGGCAGGGAGAGGAGGGCAGGACACGGGAGATTCCCAGCCCACCACCATGCTGGAGCCTCCCCAGGGGTGCGCAAAGAGGGTAGGAAGAGGCAGAGCTAGGGCACTGCCCTGCAGTGTGTCCTGCTCGGCACCGTCCCCTTGCGGCGGTCCCACCACGATCCTGCTCGGCACCGTCCCCTTGTGGCCATCCCACCAGGTTTCACCTCAAGATGGGCTCGCTGTTCTGGAGGGGAGGGTGATCCCTAGGGGCTCCTCAGCTCTTCTGGGCCTGAGCAATAAAATACTGCAGTACTTTCCTCAAATTCTTCATTACAGTATCTACTGGAAGGGAATTCAAAGACTTTCTGCTATTCCAAGGGGAGGCAAGGAGAGGAAATCACTGAGTTTACCAAGACACTGGTAAGAGGGAAAGAGATGGCCCCCATCTGACAGCAGGAGTACATTCTTGATGACATTTTAAATTAATAATTCTTCAATGGAGCCTGAATTACACGGGAGTTTTTTATATCACAGCACAGCAAGCCATATTATGCTTGCATGACTTCAACGCAATAAAATCCAAGGAATAATTTCGCCGGCTGCAAAATACAAAAGAACTAGTAAGTGTGAGACTCCCAAGGCACATGAATTGCTGCGGTCAGCGCAGCGAGCGTGCACTCCACCTCTTCAGCAGGGGGGCGATAGCCCGGGACGCGTCACTCGCGTCACCCCCAGCCTGCAAGGGGCAAAGCGGAGTCTGTGAGCCCCGAGCGGGCACCGACCCCCTCTGGCATCGGGCCCCTGGGTGCAAGGGCAGCTTCAGCGCTGCAGGGGAGACGCAGACACACCTGCTGCTTCCATCGGATGTTCTGAACAGCTGAGCCATCAGAGAGCTTAAACAACGGTAATCACTGACTGAGACACAAGTGAGAAAAACTGCTGTGGAGTTGGTTTGTAGCCTGAGTGGGAACTCCACTGAGAGAGCTGAACTTACAACAAACAAGTGAATACATTACATGCTCATGCATATAGCATTACCTTGGCAAGTCAAGGCATCGTGAATCTCCACATTTATTTTCTTTGTTTAATCTGACTGTAGGCTAGAATTTTTATTTCCAACTATCTTGGTAGATATATATTAGCATATATGCAACATCTTATGGAGAAATAATAATGTATTAATAACCTAAATTTGAGGTCTCCACCATTTTCTATTACTAGCTCTTCTAGAAAAAAAACATATAAGCATGCCACCTAGCTGGAATCAATTTATTAAAGGTTCAAAAAAATCTAATTGCAGATGAAAAGTATATTTGAATTTTAAAAGCTTGTATGTTTTTGAGCTAGACTTTACCTATATTCCCACGTGAATCAGCTCCTCAAAGGCCTAGGCACTTGTCACTTGGGCAACTACTGGCAATGCCAGAGCATCCTCAGCAGCTCTGCTGAGGTGCTGTGTGCAGCAGGGCTGTTTGTAACACTCCATTGAGGAGGGATACAAGCAATGCAAACGTAGCTTTTTTGCGCACCCCAAAATGCAATTAATGAGCTTTGGTTGCTTTAAGATACCTCAGAACATGTCTGTTTTAATGCTGCAGGCATCAGAAAATGGCATCTGATTTCCATGACCGAAGGGTGTGGGAAAACTGCAACACGGTCGATTAAACCAAACCTTTCTCTGTAACCTGAGTGCAGGTTTGCTTCCTGGAGCATGGGTGAGCAACCTAATTCTCTGGACTCCTGATTTACTGAAATTGCTTTTTGCATTCCTCTTCTTCTGTTTAGCTTCATCCTGTATTTACTGATTTGGGGTACATATATCAGATGACATCAATACTGACCCTACATATGAACTAAAAGAAAATCTTTCCAAGTAAAAAACTTTCTGAGGGTTTTGGCTCCAAAAATGAAATACTATTGAAGACATTTTAAGAGAGTAAGAAAAGCCCCGGACACCTAGAATTCTTCTATCAAGTCCTTAAACTGCTACTGTAAATCAAGTATGACCAAATTAGAAGAAGGCAACTTCTAAGGTTTCAGACAGCAATTGCCCTGTGTTTTTGAAAAATGTACTGCATGCCTCTCTGTTTGGGCGCAATCAAATCTCCCCTGTGCTCAGGCCACGCTTTCAGCTCCCGGGTCTGATAAGGGAAAGCGGAGCCTGTAAACCCCGCTGGACACGCCAGGTGCCCTGCGCAGGGCTCCTCCTCGCACCTTCTTCCCCACTCAGGCCAGTCACTGCCCATTCCCAGCAGATCCGCCACACGGGAAGCTCTGCGTGCTGAGGTTGTGCCTCGGGGGCCAGGACCCTGCGCACCGGGGCTGGCTGAGCCCCTCGGTGTGACGCTCGGTGTCACCGGGTTTGGTGTCGGGGGGAATCTGCCGCTGGCTGTGGCATCTACAGCAGCTGTGCGCAGCACAGAGCAGGGCATTCGCCAGGCAGCGTTGGGCAGAGGCTGTGCTGCAGTCCCAAGAGACACTGCTGTAAGAATAAACTGACCCCCCAGAAATATGTTTGGAAATTTCTTCATCCATGTTCAAGTCACAGCTATCGCATAGCCTCATTTGGAGGCTTAGGGAAATACTCATCTAGAGCCTCACTGATTAAGATTCTTGTCTGGGATATGAGAGATGTGAGAACTTGGTGCTGGGGTCTCCTATCCCAGGGAGTGCTTGAAACTGTCAATCTGGTCTGCGGAGAGGAAGAGTTCGTAAAAAATATGTGAGAGGAGCCAGTACAGGGAACAAAGGTTGAAAAGTCTTTGTGGAGAGAAGGGAAACAAGTCCCATGCGGTGCTACCACCCTGCTGCAGGAGGCAGGTTGCATGCGCTCGGGTGGTGCTGCTGCACTGCATTTCCCCCCACCACTAACACGTGCAATTCCTACCCCCACACAGTCACCCACACGGATCTCCAGCACAGGCCCCAGGTAGGTATCACACAGAGCAGCAAAGATGACATTTTAAAAACAGGAAGAATGCAGAGATCCTAATGCCAGCAAGTTTCAGTTTAAACAGAGGAAGAACATGAACTAAAACACTTATCTCTCTCTACACTTTTCTTGAAGTCAGACCAGGTCTTTAAAGTTTATGCCCATATTCTAACTTAAACATGTGTCCAGATTGAATAAACCCGTGACCAGGAGAGAGTACAGATACAAAGAGCACTGACAATGGGAAAATAAACTCAGTTCTGAAGGAACATTTTAAAATACCAAGAAAACAGGCTGCTAACGTGAATGTGCCCAAAAATGAGAAATGTCTTAACTCAGGAGAAGTGTTTCAGAGGCAATTCTTACAAGCAATACACAATTTGGTGGGCACTATTCAATGATAAAAACACAGTGATGCTTGAAAGTACAACTATCTAAGAGAAAAAGAAACAAATTTGGTGGTGTTGCACTGGTAACAGCAAGAACAGGCTAAGGCAAATACTTTATGTTCTGTACAAAAGAGAACTAATGATGTGCTCAACTGTTAATGACTGGAATGAGGTAACTGCATTTATTAAGGGAAAGGATCATGGAAGGAAGGAAATCAGTAGGTGTTCAAGGTCAAGAAGCAGTTTCACCCTTGTCTGTATTTAATGCAAAGATGTTTTTTCACAGTTCAGGTATTCACTTTCTGGACATTTTGAAGGCCACTATCATTTTAAATGGTGGCGAGTTAAACTGGAATGATAGAGTATTCGAGTTCACTGCAAATGTCAGCACAAAATAAAACTCTCTATTTAAACGAGAATGTTTTTTCACAGGTAGCTTAGTGCCAAAGAAGCATTCACAGCTGATCTCTATCACCCCTCCTGCTTTAGGAGAACAGCTAAAGCAAGGCATTTTGATAACTATCTTTGACCTATCCAATTAAAAATCTCATGGAAATATTTCAAAGCAAGAAGAGTATCAGCAGAGTAAGGAGGGCAGGACTAAACAGGGTCGTCAATTCAGAAGGATGCAGTGCTGGTTTTATTTCAGACCTCACAGACATTAGTGCGTTACGTCGTGCCCCCCAGCTTCCGCCAACAGGAATGCCAGTTTTGCATGTCAGGTGTATAAATCTGCAGCCTTTCCAGTGACAAAGCTGGAATTTCATGAAGTACACTTGAAAGTTTCCAAAAACAGAGCAAACCTAACATTAATGTTAAAATAAAAAATGAAAGCAGCCCAGGACAAGCACGGCCTCTGTGCCGACTTCCCAAGAGCTCTTCCCGAAGGGCAGAGCTCCCGCACGCTCCCTGGGGGCTGGGGTCCCTCCCAGGCAGCTTCGCCTGAGCCCTGCTGCATTCAGCTCCCGGTGCCGCGGCACCGAGCTGCTCTGCGCACCCCACATCAGCAGCAGGCGGGTGCCAGCCACAAGGAGAGGCGAACGTCCTGCTGCCAAGGCCCGCCTGGCACCCAGCACCTTCTCTCTCAGGCACTGCCTTTATGTCCCTTAGGGAACAGAACTATCTTTCATTTATTTTGCACTTTAAATTTTTAAACCTTTTATTCATGTATTCTTGTTACTTGGCCAGCTAAATGAGTATGTGACTATTATAAGTCAACAGCTCAGAAGCCTGGGGTTTAATACTTCATATAAATTCTGGCACCACTCAATTTCCTCAACAACATGTCCTCACAGTTGACTGAAACTCCAGGGGGAAAATAAGTGTATTCATATATTAATGGGATATGGGAAATGCCAACTCTGCCTCTGACAAAGTTTCCTTAAGCAGATGTATAATTTCTCTCATTAGCAAACTGAAGTGGCATGCGTTTTCTGTTATAGATGCAAATGTAACATTTGTATGGATCAGTAAATACTTTTCCACTACAGTGTAAACAGACTTGACAGTTTAAATCTACCAGGAATTGCAGTGATAATTATGCAAATGCTATACAATACTAAAGGAAAGCAGTTTCTTAAATATTCATGTAGGAATACTTATGCTGCAATTATTACAGCAAGATAGATTGGATTAAAACCGTACTGACCATAAAATATCTCTGACAGCTATATTCTGCCGGAGCAGCAAGGAAAAAAATCAGTGCCTTCCTTTGTACCAGGGACCACAATAATTGCCACAAATCATTAATCTGCTCCAGGGCTGTGTAGCCCAGCCTCAAGGCTCCAAGTATGTGCTAGAGCATGTAGACTTCCAGAATACACCAGGATGTCACTATTGCTCCATCACACAGAGTTACTTCAGGTCATGCTTTCTTTCCTAACTGCAAGGAAACCCTAAACTATGATAAGAGTCTCTTGTTCCTTCTGGAGTTTAGAGAATTCAGGACACTCTCAACTCATTTACCTGGCTGCAGATTAACAGCACTCCTATTCTCTTCAAGGGAATTTCATATGAAAAAGCCTGTACTGTGCTGTGCTGAACTCCACACAAGCCTGAGTGTTAGAATGGATCTGGTTTTGTGAGAGCAGATTAGAATAGGCCTTTGAGAATAGCCCTTTCAGATGGTCACTTAATACATGACCATCCGGTGCGGGCTGGTACTGGGCACAGCATTAACTACTTACAGTAAGGAAAACTCCACTGTCAGTCCATCTTCAAACTGGGAATAAACAGGGAGACAAAAGAGCTCCACTCAGCCCCCTAATACAAGGGATCCTCGGCAGAATGAAGGATTCCTGGCATTGCTATGAAAAAAGTAGCCTCTGGCCTGGTCACATTTTTGCTTTGATGAAAGCCTATTCCAGAGCAGTAAAATATTTTTTGTTTCAAAGCAAGAAACCCAATGCACAAACACAACCATCCTGAGAGGCTTTAATGCAGCACCGAACCCCTTTCTTCTCAAGCAGGGCATTTGAGTTGTAATTATTAGCAAGAATGGGAAGAATTATGGATCATCCCCCCAGCCCGAAGACTAAGGAACATACCAAAGTTAGCTGACGTGTTTAAAACCCATGGAAGTCTTCTCATTAGGAGTGTCTTAGGAAAGGCCTGTTAGTAAAATTTGTTGCTAGGAAGGAATGTTTTGGTAATTATTCAAACCTTGGAATTTGTTAAGAGTCTCCTAAGTCTCTTCTGTTTTATGGGCCAAAGGTTATAATAAGAAAAAGTTCTCATTAAGATAAAATTCATGGGAATCATAGAGGTTGATGAAACAAGTTAAAAGAAAAGGGATGGGATTAAAATAGTCTTTTCATCATAGATGAGGAGATTTTACAAAGTTTTCAAGACAAAATATCTTTTGTTGTCCAGATCCTTTCAGTTCAAGGGCCTGTAAGAAGAGGGTAAGGAATATTAAATCTTCCATTCCAGTGTCTTTTTCTATATACATGACAAGAAGAAAATTCCTTATGTTATCTCTGAATTTACGACTAGTAAAACAAAAAGAACAGTGAAAAAGCAGTGACCTGCTCTGGGTTCCTCATTATGAGAGAGACATGTAGCCACCAGAGAAGAGTCCAGTGTAGTCAATCTATGAAGATGATCGGGGCCTGGAGCATCTCCCTTATGAGGTAAGGCTGAGAGAGCTGGGCCTGTTCAGCCCGAAGAAGAGAAGGCTGAGAGGGATCTCATCAGTGCATACAAATATCTTAATGGAAGCTGTTAAGAGCGCAGGCCAGACTATTTTCAGTAGTGGCCAGCAACAGGACAAGAGGCAATGGCCACAAACTGAAACACAGCGAGGTCCATCTGAACATGAGGAAACACTTCCAGCCTGTGAGGGTGACAGAGCACTGGGACAGGATGCCCAGAGAGCTTGTGCAGTCTCCTTCTCTGCAGATACTCAAACCCGCCTGGACACCATCCTGTGCCACATTATTTAGGTGACGCTGATGTGCAGGAGGATTGGACTAGATGATCTCCAGAGGTTCCTTCCAATCTCAACCATTCCGCAAACTGAGATTTTAAATGATGTTAAAATTATTTTTTGCAGATGAAGTATGCAAATTGCAGACATACAAGGCTCCCTCAGTTAAAGTAGTTTGAATACGTACAGTATAGACCTGCCTGAACAAGGGTTTGACTCATTTCCTTGAAGCCAATGTGACTACTGTATCCGAATTTTTGGAAACTTGGAAAAAATAGTGACAATGTGCCATTAGTTGTTGGCTTCTCCCCGATGTCCCAAGGTCCTGGTTCTTTCCTAGCAAAGTCACGGCACTACTTGGTTTGGTGGGATCACACCATAACTTCATGCCATCTAAGATACCTACTAGAGATGTGGAAGATGAACAGCTGATAATACTCCTTTGGAAGATAAGGAGAATGTTTTCCACTGAGGTCCTTGGAAATACAAACAAAAATATTTACCTGTAATTTGTCCTCTGACCCTTCCATCTCACTACAACCAGGCCTCTGGCCTTTTCGATCAATGCACTACTGACAGGAAGAGGCCTTGCCTCTATGCCAAGCCAATGCCACATGGAAGCAGTTGTACATCAAGGCTGTGAATGCCAGTTAGATAAGCTGGGCCTTAGGCTGGAAAATCAGAGATCAAGGAAAAAAAAATTGTTTTGGCAAAAAAATAGACCCTGGCCTCAGAACACTTTCTGCAGTCCTCCTCTTTTATCTAAATTACCCTTCACCAGAGAAAGTTGGTTAAAGGTTGTCATACTATGGGAAAAATAATTTTGAAAAAGGAGGTGGCATTATCTTTACTACATTAGTCCTGTTAATGATTATCTCCTTGCCAGTTGATCTCAGCAGCAAATTACAGAACAGATCTCCAGTTTCTCATCTGAACCCATCATTCCCTTTGTATTTCTTAAGAGTTGCCATAGTGGGTTCTTCCTGAACTGCCTTAAGCTACAAATTTTATGGGTCCTTACAGGCTATGTAAGACTAATCTGCACTCACAGCAACACTGATCTTTAACACATGAACATCTAAGAAGGAACAGGACATACTCTAACTAACTAAACTTTGTTTTGTGTTTTAAATACAGACTCTATTTTTCAAAGTACAAGAGAAATAATTAGATTTTTTCTAATACAAAATTGTTCTATTTAAATAATACCTGGTTTAGGTAGTACACAAAATTGATTTCAGACTGTGAGTATATATTTTACTTTGTAGCATGTAGGCACTGTTTTGCTGTGTGCCGCAAATTTATCTGTAGTTACTGCACAGTCAGAACACCCAAAGAATCTAATAGTAAGCATTAGTGTGTGCTACTGTACAAATGCAAACCTCTGCTTCCTACAGACTTACTTGTTTGGATTCAAGATTCCCATGTGGATTCAAAGTGACCATGTCCCCTCAGCTGGTGGCAGAAGAGGAGATGGGGCAGTGTTTGATAGGAACACATGGAACAGACCAGGGCAAAGGGCTCCCTCCCCTTTGCATCCCAAACCACTCCAGATGGGAGGCTGCCCTAGCCCCAAATTGGCCACACCAGCAAACGGTACCCAAGGCTCATCATCTGTCCCCAAAACCATCGTATCTATGAAAACAGATCCTTTTAAAAAGTACACAGGCACCTATCTGGGCATTTCCCAAGCTAAAAAAAAATAAAATAAATAAAATTAAATTAAAAAAAAAAAAAAAGATTAAAATGTATGAGTTATGTACAGTTAAGATACTAGTTCCCCAGATTTGGGCCAGGAAGCACACTGTGTAACTAAGCGTCCTGAGTAACTACCTTTAACTAGAACATCCCAGCACAATTCCAAGATAGCTGAGCATTCCTAACAGCTATGGAGCCTCTTCAGTCAGACACATCAAAAGAGAGGACCTAGTAACAGATCAGCAGAGCAGTTTAAGAAAACAGATATGCTCTTACGCACACAGAAGCATGCAAACATGATGCAAACAGCATTTTCCTTGATCCAGCAGGCTTGCATATACAAAGCAATGGACTGTCTTTATTCGATATCAAAAAGAGGCACAGAAAGAGCAATATCTTAGGTGACTACCTGCCACACCAACCTGATTACAGGCCTCTAAGTCACACATCTGCAACACAGCAAAGCATCACATTACCTATTTATACAAGCGTAGGTCCCAGTCCCCCTCATCGGCTATGTCAACCTGCTGGATTCCCACCGAAGCTTTAGACATTGTTGAAGTCCTCAAAGGCTGAGATACAAGCCCGTTTGTCCAAGCTCCAAGGAGATCTTTGACAGAGCACAAAACCAGGACCTTCTGTGGACTCGCCCTTCTCTTTAGCCTTAAGGAGGTACCCTTAAGAGGGTATCAATGAAATGTTAAGGTGCATATGGTTGATAGGCTAATTCTTGCAGTCATTAAGATATCAATACTGATTAAGCAGAGAGAGAATTTAGTTATTTTGAATATAGGTGTGCCTAATACGATGGTGCTGTAACACTGCACTATGGTATCTGAGAGACTAAGCAGCTGTGAAGCTTGCACGGTTACATATTACAACTTATCCAGAACTTAGTCACTTATAAACATGCTTTCAGGCACAGTGGAGCAAACCTCTGTTTCACTGGGATATAAGAGCTGTTAATTCAAGAGGGGAGAGGATAAAAATGACTTTCTGTTGCTTTCACCAGCCTAGAGACAGATAAGAGTTCCACTGATCCCTAATACCAAATCAGACTAGTTTTAGTGAAGAACACGTAGCTCTCTTTTGAAATCTATTTCCTATATTAGGTTTAGTTCTCATTGATAGTTCTGCTCTTCAGTGGGAACTGCAGAGTCATTGCTTATATCAATCTTCTATAGCCTTTGTACCTCAAGTGGCACAAAGATGACAAGATCTGACCTGTGTTTACTGCAGTCACGAGACTGAGAAAATGCTCACGTATAAATATCTGTAATCACAATAACTTCATATAGATGCCTTTTGATTAAAAATAAATGGCCTTGGTAGATTTTATGGCAGGTACTATTTTGCAATGCTGCAGCATTTTAGAGGAAAGAGAACTAGACTCAGGGAAAATCATTAAAATATTGCAATCAGATAGCTAATTAAATGAAAGCTTCATTATCTTTCCTGTAAACATCCTCAAGGTTAGCATGAGAGATAAGACCAGGTAAAAACTGAGGGTTTCTGCCTACACTGTAGAAAAAAAAAAAAAAAAAGAACTTTGCCTCCAGAAATGCACACTAAGCATTTGCCTATGGCATTTGCCTGATGCCAGCACTTTCAGGAGGCAAAACCCTGCTGTCACTGTTAGGGCAAAACCCCACCACTGTGCAGGCATTTTGCTCAGAAGCCCTGAAGTCAGAGCAGGGCGTCAGGCTCTGCCCACCAAGGCCCCTCTGAAGGAGGAGGAGGAGGCTACATAGCCCCCGCTGAGGGAGGAGGCTCTCCGGCCGCTGCAGCCGGCCGCTCCAGGCCGCATTGCCAGGGCAGGGCCGCCGCAGGGCCCCTCACGCGTGCTGCACGCGTGGGACCCAGCAGTGCACAGTCCCACGGCACCTGCACCGTTCCCAGGCTCCGAGCGCCCGCCCTCTGCCCAAAGCGTGCCGCCTGGGCAGGTTTGCCTTCCCCACGACAGACGCTCTGAGCTGCTGCTCATCCACAGGAGCTCTGTGGTGCCTGTGCCCAGCCCTGAGGGCAGCTTTTCTTTCAGCCACTCGAGCCACTTCTGCAGCCTGCAGAAACCGCAGGTGCTTCCACCTACTGCCTTTCAGCTCCACTGGCAGTCCTGTTTTCTCAGCCCTGGTAACCAACTCTTTCTTCGCTTATCTGATGTCCTCCTTCCCCCAGTAAAAAAGAAAAAAAAAAAAAAAAGTTGGTTTTTTTTTTTTGATTTTTTGTTTTTTGGTAAAATGTGTTCTATCCTAAAAGCTTGTTAACAAACAACAACAGCAACAACAAGCTTTGCCTACTGGAAAATTCCAAGAAAGAAAATTTTAAGGCCTTTGCAAGGTATACTGCTGTCCAGGAATCAAAGCCTAAGCACTGGCAATCATCATCAAATGGAGATGGGAATCACTTTGGGTGCAAGGAGAGGGTGACTGCCTCGAGGACGCTCCCTGTGGCTTTGCAGAAAAGGGTTCAAGAGGCAGAGTGGGAGCCTGCGTGTGAGCCGGGCTCCCAAGCCTTACGTGGGACAGCACAGCCCTGCCCTGGCGTGGAAGCACGACTGGTAGGTATGAGCTACACTGCAGCGGTGCCCGTGTATTTTCTAGTAGATAAACACTGTGTCTATCAGCCTGTTTATTTTAATGGAGTAGGATCCCTTTTCATCCCAGAGGAGTAACTAACAGCTATTAGGCACAAGCAAGAGCGCAGTTTTCAAGCTATGTAGCAATGAAATCCTAGAGTCTGGCTCTAAAAACAGCTGCATCATAAAAATAAACAGCAGCGTTTACCCCAGAGAAGGCTCTTCACAACCAGAATGGCTCTGAGTGCACCTTAGGTATTAACAGCATTAAAACCTAACTTCAGAATAGAACTGAAAGAAAATGCTTTCATTCTGCTGTTCACGTGAATGGAGGGAGCGCATACAGAGGCAGTAACAGCTTGTCCTTTTAGCTTCTTTACTTCTTTTAATGGAGACATTTGGCCAAAGACGTACTGAAAGCACAGGCGTTCAGGGGTATGTCCTGGCTGATCTCTTTCCATGCTCCAGAGAGTTTGAAACTGGGGTCTTTTTCCTGCAGTTTTGAGGTTATGGAGCTCAAGGTCACAATTAAGAAGTGTGCTGTGACCATAAGCATTCGTGTTGATCCCTTGCCGTGATTTCTGCTTGCATTATTTCAAGTATGTGAGAATATCAATGCTATTTCTGCATAATTTGATAACAATTAAAGCCACTCCTGAAGAATAAATGAACTCCACCAGGATGTACCAAGCCAGAGCCAGAAACAATACTGTATCACTTCAAAATGTACTGGTGAATCTTGGATAAACAGTTAAATATTAAACTGAAAGAATAACTGTCATACTATATTAGGGAAAATCCACTAAAAATGAGTGTCAAGTTTCCATCTAAGCAACACTATATGTAACAAGTTCTGCAAACTTATTAGCACAGTCTAAAGCTGGACAGAGCCACGGCACTGTCTCGGGAATCAGGTGTATAGATCCCGGTGCCCCCATGCAGCTACAAAACGCCATCTGTTTTGGGCTTCTGGGCTTTGAGGAGAACAGCAGGAGTGCTAAATCCAGATGTTCTCTGTGCAACACATCTGAGGGTAGCGCGCAACAGCTCCTCCACTCCCAGAGGAATAGTGCGCGGAAAGGGAAACAGTGCTAAATCGGGAGGAAATGACGTCTTTCTCTGGACCTGCTCCTCCTGGGTGAGTGACGCATTTGGTCCTATTTGTAAAGGAGCGATGAAGTTGCCACACAGTGTGACAGGGTTTGCATGCTCACGGGAGGACAACAGCAGCACCTTTTCAACACAGGCAGTCGTCAGCGACACTAGAAGAGGCTCTGGTTCCTGTTACTGAAGTCAGGGATACTTGCCAGCACTCTGTACAGAAAAGTACACTTTACACAACTCCGTAGGAGGTGCCCTGCTTTGAAAAGGGTACGTTTCTGTCCAGCTCAAAGAGGATGCAGTGCTTTGAAATGTCTTTCACATAGCAACAGGAAGAACAGCAGAATATTTCTATCATCTCTTTGATAGCTTCTATCATCCCTTTGAAGCTCAGGGCACAGTACCAGTAAGGCTACTATCCAGATCTAAGTGCATCTTAGGTAACCTGGATACAGTAAACGGCCTTGCTACCAATGCCTCACCCACTCGCACTTTGGGCCTGCTTTCCCTTCCCTTTCCTCACAGCAAAGGCCAGTGATGCAGGGTTTCCTGTGGGAGCCTTCTCTGGAGTCTTCCCTGACCTCACCAGCTCAATGCATCAGAGATTTACTTGCTTTACCCAATCTCACATCTATATACCTCCTACTTTACCAATGGTGGCAGGTCATGAGGTGACAGGCAACTCAGAAAAGCAGCATGGATTTTCACTAGTTGGATCAGGGAAGTCAGTCATCTTTTGATACAAAAACCCCTCAGATCCATGTTGCCTCTGTCTCTGGATCAGTTTTCTCGGAACTGATGAAACTCAGTATTTTAAAGTCTAGAAATAATCACCCAGCACTGAGGACAGGCATAAATACAGCTCTGGCCCTGTCTCTTCTTCTCTTTGATGGGAATTTTTTGAGACCACGGGCAGATACAAGAGACTGGAAGTGTAATGCTGGCATGAGGGAAGTGAATCCCAAGTGCTCCACATTTACCACCCCGTCACACAGATACCAAAAATAAACGGAAGATAACAGGGTTGCCTCATTAGCCATCCATCCAGGGAAGTATTTTCACATGTTTACACCCTCCAAAGCAGATATACAGAAATCTCACCCTGTCATCAGTCCTCACTATAAAGCACGTTTCGGTAGCTGTCACCTCCCTTGGCCACTGTCTTGCCCAGGGCTGTTGAGGCAGTTTCCTCCGCTCTCTGCTCTTTGCCTGGCTTCACCCCTTGCTTTCTGGGTGAGGCCTGTAAATCCCAGCAGATCAAGGGATTTGGAATTGTATTTAAGAGACGAGTTTGGGGGGTGGGGAGGGCAGTGGCTTTAGTGATTTACTGTATAAAAGCATTTTCTTCCCTCGTTACAATGATTTCTGATACTCATAAAGCTGAGAAGATGCTCAGGAAAACATTTGAGAGACTCATTTTTAGAATTTTCCCCTGGGAAGAGGCAAGGATGAGAGAGGGACTTTACCGAGCATAGCGGAAGAATGTGGAGGAGACTGCACTTTCAGCTTTGCGAAAGGTATCAAAGAAAGGGAGCTGAAACGGCCTGTCCCAACGGAGCTGCTTCCCAAGGAGGTGGCCAGCAGGCTGCCAGGACACACGGCGCCCACACAGGAGGCCGCGCAGGGCCTCGGTGGAGGGGCTCCGTGGGCAGGGCCGGCTGCCGTGTGGGCAGGCGACAGCGCTGCCCTGCGGCGCGCAGCCGGGCGCCCACAGCTGCCTCCTGCCACCCTGCGCTTCAGCGCAGCAGACGCAGGCGCTGCAAGGCCAGGGCAGGATGGCACCTGGCCACCGCGGCAGGTTGCCCGCCTGCCCTGAGGCCGGGCGGCCTCCCCTCTCGGCGCGCACTCGCTCGCTCAGTGCGCCCCAACTTGCAGCCCCAGCTCCTGCTGCAGCGCAGGAGGGGTTGGCACAGAGCGGGCACGGGCAGCCAGCTCCCCGTGGCAGCGATCCAGCTGATCAGACAGGCACAGCCACAATTCATCTTGCTGTTAAAACGAGGCTGAAATTCTGCCTGCAAGTCTAGATATAATACTGGGGGCATAATACTGTGTTATTGGTAGGATTCCAGGGGCATAAAGCTGCAGCACATAATATATATAAGCTCTCAGGATAACCTTGAGAAGGAGGTGATGGCCTTTTTTTTAACTAATTCTTCTTGCTTTTTCTTTACACAAATATTAAAATTCACTTTTAATCTCTTCTAATTAAAAAAAAAATCTTTGAAGACTCAGATTTAAGTTAGACACTTAAATCCATGTGGAGGCATCCCGAAAACTGGGCCACTTCTTTAAATGCTTCATGTGGATCCGGCAGCCTCAGCTGAGCGCGTGCCAAAATATTGTCACAGGACAATAGGGAACAGCTTGTGCAGTATCTTAAGCTGTAGTGAATCTGCCTGAAGGCAAAGCTATGAACTCTGCTTTCTTTCTAGCACTAGATGTACTTCCACTTCTTAGGGGAAGAAAACCAAATTTCACTTGGATAACGTAGAAAAAGTCACTTTATTTCTTTATATAGAACATTTTACTTTTTTTTTAGCCATACCACTGAAAGAGTGCAGTTTCAGTGTTCCACACAGCCAGAAGCATTCCTTTGCAATCTAGGCAGATTACTTGCAAAATATCTGACATCCAGGTATCAGTCCTGGTCTGGGATTATAGATAACTAGAATGAGCAGGAAGGACTGGTGAAAGGAAATAGGTTTCAAAGTATCATTTTACATGACAAGTGACTACAAAAAACAGCATTGTCTTGAGCCTCTCACTAACATGTGATTAACTTTGCCTCCTTTTCCATTTTCTTTTCCTGTTGACCACGTCTTCAGATTTGGACATCTCTACGAATAACAAAGGTCCTTCAGATGGACAGAGATGGAAGGAAGAAGAGTGCACAGCAGCTTCTGAGCTTCTGTCTCACAGAGCTTTATATTGCTGTGTATCCCTGTAGTATATGAATGTCAGCCTCCAAAACATTATTTCTGTTCTAAAAAGCTAAGAACTTAAAGCTGCAGAAAGCAGTTAAATATAATGCACCTTGTTTTATTGTTACCCTGAGTATATGTTTCAGGAACAGAATTTTTTGGAAAAATAATCACCATTGTATACCTACACCAAACAACTTGTCCTTTGATTTTTACTCTTTAGACTGTCACACCAGATTTGAAGCACAGCGATTGCGCTGTAGCTATGGGTCTTGACACTTCCCCTGGAGACTGGTTTGCCTGGCTCCAGTGAGTGTTCTTCTCAACTGAGCAGATATTTTAACAGAATTATTTAATTTAAAAGAAAATTTTGTATGAAGGCTTATGCCATTACAAGAAGAAAGTCCAGAGGATGAGAAATTGTCTGCCACAAAATTAAATATATTAGATTACAAATAATCGAGATTTATACCATCTATCTACTTGCCAAAGTTGCCATTTGATGTAACTGTCCTACTGCATTATTGCAGTCCCCCTTTCCTTCTTGTTATTGGCCTACTTGGTTTTGTCATGTCTGATACCAGAGATCTACTTTCTGTGCATGGACCAAGTCTCTGTGTCGCCTAAAACATCTAGGATGCTCTTGAATGTGAGTATAGAAACAGAAAAATAAAATTCTGTGAGGAAGAAGCATCAAACATATTATATATTTAAATCTTCCCAGACTTATTAATGTAGGCTTGCGCTTTTCTGCTTTATCTCTTCTTAGTTTCTGTAGCAAACTGAACTTTTAACACTGATTTCAGAAGAGACCAAGAAACAGCTACCACAAACAGAGAACAAAAACATTTTAAAGTAACATCACACACTCTTAAAAGATGTTGAGACAGAAGCTGACAAGCTGTCTTTTATAACCTTTTTCATTAATTAGGTTTGTTGGTATATCTGCAACTTTTGTTGTCAGAACTTCTTGGTTGGAAGTTAATTTAAATAAAGGAAGATTCCTGATAGAATCTATCGTTGGGGCTCAAAGGAAAGGAAAAGAAACAGAATAAAAACAAGTAGGGGAGAAGGCTCTACAGGAAATACCTGACTTTACAAAAAAACATCTCATCTCACCTCTATAAAAAATGCAGTGGTTAAACTTTTCCAAAGGAAGCTGAAGCAGCAATTCCTACAAATTTAAAAGTAAACTGATGCATCAAATACAATCATCTCATTTGGAAGCAGATATTCTGGATTTTGCTTTGCCTGTGATCCCTTTTCTTCCATGCAATCTTTACCGAGTGCTACATTTGCTCATCTGTTCCTTTACACTCTTGGCAACCTGCCCTGCTGAAAAGCTCAAAATGATCTTCTGTGCCGAAAAGATAAAGATGTCCTCATATCTGTGTAGAAACTCCCACTGTCTTGATTGCTACTGCTCATAATAGAGATCAGTTCAGATGTGAGGACTTACTGTTGGTTAGCAGAACAAAATTGTTCTCTCAAGTCAGCACGGGTTTGCTAAAATAGAACAAAGTATTATTTAAAGCATTTTTCCTGTGTGAACACATTTGGTTGGTCGTTGGTCTGAAGGACACAACTCCCAAGTAACTCCAAAATAGATATATTATCCAGTCAAATCTCTTCTCCTGTACTTTGACTTCTTCTTTAAAGCAAACTTTCTAACTGGTGTTCCTGTGCATGTACCTTGTCAGCCCATATTTATAATATATACACATATATATATATATATGCATATATATATATAAAAAACGAGGCATATACTCATATGTCTCTCCATGAAGGTGTGTGTGCTGAGTGATTAAGAAACTTGTCTGGAAATCAGTCAACTGATTCTAATTTTAGCTCTGAAGCAGTCTGCTCACGTAGCCTTGGGCTAAAGGATTAATAATACCTTTAATTTCCTCTTCCCAGTCTTTGGAAGATAGGAACTTCAGAATTGGGTAGAATGACAACAATTTTCAGTATCAAAATATTAGATGATAGTATGTTCATGCATATGTATGCCTATATGAACCTATCTGAAGTTCTTACCTTGTTAGAATGTCTTCAGCCTATTTGGGGCCTGTCATCTCTTCAGCTTCCCCCTCTCTGCTTGCCCATAGCCCTAATGGTGTCACCTTTACACCCTGATCTGTAATCTTCTGGGTGATAAAGCACTGGCAGCTCCAAGAAAGCCAGTGACTTAGTAAATTAGCATGCAGCTTTATTTTCCTGATGCCCAGACAACAAACATTACTGTTGCTCATGAGCAACTCATCTCACTGCATGAATTGCTGTCTGTGTGGATCCCATTTATACACATGACACTGAGAGTCGAGACACTAGGGCTGCAAAGGGTACCATAGAGCCATGACTCTATCTTGTATCCATCCCCCAGGGTTTTTTTTTTAATGCCTTAGAGCAACTACAATCCTGTTTGTAAGGGGGTGAGAAGGGGTAGGATTTCTTGTATAATAGCAAAATGAAGCAGCTTCTATGCCTGCAGCTATTTTCTTTTCTAGCAGCTATATCATTTTGGTCAAGAAAATGAAGCAACAGGCAAATGCAGGAGGTATTAGCCTGGGAAATAACCTACATACATGTTGACAGAGAATTCCTCTGAGATTTCATCTCCAACTGAGCAAAAAAAAAAAAAAAAAAAAGTTTAACAGATGTCTCTTATTCTATGAGCTTGTTTTTATTTATGTTTCTTTTTTTTCTTCTGTTGTGCCAGAAGTCATTCAGCCCATCATTTCTCTGTGACTCAGCACGATTTGATGCACTTCAGCAGTAAAGGACTGCATGAATTTATAGAGCAGAACAAATCAGAGGTCTTCTCAGTCCACTAATCCCTTTTCCCACAGTGGCTTGCATCAGATGCCTCATAAACAGATGTGTACACCCCCTCACTAGGAATGCCTTGCTGAGAGATGTGAGATGAGCATGAATGGTTTTCTTCTAGTCTATTTCAAATTTATCGCTTTGAAAGCCACATGTGTCTCCCTGCTGCTTTATTATAGAACAGGTAAATTATCTAAGCTATCCACTGTTTCCACACTGTTATATCCTCTTGTTCTCTTTTTTTGTATTCAAAAGCATGTTGCCATTGACTGTTATGGAATGGCTCCCAAGCGCACACACAATTGTAGGAGAGCAAGATTCAGAGATCTAAATGTTTCCGGTGATTAAAAAGATGGATTGATTCTTCCACTCTGTCTTGCCAGTTAGTGTGAGGCCTATTTTCATTTCCACTGCGCTTTCTTCAACAGGACAAGAAACCCATAATTTACTACATCTTAAGACATCCCATCAAGCGATAATACTGTTTTCTGCAGCCATCTCCATGACCTGCTCAGTGAAGCCAGGATCTTACCTGCGTTTAGTACCATCATTGCATACTGAGCAGACATCATTACTGGGCTGACTAATGTTTTTTTTTCCCCCCTCATTAATCAGACTCCAAATCACCCCATTGCTTCCAAAAGAGAAATCTGTACAAATGAGGCTGCCCTGAAAGTCAATATTTTCAGGCTGCAGTCAGTGAAGGTAGGAAGGGAACTTTACACTTCTTCTCCATCAAGGATGCTTTTCCTCTTATGCTCTGCTGTTTAGACCTAGAAATAGATCAATATAACTATGCACTGAATAGCACAGCAGTGCTCAAGGGCAGAGGTGGCATCTCAGGGAACTGCAACTCATATCCTATCGATTAAAAGTAGTGCCCTGAATTGCAAGTGGAGAGAGAAGGTCTCCTGAGATGTCACCCTCACACACAGCAAGATGCGGAGCATGGAAGGCAACTCTTTCATTTCTAAGGCAATAAAATGCCTCCAGAAGTTCCCTGGGAATTTTCCACAGCAAACTTCTATACTGAAGTATCTGGCTTTCCTATGGGCCCTGCTGGAGTCCAGATACCATATCCTGAAGGCTACACTGCAGAAGCTTGTTGTTTTTCTCAGACTTTTGCTTAGAAAGTTGTTAAGCAAGATGGATTAAATAGCAAGAAGATGCTATGTTGAGTATATTTGAAAAAAATGTCCATGCAAATTAAATTGTATTTTATTGATACAGTGGAACTCCCTTCAGGCATTTTAAAGACAAAAAGGAAATTCCGTACTGGAAGCTGGCCTTTGAAATGCGGAGTCATAAACTGTAACTATTTTAGTGACAAGAAACAAGGCATTAAAATGTAACATGCTAGATTAGAAAAGAAGCAACTGTATTCACCAGCTATGTTTCTGGGTTTAACAATTTGAATGAAAGAACCTTAGCAAACTTACCTTGCTTGCAAGGGAGGCCAAAGTTTTATATGACACAATCCTCTGAAGCGAATGAGTGAGGTATAAGTTGCTTAGTTTATGCAGATAGTCTAAGAGCAGACATTCACATTTGAGGGCATAGAATCTATATCCAGATGCTCAAAACAGGAAAAAAAAAGGGAAAAAAGGAAAAAAAAAGAAATGAGGTAGTTTTTGCTAAAGGAAACTCACTGGACCTCCTTGTCAAAAGGCTTGGAGATAACTCCTCTCAACCTGAACCCTAGCAATATACCAAAACGTCCAGAACTGAACTGCGAGGGAGACCCAGCGGAGCTCCAGAGAGGTAATGCTAGTGGTAGGGACTGCACTGTGCATCAACCAGCGTGTTGCACACCAAGCTTGTCAGCATACGAAGCACAGAAACTGTCCTCCTACAGCAGCCACAGCCGAGGCCAGGTTTTGTACAATTTTTAGCAATTAGCAAAACTGTTTTGAGTGAAGAAACCAACATTGTCTGCCTCCTATCAGGTCAAAAAGTTTGCATTTCCAAACAACGCAAATTCAAGAGGTTTTTTACTCAGTTACAGCTTAGTGTCATAGAAAAGATGGAGGATGAAACAAGGCCCTCTGTAAGCCAGTAGTCATCAAGGCTTATAAAATATCTCAGGGATTAATGATTGTTTGAGTGTTTATAACCAAAGATGGAGACAAGGTCACTCATAGATGCAGGATATACTGGGCAAGGGAATTATTTGGGCTGTAATTCATTTGTGACCTGGCGGAACACCACAATCACTTTCACATTTCTTAATATCTGACAGCTTTTTTCAGCAGAGGTCCGCAAGGGAGAAGTCTACAAATCCAGCTCTGCCAGAAAACAGTCACTACAGCAGATTGCTTCATGTCCTTTTATTCCTCTTTTCTTTCTTTTTTTTTTCAACCACAGCTCTAATAAGGAGGGTTAGTTTAGTGTAACAAGAGCCAAATGATTCCTGAGGGATGCAGAGGGGGCCCCATTTATCACGGTATTCCTAACTCTCCTAGGGGAGCTCAGAGAACAGACAGGAAATCAGAGATTTTTTGACTCTTTTGCCTCCACGCCTTAATATCCGTGGATGCAGGGAGCCAAAAACATCCTTGGCACAAGCCCATATGTACTTCATGTTATCCCAAGGATGGACTTGACTCCTGGGAGTTTCATCTGCTGTGATTTGCTGTGGAGCTTCAGTTTTGTTCTGTTTTGCTTGGATTTTCATATACTTTGTTTATTTCCCTGTCTTTGAGGCTCTCCAGAGCGGCTCTTTGCTCATTGTCAGCTGCAGTTAGGGATCTCCTGGGACTGCATCATTCCTCCCTGAATGCCTACAGCAGGCCTGAGCTAGTGCTACAACTCAGCTCCTGGCTGTGACTTGCTGAATTTTTCCGCATTTTCGAAACTTCGAAATCGGAAATTATGTGTGAAATAAATAGCTGACAGATCTGGTATAGTTGAAAAAATTAGAATATGTTTACCTGGATGATGTCTGAGAAGTTTTTTGGATATTGTTCCTAGTCACATGCACATCCCAACCAATAGTGCCCTGGTGGAGCATGGTGACTTTCTACCCTCCCTACTCCCATTTTAGGAGCAAAAGGGATGGGATTCAGTTAATTCAGTGATAATTCTGGTTCTGATTGAGGACTAAATCTTACCTTAAAGTGAAATGACTTCAACTAAAAATCAACGCCAAACAAATGTTGACAAGTGTCAGCATCATCCAGGTGGACTGACAAGATTGTTTAAAGTACTTTTCAGTTTTCTAGAAACTAAACTAAAGCAATTTAAATGGTATTTAAACAGGATTTGATGGCTTAAACACAGTCATGCTTGTGGTGGACTTTTTTGCCCTTTCCCTAGTGGCACTCATCCTCGGCCAGGGGGAGAGGGCAGACAGCTCGTGCCTTCACGCATGTGCTCAGCGCGTGTGCGCAGCGAGGGCTGCACTGCCCCTCTGTGCAGCCTCCCCAGGGGAGGCTCTCCCCTCGCAGCCGCCTGCGCGCGTGGCCTGTGGAAAGCCCTGGCCGCGCGCTCCAGGGCTCCTGCCCTCACTTACGGCGCCTGCCCTCAGGGACTCAGGACTGTAGCCCGGCCTGTCCTGAGGCATCTCCGCCGGATCTTTGTTCCCAGGTTACGTGGGCAGCCGGGCAGCCTGGTCCTGCTGCCTGCGGCTCCCCAGTGGCGCCAGCCAGGGATAAGGCACGCTCCACTACGGGAGATGAAACCTGCCCCTAATTACCACCAGCAGAAATAGACCCAGCTTGGCTGTACCTAGAGCCTTGAACTCAGTTTTTCTAAAGAGAAGACCAATGTTAGAGCTCGCACACAACAACGCTGCTGCTCTTGTCTGGCCAAAGAAACTAATAATCTCTGCCACTTCTTGAGCTAACGCTTTTGTCACTCCTTGTTAGCCTGTAATTGCTTTGACTGCTACTCTTTTTGTAAGGACGAGGATGAGAAATGTATTTTGTTGCTGCTGTTTGGGACCAGCTAAGTCAGCCATGCTTTCTAGCACTTCTCCCTAGGAGGTAATCGTTACCAGTGCAAAAATCTGCAAATCTCTTCAAAATTACAGTAAACAACCTGCTCTGCAGCCTTCACACTCAAACAGCATTTTTTTCATTTTCACATTAAAAACATAACAGAAAACCTCCTAGCTAAAGAGAATGAAAATCACAGACACATTTACTGTCTCCTCATTTATGGCCTCCTCTGGCTTAAGATGTCTTGCTTAAAAGCTATTCTTTTTTTACTTGTCCTCTTTGATCAAAACAAAAGAAGAGCTGAAATGCTTGAAAATAAGCATGCTCTTCCATTCTGGCTATGTTGCTAGAAGTTAAATTCTTACCCAATTCACTAAAGGGCACTGGTTTCCCATGTCATATCTAGTTTTGCTCACAGCAGAGAAATGGAAAACAATAAAAACAGACATAATGTGAAACAGATTTTTAGCTCTCTGCTTGATTTTTATATTGTTTTTTTTTCTCTTTTGAACAAGAGTTTCTCTTTTGAGTAAGAGTTAACTTGATGTTGTCCAAATAAACAGACCTTTCTTCAGTTCCTGCTGGAAAACTTTGTCTTTAAAACAAGATGCTGTAAAAGTACTAGCCCACTGTAAGAGTGCTGATGTGGATGGGATGGCTACCGCTCTCCGTGGTGGCTGGCGATATTTCAGACCAAGTCGTGTAAAGCTTATGAGCAGATCCATCTCTAAGCAGACTGGATGAAGTCTAGCCGGACCCAGCGTGTCCCTCTCCAAGGACATGCACATGTTCGCTCATTCTAGAGCCTAAGTCTAGACAACCTGGTGAAACTTTATCCAACTCTCTCTCTCTCAAAAAGAAAAAAAGGCTAAGTCAACATCATTTTAAATGATGTTAAGCCATCTCATAATAAACATAAACCGGAGGCATGCAGTCAAGCTGATGCACCTCATTCAGAGCATACTGAAATGATACGCCCTGTGAGTGGGGAAGAAGGTTATGAGAGCTCGGTGCTGCAGTTTCTGCTCTCTGTTTTGCTTCAGTTCAGTATCAAACAAGATCAGCAATACTGCTGCATTCAGTTTCATACTTCCTCCAGGTAGAATAAGGCACTATCCAATTAATTTGTTTCATTTGGGTGCCGCATCTTGATGACATCCAGTAAATGCTGAGTTGATCTTTAGTACATAAATCATACAACCACATACACAGAAGTGCCCCAAACAGCTCTGTAATTGTGGTGACTGTAACAATACCCTAAGCTACCTGCTTCCATAAGCAATTATGAGCAATCTCCCAGAAAACGACCTCCCTACCCTCCTGTCCTGGGCCTGGGGGAATGGGTTAGACGTGTTTTAAAGTTTGAAGTGAGTGATGAAGATTTATTGTTCCACAGTGCATTCTTCTGTCTGCAGCTGTGTGGAGTAACACAGCAAGGATATACGAGTCTAGAAAAGAAGGCTAACAATTGAGAAGGCCTTGAAAGATGTGCATGATTTTGCCGGGTTTTTGAGAATCTGGAGGTCTCATTTCGCAAACTATAAAGTGTAAGTTCAAAAAAAAATTTTTACTAGTACCAAAAAAAAAGAAAACTCCAAAAAAGACACAGTAGGGAAAAGGGAAGAGGTAGTAGCAAAGGTTGAGGTTTCGGTGCAGTTACACCTCTATCTGCAAACTCCTTCTGAAAGCTGCTGACAGAGCTTTGGCATCCACTCATCTCCTAACTGCTGATTAACATAGCACTGTTTTATATTTAACTTGGGCCAGAACAGGAGGGGCTGGGGGTGGGGTTGTGCTGCTTATAAGGGGAGCAGAGCAGGAACAATGTTCTTCTGTGTCAGTTCCCTCCGTCTCCCTGCCCAGCTGCACTCCTTTTGATCATTCCCATTTCCTCCAAATGCATGTTATCTTTAATTAATTGAGTGTCCTGTGGAAGGCGAGGTGGGGGAGACAGGCAGAGAACAGCTATAACTGCACAATTAAAATACAACCCATTTTTGCTGAGATAACTGGAAAAAGCAAGTGATGAAGTGACTTGGAAGCTTTTTTTATGGTTGATGTTTCCCTCCGAGAACAGAGCTGGGAGCAGAGATGGAGGGCATGGATTTTGAGGATAAGAAGTCGAAGAAGTACTGCATGAAGACAAAGCATGTGGCCATTATCTGTGGCGTCGTGGTCGTTGTGGGTCTAGCTGTGGGGCTTGGCGTGGGACTGAGCAGACCTAAGTCTCAGTCATCCTCAGCAGACACAGAGCAGCCAACAGTCTCTCCACCAGCGGATCCAGGATCTTGTCCTCCTAAAAATGACGATACTGGGGAATGGAGAGATTTCAGGCTACCCACTTATATCAAGCCTGTCCACTATGACCTGGAAGTGAAGCCGGAAATGGAGTTGGACATTTACACAGGGACAGTCAATATTTCTATTGCTCTGGAAAGAAGTACCAGCTACCTGTGGCTTCACCTGCGAGAGACCAAGATTATGGAAATGCCGACACTCAGGAAATCCTCAGGAGAGCAGATTGTGCTGAATGACTGCTTTGAATACACCCCTCAGGAGTACATAGTGATGAAGGCAGAAGCAGAGCTCTCTCCTGCTAGCGAAAGTGAGCCCTACGTGCTCACCCTGAAATTCCAAGGATGGCTGAATGGTTCCCTGGTTGGGTTTTATAGGACCACCTACACAGAGAACGGAGTGACCAAGTAAAGCAGATTTTCTTTTATTTAATCTTTCTTCTTTATTTCTACTTGCATACCTGCTCTATTTCTTTTTCAGCTTCTCAGTCTTGTCTCTCCCCACTTGCTGACATTTCTGGGCTGTTCTTTAATTTTCTCATTTCCCTAAGGAAGATGCTGTATTCAAAACCTTTTGGCTGCTGACAGGATAACAGGCACTAGAGGGCTTTTGCTTTTCTATTCTGAAAAAAAAAATCAAACTATTGATCCCAGGCTACCCTTGAGCTCTCTGAATGGCTTCCTCAGGTGTAGTGATTGAGGCCTGTATTTTAACTCTGTAGTCCAGTAAATAGCATATAGCTCTCCCACTCTCTCCTGTCACTTCCCAAGGTGACAGGTTTGCTATGAAATGTTCTTGTGATAACAGCTTTCCTGACATCGTGCCTGCTTGATGCTGTAAGCCTGAGGAATGTCCGAGCAAAAACTTCCCTGTCCTTTCTGCAGCTGCTTTAAATTATGGGCAGGGAGATCTAAAATAGGACGGTTCTCTTTGATTTGGAATATTAATGCTGCAGCTTTTCCCTTTTAACGAATCAATAGTTGTTGAAAGATTACCAAGCTCCTCCTGGTTCAGCTAACCTCTCCCACTTCGCAGATATGTTCTACTTCCAGGAGGAAGTTTGGAAAACATTTCCCAGGGGTCAGAGGGAGTTCTCAGGTAGCGTATGGAAGAGGACAAGGGCTCATACCTTCTTCCAAAGTTTGCATTTTCTGAAGGGATTTATTCCAGCCTTTACATCTAGAATATAAACTTGGATGGTCTCTACCAGGGCCCTGTAGCATGAACACAGAGCCAAATATTCTGTTCTGTTTTCATGGCACCAGTTCGCCCTCTTGGGACAGCAGCGTCATGAGCGAGTTGCATCAGCTCCATTCAGCCACTAAGAGGCAAAGCCAGGAGTAGCAGCAGTGACAGGCAAAAGCAGCAGCAAGTGTAAGAGGCAGAGGTCAAAACAAGCTTTGATTTCTCGTAGGTAAATGCAGTTATCTGATCTGTGAAGAAGCCACACAGAGAAGAGCTCAGCCTTCAGCCAGCTCTTTCACTCTTGTTTCCCATCTACCGCTTCAGCATCGCTCTGACTCAGAAAGCGCTCTGGTTCTTTACTGTGAACATCTGATATCGCCACAACAGTTTTAAAGTGTATCATTTTAGCATCCTTATTAACCAGGTTGTGCTGCTTCTGTTTTATTGGTGGAGAAGGAGACCTAGATATTTACCTAATTGCCCAAAGTCTTTGTCAACACTGAGCGCAGAACATAGTTCTCCTAAGTCACAGAGCAGGAAAGGTGAGTGCCCATCCCTCAGGTCCAGACAGCATATGGAGACAAGGATCAAACATATGAAGCAAGAGAAATGGAAGAGCTTCATAAGCTAAAGGAACCTGCTCACATTTTATTCCTGCCTCTTGGTCTGGATGCTTGGAGCCACAAAGCAGGGATGATCCTAGCCAGCAGTCTGAAAATGCTCTGTGCAGAGAGGAACTTCAGTGTGTGGGTTTCTTTGTTAGACTCAAGAAAAGCTCTAAAAAGAATGAGTGAATGGTGTGGTTTCTGAAACGCTTTTAACTTGGTTAAATTTGGGCAGATTGTTTGTGGGGATGGAAGAGGCGATGTACATGATGGCAATAAGTACGGCTCTGAAAGCAACTGCCAGACAAATTTTGAGTTGCAGCTATGCAGTCTGAGGGTAAGAGATAGGATAGGGGTAAGAAAGATTTTGTAGTAATTCCCTCCGGGTTTCTGCTCAGGAACAAGCTGATTGGAAACCGATAATTATTTTACATTTGCCTAGGGCAAATGCCACCCTTGGAAATTTTGAAGAGGACATGGGTTCCCTTTTATAGGAAATGTCTTTGTTCTCCATGAGAGGAGAGCAGGGAAAGTATAAATGATGCTCAGTTGGGCCCATCTCCAGCACACAGTGGAACTTGTGTTTAGGATTTCACTGGTTAGGAAAAGGTAAAATATTTTTTATTGGAAAAAAAAAACACTCCTGAATTTCCTCCTCTTGGAGCAAAGTTTTCTCAGAAGAAGTGATTAATCTGAATTTAAGGAAAGACAAAAAAGAAAATGCCTTATTTAGACCAAAGGGAAGCTTTCTTTGCATAAAACCACATGGTTTTAGAAAAAAAAATAATCATAGTCCTAAATGTAGCACTGTTTTATTTTGGGAAGAACAGCTGGATGCAGTACCAGACAGATCTTCACTTATTACTAGGATATTTACAACTGTCACTTCTGGTTCACATTTACAAGCCTGGACATCAATACAAATTAGAAGGGCAGAAGCCACCAAGAGACAAAGAATCTTATCTAAAAACTCCATGATAGAGTTTGAAAGTAAAATACAATATTTCATTTCTCCAGTGCTACTTCTGTGCATGCCATTGCCTGGAGCTTTCATAATGTACCCCATAGGAATAATAGTGGTGAGGTTTTGCACTGCTGATGTCTATCTGCCCTCACAAGTATATGAGGATAGATGGATTATCACCTTATATATCAACAGAGATATCATAGTGTTATCAACTGTCAGGAGCAAGATATAAACATGTCAAAATACATAGCCAAGATTGTAAGCAATAGTTTTGAAGCACTGCCCTAGGCAGTTGGAGTTAATTGTGAAATAATTTTCAAATTCTACAAAAAGTAGAGAGTGACATCAAACAGTCTACCAAGAAACAAAACTCCACTGAACCTGAAGTTATTCTGAGATGAATGTTCAATATGTTTTCTACTCCGAGACCATGAACATTTGAGTGACTATACAAATGAACGTGAACTGTAAAAATCCAGATATATTACCCTCCATCAGGCTTTCAAATGAACTTTGCTGCTACAAGTTCCTAATGACCAATTTTGTATTTAACCATCACAGGAGAAAGCCAAGGACAACAGAAACATTGAAAAATTGGTTGTCAAGTGTAGGATTGCTACAGATCTGTAATTTATGATGTACACATTTAATTACTTCTTGAAAAAAAAAGGAAAAAAAATCCTACCTAAATATAGTTGAAGCAGCTGTAGAAGTGCTGTCAGAAAATACCCAACATTCCAGATTAATTGAAGAAGCATCTGTGATCCCTTTTGCCATTAATCACTACAGAATGTGCTCTGCCACTTAATAGTTCCTTAATGGGGGAGCCCAATGTCACTGTGAAAAGCAAACACATGATACAAACCTTCACAGCCTTGATCTTAATTTCTTTTTCATGACCCCTGCAGTCTATCTCCCATAGTTGTTTTGGTACATCTGAGATGACTTTCAAAACATGGAAGAATGACCAGCATAGCGTACCATTAATTCTGTGCTAGGATGTTTACCTGGACTTCACATGCTTCCCTCCAGCACAATTTTCTTGCAGGAGGCAGTGGAGCATAGCAGCAGCAAAGAGGTCTACATGGTAGCTGCAAAAAGAGAACTATCATCAGTCATGAGACTGCTACATAGGCGAGTTCAGAGCTTAGAGGCAATTATGCAATGTGTCTTCCCAGGAGATGTTCAAGACCCCAGTTCCAAGATGAGCTCTAGTGGGAAGTTACCCAAGTAACAACTGTCAGTCACAAGATAAGGACCTTATTTTCTTTTCAGATGGTACCATCAGTACTTCATTTTGGGCACAGAAGTCAATGAGAAAGTTGAAAAATGAGAAAGCCAGCTGACCATCCATGATGAGTCATCTGTACTTATTGCTTGGATCACAAAAATATTCATCATGAACAACTGTCTTTAGTTTTTGCCCTAAATCTTAGGCGTTGATGCCATGTTCCACATCCCTATACAATGTCTACTTCTACACTTCTAATCTTGCCTACTGTTGTGAATGGGCAAGCACAGAGAAAAATGCTTTGTTAATGCCTTTTTACAAGGTTTGAACCTTGTAAAATAACAAAATAATTATGTTCAGAAATTGTAGATAAGGTAAAAAAAGGTAAATAATGAAGGCTTAGAATAATATGCCAATGTGTTGTTTGTTTAAGGAGTATTGCAGCTACTGATCATGAGCCAACAGATGCACGGAAATCATTTCCTTGCTTTGATGAGCCCAACAAAAAGGCAACATACACTATATCTATCATCCATCAACAAGATTACAAAGCCCTCTCAAACATGCCGATACAGGTAGGTACATCCCAACCATATGGCCTAAATGGAGCAATTCTGTAAAGCTATTAGAAAGGCAACCTAGATTGGAAGGCCCCTGGGTATTCCCAGGCTCTTTGACACCCAGATACTATAAACCTGAAGGTTAGCAAATATTCCATGAAATGGAACTGGTCATTTGGTTAAGATCCCCACTGTTTGGTGAGTACATGAGTACACAGCACAGCAACACAGAGCCAAATGCAAAGCACCATTAGGCATCTCTCTTGTCTTCAGCTAGCTGTCCCTGTATTCATTTATTCCCATGGGCATCCCCTGCTGACCAGACACATGTAATGGCAGGTTCTGCAGACGGAGCAGGTGGGGTAGGAAATGAAACACTGGGGGACAGCTGCTTCCCAGATGGGCAGTCTAGTAATAACACCAAAAATACATAATGTTCCAAAGCAAAGGCCTCCTGATCACAATCTAAAGGCAAAGAATCCTGCTAGTAAGAAAGCCTAGAATTAATACTTTTAATAATACAGAGTCTGAAATGCCATCTGTCAGCTCATGGATGTAGACGCTTGTCATTCCACCATGACATTAATTTTCTAAAAAATCTATTTCTGGACCTAGTGGGTCTAATTTTGAGTTCTGTATGAAATTCAATGGCATCAATTATCTACCTCTAGGCTCTCTGGAAGACAACTGAATGGCTTTTAGCCAGGAGACTCTGTAATGAATAGTTTCACTGGATGTGTACTCCAGTGTATAATTTCTAATGAATGTGTCCTGAAGTGGGAAAGGAGCAGCCCAGCTAAAAAAAAATAAAATAAATAAAAAGTTCCAGCCTCCCAGCTATTGACATTTGCATCTTCCCCAACACTGCCCTTCCCAGGAAAAGTCTTAACTTGTCACGTACTGCTTTACTGAAAGAGTCCCCGAACCCTAAGTATCCATTAGCAAAGCACCCAAAGAAATGCTACCAATCTGATACAGCTGCCTCCCAGACTCTCTGCAAACGTAAAGCTCTGACCTGTTGTTATTAAAAATATTTCTTTGATACCTAAGAGAGCACTAGATCTTTGATGAACATGTGAATGAAGAGTATTTGCCTCCTCCTCCTCACAGGTGGGGAATGGGAGGGGAAGGTAGTGGCAAAGAAGGTGAGAGATTTAGTGGGTTTTGCAAATTTCTCTTACATATCTCTATCTTTACATGTGGACCTTGCCTACAGTATGGACGTACAATAATAGGACTAATAACCACTTGTTAAATAATTTGCTAAAATCCAAGTACAGGCAAGACAAGGCAAATGCAGATTATGCTGGGTTTATACTAGGATTTGTCACGTACATTAACAGACGATACCAAGACCCTTTTTCATGTGATGTGGCCACAAAGTTGGTTGCTTTTTTCTTAATAGTGAAAGATCTGTGGGGAATCATTTAAATGGATGAAAACAGAGCTTGCAAGACAGAATTTATAAAGGTACATTGTGTATTGTGTAGAAGGTACATTATGTATTCTGTAGAAGTTCTGGTGGTATGGGGCTTTATTATTAATATGTGAAAGTCAGGTTAGCAAAACCAGATTTTTTTTTTATTTCATTTACAATTTCCACTGTACTGTGAAGCTTTCTGAAGCTCTCATTTTGAGGGAAAAGAGTTATCAAAACAGAGTTAAATAATGGAAAAGTAGATTATGAATATACCTACAAAAAGGCCTTTCTGCTCATGGAATCACATTACCTGTAATTCCACTGTCTATATTTACATTGTACTTGTAACAAACAAATTGTATGGAAGTACTGTACCTCTAGTGAAAGGCTGGCATCTTTTATATGCCATTTGCTTTTTTCTTATTTAACTTACACATGCAATCAGAAGCCTAAAAAATATTAGATGGGCAACAGCAAATGATAAATAGTAGAAATAAACATTTAAGAATATGATTCATATGCACTAGATTGCAGGCTACATCAGACATTAACACTGAGAGTAAGGAAATTTAAGAAATGCATTTAGGAAAATCAGGACTGTCTCTAACTGATTTGCAAAAGGAAAACTATGATCATCACTAAACCTATGGAAATCTACACAAATCACCAAGTAGCAGCACTAGATTCCATTCAGAAGATATTGGGATAGATTTCTGAGTTGGTTTTTTACTCTGATTTATATCTCTGCACTCCCTGGCTTCTGAATGATGCATATATTTAAGAGAGGACAGAATGCAGTCTCTTCTTTGATCTGTCCAAACTGATGCCATTTTATGCATCTTTTATTCAATAACAAAACACACGCAACCCTGATGGAAAACTACTGGCAAAAGAACTATGTATGTGAATCGTTTCAAATCCTCGATGCAAAATTAGAACCAGGAAAAGATACTGACTGCAGAAAAACAAACTCCCTTTCCATCTATTGCAGCTTTAAGAAAGACCATTTTGTGTGTTCTCATGCCATCAGCAGTGGGATGCCAGAGGATGTGAACCTGGAGGGGTCGTTTATCATTCCTCTGCACTTGTAGTCTTTGTGAGAATGTTGTACCCTCTTGTGCACGTTTGCAATTCCAAAAGCGAAATTCCTTCCTTCTCGCTTTCTGCAGCAAACCGAACAACTGGACAATGGCTGGGTTCGGACAACGTTCGAGCGGTCAGTTCCCATGAGCACCTACTTGGTATGTTTTGCGGTGCACCAGTTTCAGTGGATAGAGAAGACATCCGCCAGTGGCAAACCTGTAAGTCTTGCTGTGGTGTGGACACGGGTCAGAAAACAGATTTATTGTGAATTGCATAAACCAAAAGAAAACAAAAAGAAAAGAGAGGAAAAAAAAGGAATCTGATACCCTAGGCATGTTAAAAATCTATCATTTTCCCTACCTTTCCTACAAACCATTTTATGCAAGAGATCAGAGCAGGCATCGACAGTGATCTCCCTAACTCTGTCTAAATACTATTTCACAGCCCTTTTCTATCTCCCAGGATTCTGGGCTGATTCTGCCTTGGTGAGATCCCAGCCCGTTCCTCCAATATAGGCACGTGGGTCAGAAAGGAGCATCCTTTCTCCAATCTGGTCCTGGATTTCAACCCTAGGTCCTCAGGGAATGTAAAAATCCAGATGTATGAGAAATGCCCAGTCCATGGGTACAAATATTTTACTGTTTTCTGTAGGTTTAAAAGATCTATAATACACTTGACATCTTTGCTGCTTATAGTAATGGTGACATAGCTCTACAGTGCTGCAACAATTGCCTCTTGTCTTGAATATTCTTTATATTGCAATAGTGGCTAAAGGCAACTGCCACAGTAAGTACTTACAAAAACATACAGGAATGATAGGATCTACCTAAAGACCTAGATAGTTTGCAAGTGTCCTAATGGAGCGAGCATACCTGAATCTGAATCCACAAAATCAAAGAAACTCCTTGATTTTGATGCAACACATATAGGCAATTCAATCCAATAAAGTTCTGGCTTGGATTCAAAAAAAGGTCTTCTGAAGGTATAGCTGATCATGAACTTGAATAAGCAGATGACAAGATATTACACTGCATTTGAACGGGATAGCTTTTTTTTTTTTTTAAAGTCCCTTACTTAGTCACAGGATTTTGTTAGGAAGATGCTCCTCATCCGGACTACTCAATTCATTATCAGAGTAATTACTTGAGTTATCTGGCCTTGACAGATGTTCTGTAGAGTTCAGTTATTTCAAGAATCAGAATTTGTTCAGCTTTTGGTAGAACTCAGTGCAACAGGAAACAATGAAATGCATACAGCAACCACAAAAGACTTTGTTTTATAGACACCGAATTCGTCTTCATTGAGATTCTCTGTGCATCCATATCACACTCCAGAAGGCTCTAAGGTCAATATTTGTTTTGTTTTGTTTTTCCAAGCAAAACAATATTTCCCGCAATGTTCTTGAGTTGCTGCAGCTTTTCTAAATGGAAGGGAGCATTTGCTGAAACGTCATAATTAAAGTGTGTGTTTAGAAGCAGGGGTATTCAAGTAAGTACAGAGTTTGCCTAAAGAGACCTCTAATTCAGACGCTGTTCAATAAGAATTCTGAGGACTTGCTTGCACTAGAAAATTTGGTTAAAAATCATGACTTTTCCCTTTGCATTAACAAGGATGTAGCTATATCAATATGAAGTATAGGTAAAGAGTATTTTGAATTAATGGAGCCACATAATATTTCACTAAAAAATACCTTTTCTTCAGTAAAATGAGCCTACCACACAAAATTTTAATTGGATATTAAGAAAGCCTTTCTCCTAACCAAATAATTCCATTCACAAAACTTTTTAAGTCTTGCTAAGTAAAAGGATATTTAGATTCACTGATTATTGAAATGAACTTTGCACAGTCTACTATAAAAAATATTAGCAATAAATCTTTCATCCAGCAGAAAGCCCTGCAATCTATATATTGTTTTCATAAGCAAGCATACAGTTCACATGATATGATAAATTATTTAAAAGCTCTGCCAAAGCTCTGAAATTTACTGCCCTAACAGAGATGTTAATGGAATCAATGGTGGAAAAAAGTGCCCACAGTTGTAAACAAAGCAGCTGAGCTGATTTACCTGCCAGGTACTGAATGTGCAGCTTGGAGAATGGCAAGGAGATTATACAAGTGAAACCCAAGCTCGGTTCTAGTGCACACTGAAGGTCTTGGAGCCCATTAGTAGGGATCAGCTAGGGGAGCAAAGAATGCTAAAATGGGTAAAGAGATTACTGAAGTGGAAATGGCAGGCTGTAATTGCAAACTGACCCTGGGGGAAATCCCCTGGCTGGAACGGATTCCCGATTGAATTTCATAAGCTTTTTTGGGGTTGTTTTTTCATTCTGACTTTATTTCTGACCACTTTCCTGTCTCCTCCCCCTTGCTGGAGGAAGTATAATTTTATGGCATTGAAACCAAAGCATTGTCAGGCTCCAAGAGGGCTCCCAGAGTGTGCCAACTCCTCTGCTCAGTTTAGACCCTGAATTCCTGGCTGTAAGACAGCAATGAGGAGTAAATACGCCACACCAAAGCAGCTGGAAAAATGGTGTCCATTTATAAGAGATACAAGGCCTGCGAGATGGAATAGGCATTATCCCAAAGTCAGAAACTTGACTCCATATGAAGATTTCTTACCCTCCACACTGGAGCAGAGGGCACTTAACTCCTGAAGATTGCTCTGATGCTCTCAGTTCTGATCAATGAAGTGCCCAAAGCAAGTGGACTCCTTTCTGCTCTACTTGCCCGGGTCTCCATTACACAAAACTGCATGGCAAGGAGCGGCTGGCATGCAGCCAGGCTCTGCTGCAGGCTTTGGTGCTGCAACACGGCCAGCACGAGGTTTCAGACATGAGTCTTGCCAGTTCTGCCATCCAGGCATCCTGTAGGAAGCAGCCACAGATCACATGTTGACTCTCCTGAAAACTCTGTTGAATAAATGAGTCCACGAAAGACGATTTTGCTTTCAGGCCAGTCTCACAGAGGAGAATACCTGTAGGGCTTTGTGTTTGCATGCTAAATGACTTTTCAGTGCTTACCACTTTCTGATTTTACCTGCTCAACCAAGAACTGCTCTAATTGTCTCTCTACTTTATTTTACAGCTGAGAGTTTATGCGCAGCCATCGCAAATAAAAACAGCAGAATATGCAGCAAACGTAACAAAAATTGTGTTCGACTTCTTTGAGAATTACTTTAATTTGAGTTATTCTCTTCCAAAACTAGGTGATTATTGATATTTGTATTTCTCTCTCTCTTTTTTTTAAGTTGACTCTTGTAGTTATATTTCTCCTGCAAGTCCATTTTTGGTGAAAAACAGAGAATGAAAATGGTTAGTTGCTAACTGTTGACATTATGTCAACATTATGTATCCGCATAGTTCAAATATTCTTAAATGTCATGATGGGAGGGTTGGTCTCAGTAGTGATACTCTGTTCTTTCAGTTCTCACAGCTGGCATGGTTACTTTCAAATGTCTCGTGGAAAATAAGGGGAAGCATTGGTGACATGAGCAAAGGAACATTACGAGCTAAAATAAAGCCAGACGCAGTTAGGGAAAAACATGTACCACTCTCATGGAAACTTCTGGACAAAAGTCAGCAATGAGATAAGGGAAGATGTAAACTGCCAGAGAGTATGTCATACTATTTACTAACCTTAGTGCAAAGTGGGTGTGTATCCACTTCTTAGAAAGATGAATATGGTCCAGTGTATAATTTGTATTTTCTACTGCTGGGCTGAATATGAAGATCCAAAGCTAAACAAGATTTGGTACAGAACCAAATTTTGCCTGTGGTTACAAAATAAGGCAAAAAAAAAAAAAAAAAGGCATTTGGGCATCCTTTAGTTTCATCTATCTGGAATCTGGATCTGATTTGTACAGTTTGAACTAATAAAGTTGGGAACGTAATCAATGCTGTAACAATTTGTTTGAAATGTCCCCTCCTAAAACTTAAAGATCATAAACTTAAAAGAATGGAAAAAACATTGACTACAAAAAAGTTAAAACAATGTAACATGAAAAAAAATCAAAACTTCGAAGACTATTAACAATGCTATTCAAATCCTTTACTAGACATTCATAAATATAACTAATATGCTAACTTGTATTACTTTAATAACAGATTTTGACCTCCTTTCTTTAAAATATCACTTGAGTTTACTGTACATTTCCATCTGCATTTTAGCAGTTTATCAACTATATTAGGGAACCAGTACAGTATGTTGTCATTTGTCCCAGTTAATTTTTGGGTCTCTGTCTTGTCCATGTTTCTTATGCATGCTGCCATTTCAAAACTGCTTGATGGTTTTGCCACATTCTAGCACATGTCTACATGATAAGGTGGACCTCTAACCTCTGGGTTAATGGTATCAGATGGTAGATGCTCCGTAGACTTTTCTCAGAATGTCTATTTTTTAGATAACATATCTTGACTTACTATATTGTCCCCTCTGTGTTAGAAGTCAGCTAGATCAAACCTGGTAACTAAATATGTTTCTACATAATGATTTATTCACAAAAATATATTTCACATTGAGTTACAGCTTCTGGCACTGCCATTGTCTTTGTGCTCCTCACTTACACCACCACTGGATCCTTTGCCAGTCTATCAATCAGCTTTGATTCTCCAATCAGGCTGTTTAAAATAAAATCAATAATTCCTCCCTTCTGTTAGAGGTACATGTGAGGGTTGTTCTTCTGTTCAGTTTTAAATCCATCTGCAGTTCTTCACCAACTCACATGAAAGGCTGTGGTCATTCTCTGAAGAAGGAAATACCAGCCCAACTGAGTCTATAATTCTCAGTTTAACTAATATTGATTACTGACCATGAAGGACTGACCCCCACAGATGAGTAGAAGCAGATGCTGTTCACTACACGAGGGATTTACTTTGGTTAATATGTCAATAAATATGTTTAATGCAAGAGTGTAACGAACAATGACATGCCTCATTATGCTACAGGCAGTTTCAGATGGCTTATTGCCAACAGCACATCCCCAGACAACACTACTAATTTCTGGAGTTGAAATGAGGTAACATATGGTAGACACGCTCCGAAAAGAGGTAACATTTGGTGCGCACGCTCCTGGGAGGTGGCACAGCACCTTCTCTCAGGACACATCCTCAGCCAGTGCCATGGACTGTAGCAATGTGAACGTGAGCAGAGCCAGGGTGGTCGCTATGAGCAGCATCCAGTCCCTCCTTTCTTAAACACAGGTTCTAGGCTGCAGCCCACAGTAAACTCGAGCCACAGACAGTAAGTAAGCAAAACAGGTTGTGAATATGCAAAAGGAATGAGCCACACGGCTTAAAGGATACAGTGGTAATCATGTTCTCTGTCTTCTGCTGCAGATAAAATAGCCATCCCAGATTTCGGGACAGGCGCTATGGAGAACTGGGGGCTGATAACATACAGAGAAACAAACCTGCTCTATGATCCCAATGAGTCTGCCTCTTCCAACAAACAGAGAGTAGCAGCTGTGATAGCCCATGAGCTCGTTCATCAGGTACATTTTAGGACATGTTTCATTTTCAAATGCTTCACGTGACTGGTAGCAATGCTTCATTTGTGAAAATACTGTGTCAGGAACTCTGTCTCCCGTTCATCTATGTGAGCTTGCCATTTGATTGCAAAATATCACGCTTCCCTCTTAAAGCTTTAAGGTATCAGTACTGCTTTGAATTTTCCTCAGAAAATGAGCTGCTTGGGTCCAGCCTGTGAGCCAGCCTATGAAAATCTGCCTGAAATGTCTTGAAGGAATTTGCATGTGCAGATGTCTCTTTTGGGCAAGCAAATACGGAAGCGTATAAACTGTGGAGGCTGTCTGGAAACATGTCCTTACAAACACAAATCATCAAATCAAGAGGAGGAAACTAAAAATATTTTCATGAATCATTAGCAATCCCCCAGTAATATGTAATTTTGTAATAAAAGTTATGTTCTAATACCAGATAAGACCGGAATTCCTATTAAAACCCCAGAATTATGATAATTTTCATCTGGCAAGAGGAAGAAATGTACACAAACGATGTACAATGCAGAGATGTGAAATCCTGAAATGCACATTTACTGTTTAGCTAACATTGCATCTTTCATTGTTTATAATTACAGTGGTTTGGAAATATTGTGACCATGGACTGGTGGGATGACTTGTGGTTAAATGAAGGATTTGCCAGTTACTTTGAGTTCCTAGGAGTAAATGCTACAGAACCAGATTGGCAAATGGTAATTATTTCTGTCTTTGTAGGCTCTGGCAGAGTGAGGGGAAGAGTTTTGGAAGAGGGTAGAATTAGGGAAGGATAATGAGGACTTAAAGTGTATTTATAGAAAACTAACATAGTGCAGTGCAACATAAATGTGGCTTACACTAAGTATTTTCTATACCTTGAAATCTACGGGTTAGAAAGCATAAAAAATAAAACAGCTTAAATTTCTCCACCTACCTATGTTTTGGTTTGAAACTAGTTAGGTAAGTTTTATAAAGATTTACTCCACAGAGAAGAGTTTTTCTTTTTACAAGTAGGTCAAGCATTTTGTTATTATTACGGTAATAAAAAATGAAGTGGATTTTGGGCTAAGCCTTGGCCTTTCTGTAAGATTGTTTAAAGCCCTAGTTCCAGAAGACAGAGATCCCTCTTTATCTAGTTGGGCTGTAATACCTCTTAAGAGGACTTGTCTTAGATTCGTTATCCAGCCTGGCAAAGGCTGGGAACCTGGGCCTGTCGCCCCAGCTTGGGCTGTTCCTCAAGGAGAACATCAGACCTCCCCATTCAGCTGCTGCCAGTATTTTAACTGTTATTTCAAACACTCCAAAGCAGAGTACCTGCAGTCCATACAAAGCAAAAGGGGCCAGTGGCAGGGGATGGTCCATAGCACTAACTGTGCACCAAAAACATCTTCATTGGCTTTAGCATTTCAGAGAAAGGCAGTAGCCTTAAATGTGCATTATACTCTGTGGAATGAAAACAGTTTGTGACCAAAGGGAGGTTTCTTGCTTTCCCTTTCCTCCCTCCCTCTCTCCCAAAGAGTTGTGGCACATAGCATTCATATTTCCCCCAGCTGTCCTGAAGCAATGAGATTCTGGTTGCGAAAAGCCACACGCGAGGTATGCCCATGAAGGGAGCACGGCTGCTCTTGCGTAGGCTGAGCCTGCTACCAAAAACTCCTAGCGCCTGCGTCCACATACTGTGGCAGCGCCTAGTGCTGCTTCACAGCATGCTTTCCTCCCCCCTGCCCACTCACCCCAAATATCTCCTTTGTATAATGGGGGCTGAAGAGCAAATATTCCATGATCACTTCTTTTACACCCTGAAGTAGATCTGCTATACTATCCGGATAAGCAAAATTTTAATTACTGAGCCTAATATTTAACAGTCCTTTTCATATTCAGACATTGTGTTCATTTAAGACCTAAAGCCATTTCAATGTTATTATCCTACTGAGTCTTAGAAGAGAGAAATGAATAGAAATTTAGTCTATCTTGCCTATGTTGATTAGGGATTAAGGGTATATTGACTGCAGGTCACTTCATCTTTTATAATAATAATCATCATAGTAGACCATGGGATGGGGAACTGTAATTCCTCCTTTCCTCCTCCCCAGCTACATCTTTGCAAGAGGAGCCTATAATGCTTTCCAGATATTATCTCACTACTGAAATTGGGAATACAGGCTCCTTTTTTGTCTGCTAAGTTTTTGTGCAGTGATACACATGGGAAAATAGGATTTGTAAAACGCAATTTACCTTAGGTAAGGAAAAAAATGTTTCCCTGTCCTCTCAGAAGCATGAGTGGGTAAGCCGTCCCTTAGAGGAAGTGAAATTTCCTTCCAAGTGCTTCCCCTCTAGAGAAGGTGCAGTTCAAACTACCTTTATTTTTGTGGAGAAAGAGCTGGAGTTTGTCCTTGTTTTCTCCTCTAACATCTCATTTTTTTTCAGCTAGATCTGGTTTTAATTGATGATGTGCTTCCTGTAATGAAGGATGACTCTCTACTCTCTTCGCACCCAATTGTGGTTGACGTGTCATCTCCAGCTGAAATCACCTCTGTCTTTGATGGGATATCCTACAGTAAGGTAGGCAGCTCTCCTGGGATAACTGTGACTGCAAGGGAAGTAAGCGCTTGGGAAAAGAGATGAAAGGCAGGAGAGCTCATAATTGTAATTTCCAACCCACATGGGTCGAGTCTGCACAAATATCTTTTCTGGCAAGTTCCCTACTGTTGCCAATGATGATTCAGACAAAAACAGCCTTGAGAAAAGCAGTGCAGCCAGTGCCCCAGACAGTTCTCGTGTGCCATGCAAAACTGCACGCAGCACACGGTGAAGCAGGAACATCACAGCGTCAGCACTGCTTGGCACTACAGTTGGCAGTTTTAAAATTATCCAAAAAAGGCATTAAGCACATCCCTATCCCATCACCGTATGTGCTGAGGCAGCCCAATTATGCCAGGACATATAACCTAATTCAAGGGCAGATGTCTGGATTCTCTCTCTCACTTTTCTGTCATACTTTTGGGACAGTGTAACTGTCATTTTGTGAAAGTGAGACAGGAAATAAAGTGAGGGAAAACATGGAATTAATTTTGTCTCATGTTGCACCCTAGCATTCTTAGGAAAGAAGGATTACCCCTAGCTCAGGACTCCCTGGGATGTAACCACTGTTGACCTCCACGACTCTCTAGGATGGAGCTCCTGGGCCTAGCCCACCTCCTTGACTCAAGCACATTCACAGTAGCGCTTCTGTTTTGAGGGAGCTTCTGGCACATTTAGTCTGAAGAAGTACAGGAGGATCAAACACCTCCAACCATCTTCCTTCTCGGCACCATGTTTGCCAGCAAGGTCACGGAGGAGTTGGGACTCTGGTCCCTCTCTCCTCAATCAGCTATATCCACCACCTGACAAACCACCTTTGTGTTGACAGCTTCTCGCATGACTCTGTCAGTTTCCTGTCTGATGCTATAGCAATAGTTTCCACAGAACACAAAAAAATCCTCTATTTCTTACATCCTGATCATTCCTTCTCTCCAAGTTCCCATTATCCTGCTAGGCATAAAGTATGTATTAAATTGATTTCCACCTTTACCTAAAATCTGTAGTAATAGATATTACTTTTATTAGCTAGACTTGATCCATTTCCATCAGTTCTGTTTTCAATTGCTAAATCCTCTGTTCAGCAATACAATCAGTATTTATTGCATCATAAATGCCTCATAGTCAAATCGTAAACCACGTGAAAATCTACATTGTGTAACACTGAATTTCTTAAAACAAGCTAAACAAAAATCAATATACAGAACTAAATCAAATACTCTGGACTAAAATAGGATAATTCAGTGGTGAGCTAAGCAAGAGACTGTCTTGCATGGTCTAAAAAAAACAATGCAAAAAAAAAAGCTTTACCTCATCTCTTTGTCCTAGATAATGGCTACATGAACTTTTTTTTTTTTTAGAGAAACCATTTAGGAACTTTTGCATGGTTTTGTGTGCTTGGGATATAATTTGGCTTAAATGAGAAAGTTTTTGCATAGGTTTAGCTCAAAGTACTGTTGATATTTTTATGTAAATGCTTAACAAAATTAACTTCTTTCTTTTTGGCTTTGTTTTGGCAATTTTAGCAATTTTTAGCAATTTTATTCTAAAACCGATCTTCTTATGACAATATTCATCAATAAACAAATAATACATAACTTGCAATGCTTTCTGTTAGTTTTACCAGACCAATTATTACATGGCTTATAAAGTCCTAAAACTCTTAACAAATGGCCTAAGGGTCTGCAGAGTCCTTGCAGTGCATTCTGTGAATGAACATCTAACTGTCAGATCAGAAGGGCATAACTCACCTACGAAAGCTGCACAAGATAGAGCTGGTCACTAAAGTATATATATGTGTGTGTACATATATTATATGTAGTTACATATAAAAATGCATATTATAATTTTATATATATAGTTCATATATCTATAAATGAACCCACATTTTTAATCTACACTTAAAAAGGATCTATATCTTGCCTCTTTTATCAAATTTAATAATCTCTCTTAATTGACATGTTGTGCTTTGGAAAACAGAAAATGATTAGCTTTTCAGAAAACAAATATTTAAGTATGTTCTGATGGCAACTTGCTTCTGGGAGTCCTACGATTTTGAAATGTCACAGCTCAAGTTCAGGATAAAACCCTCCAAATTTCTGCTATATACAATATTGTAATACACTTAGCAATTACTATGGCTCTCTAGAAGTTGTTACGTGGGTGCTGATAAACATCCAAACAAACATACATAAACACATCACCAGCAGAGAAGGTCAACTAATCAAATCAAGGTTGCTCCACTAAACCTCCCCAAATATTTGAAAAAGACAAAAGTTACGAAACACCAGTATTTCTAGTGATTTTATTAGCAGGAGGTTTTCTCAAACACACCCCACCAGACTATAGTGGAAGAGCAGTAGTTTGGAAGGTGGTCTGTGGCATATCTGCTCAAATTCTGCTATGACTAGTACAGCTTGGCTGTTATTCTCAAACACATAAATAGGGAAGAGAGGATTTACTGAGGACCCAGATTTGTTTTCATGGGACAACAGGATTTTTAAACCATTCAGAGTATTAGGATTTCACCTGTCCCTTCATTTATTGGGAAAATGAAAATGTACTAATCCTAAAATCTTATTTTACATTTTAGATTTGGCTTGCATTTTGTTCACTTTCCCCCATTTTGTCCCACATGACTCTTACTTCTCTCTCCTATTTTCCTTCTGTTTCTTTATCTTTCAAGATCCTAGTTGTTTTCTTTCTGTGTCATGCAAGTAACTTCTGTAATGCTACTGCTGCCCTCCTCCGGGGCCAAAGCTCTTGCACCAACCTTCAATCAAGCTCACTGCAAATCTTTAGATGCGCCATCCCAGGCATGCAGTGCCCTGAACCTGGTCCGGTTCAGGAGTTTCCTGCTAGTTGGGCAGTCAGTAGAAGTCATTTTCTCTCAGGCTGTGCGGCTGGATGGGGCTAGTTTCCCTGTTGCCACCAGCCAGCATTGTCTGGAGTAGGAGAGCTCCTACAGGCTTCGGCAGCTGGGTGAGATAACAGCCCCCAGCAGCAGGGCTTGGGAACCCTTCCATCGGCCCAGCTGCATTCAGAAGAGGGCACTGGATTCATGTCTTACTTTTTAGGTGAAATGAAAGATGCTACCACGGTGTGGTATGATCTTGCTCCCTTTTCCTTTGTCCCCAGGGTTCATCGATTCTCCGAATGCTTGAAGACTGGCTGACACCGGACCTCTTCCAGAAAGGGTGTCAGGTATGATGGGCTCCAAAGCATGCAAGAAATGCAGCTGATCCTCATATGGCAGCTGCCAATTCGTTATTAAGAAAAGGGAACATCACAGATTCTGGCACTAGGAGCAGAAATATATAATTCATTTCAGTGCTGAGTGAACAGTGTCAAAGGGAAGTTCCTGTTCCTATCAGGCAGGAATGTGAACTACAGGATGTTTGACAATCTGCCCACAAGGATCTAAATCCATGACAACTTGGTCATAGAGAAACTTCCTTTACCCTGTGTTTGCTCTTTATCCTGCTGCCAGCCAGGTTCTCCTCCCTCAGCTGGAGCCCTTTCTCGGAGAGCTTCCTGGTGCTACTATCCTCCAGGCTTCCCAAGCCCACTATGCAGCAGTGTCTTACAGACATCAGCACCTGACACGAGGAACCTGGTCCCAAAGAGCTGAGATGATCAGGTCCAGAAAAGGGAAAAGTTGCATAGTTTGGAGACATTTCTCTTTGAGGAAAAACTCAATGCTACAAAACTACAGAAAGAAAAGTGGGAGAAAGGACACTCTTCCAAAGACCAAGGTTATCTCTTGTTTCCTGTGAGCTGACATCTGTAGTTTCTGAACACAGGTTTACTAAATTTCTCCTTACCTCCCTCCTCTTCAGAAAGCATGGGCTGCTACAGAACAGCTGTCATATTTTCTCTATTTTTTTCCTTTCCTATATTCAATCAAGACAGCTGTAAATAACAGGAAAATACAGATACCCTGTCACTAGAGACTAGTTACGGGTGTTTGCCCAGAGTCTCCCAGAAGACTGAAGTAGCTAGCCATGGCTAGGAATGAAAGAAACAGCACCATCTACTGACTACACACCACGAGGTCCAGGAAGCAGGACAGGAAAAAAGGCAGGATGAGGTCTCTTTTAGAGCAACCTATAATTTTAGAACAGCCTAAAATATTCCAGGAATATCCTACAGGAACTCAACACAGTGAATGGTGCCTGCAAAGAACAGGGAAATAAACCAGCCTATGTCTGGCTCAAAGCTCTTCCAGGTTCAGGATATTTCTGCTCATACTATGTACAACTGATCCTATTTGAATATGTATCTTATTTTTGTATGTGAAGAAGAACGATCTGGTGGTATTTTCACAGTCTTCTACCTCTCCCTAGATATATTTAAAGGAAAACCATTTCATGAATGCCAAGACAGATGACTTTTGGGCGGCACTGGAAAAGGTATGCTTTGCAGCACTCGGAACACTTACTGGTGAAAAGTTTCAGATCGCGTTTTGAATTTCTTAAGTTTTTTATATTCTATAGCTCTTCTGTTAATGTGGAATCACAAACTAGGGAGCCTCCCAACATATTCCAACAGAACTTATTTCTAGCAAATATAATTCCTTCATTTTTTGGCTGAGAAGTGGGAGGGTGGAATTAGAAACAAGACTGCTTCTGACAGGATTTCCACACACACACACACACACAATCTCTAGCAATTCAAACCAATGTGATGGTCTCCCCAAGCACACACATGCACACCTGAACCCTTCCAGATTTGTCTAGTTGAAAATTCTTGATGATGTTCATCAGCAAATAATATAGCTGCCTATCATCTCTGTCAGTTTAGCTTCCAAGTTCTCTGCTTCCCTTCTCTGGACTCCTGATTGAGGCTGGGCTGTTTCTTCCCATCTCATTAGCCCTAAAGGCTACCTGCCTGCAACCAGGTCTTTATCTGGAGAGAAATTAGGCCATACAGAGAACCTCAAAGGGCACTGAGTATTTCTGGCTATGTTACTGCCTAAACTCTTGCTCACATACTTCTCATCTCATCTGTGTATGTTTGAGTTTCCAGCTCATTCCTGCTTTCCATAACAGGCACCATAAATAGATTTAAAGGAGTATTTTTGTGCTGAACTTGCTCTTTCCTTTGTTCCTATTTGCTCTTCTTCCTCTCAGCATCAGATACTTTTTTTTTTTGCCACTTTGTCCTGAATTTTCTTTTTCACTGCAACATTTCCCCTCACTCATAGGCAAGTAACAAACCTGTGAAGGAAGTCATGGACACCTGGACTAGACAGATGGGTTATCCTGTGCTGGAGATGGGAACTAATTCTGTGTTCACACAGAAACGTTTTCTCTTGGATCCTCATGCTGATGCTTCTTACCCTCCTTCTGATCTTGGGTAAGAACGTATTTTAAATGCCCAAAACAGAAAGGTAGAAATACTGTATAGACAGATATTCCCTCCTACTGACACACACACACAAAAAGCAGTGTTACACCTGTTCTTGATAAACACTTGTATTTAAAAAGAAAGTTAGTGTAAAGTTCGATACAAGTATTTCAAATTTAGGAGTGCATCAGTCTCAAGCACTCCCTCCCAAACACAGCAGCACAGGAGGGGATGGAGTCCCGCCAAGGGCCTTATTCTCATGCACACACCACTCAGATGACAATAAACCATTTGTTGAACCCCAGCAAACTACAGTCTGCCAAACTAAGAAAGACAAAGAATTGTTTCTTCTCAGAAAGCAGGTACCCTAATACAATTATTTTATAGTAGGATAGCATATTCCCCATTCCTATATGGTACAGGAAGTGTAATACATCCCAATATAGGGATGTATTAAGCCACATCTTACTTATGTGGCTTAATAAACATGAGTTACTGTGAAATAGCTGATCACATGCGAAGGTTAATAATCCTAATCAGCAGCTGTGTTTTTCCTATTTCCTGTATTTCCTACAGCTCAGGACTATACTGGCTGATTTTAACCATCTAAAAGATTGTTAGTTACTAGTCAGACAGGCATCTTGTGCCAGAGGGCCAGTTTCAGACAGACATCTACCCTAGTCAGGACAGGCAGGATACTGTAGAAGACCATATGTTTTAATTAACAGAGGACTAACATGAGAGATGATCCCTGCCTGTGTATGACAAAGGCACGGGGAAAAAAAAAAACAGTGCAAGGCCCATGGTATTGTCAGAGAGGTACAGGTATCCAAAGAGTTGAGATAGAGAATTACTCATGTATTTGTAATGTATTTCTCCCATCATATCAATATACCAGTTTGCAGACTTGAAGCCATTCTCACTTCAGACACCAGCCCCGTATGTGTGAAGACTGGTGTTACAAACCATTCAGTCAAAATACTCTTTATGTTAAATATCTTGGCTTATTGAAGTCAGAAATCTTGGCTCAATCTGAAGTCAGGAATCCCTTGACTTTGGGAATTACAGTACCTTGACATTTGTCATTTTTCAAGTAGAAATCCCAGTGCAGATCCTACCTTAAGCTGTCAAGGAGCTGAGCTGTGAACAGCCTCTGCCATTCCGAAACTGATGTGGATTTTTTTTGCTAAATATGTAGCTTCTATAAATGACTTAGAAGTGAAATGCAATAGTATGTGTTATAATACCAATACTGATGGTATCTGCCCTGGGACAGACTTACTCCCCTGCCTAAGGGTTAGGCCATTGGAAACCCTTATTTACTCCTTCCACTTTCACAGGAAGCTCTCGAAGACATCACACCACAGAAAGAACTGTCCCATTTCACCTCTGAGTGTGGAGTTTTTATTTAAGCAGTGAAAACTCGATGCCTTGTGCATGGAGTTACTCTCTGAACCCTGCAGGGATGGTCTCGAGACCCAGCTGCCTGCAGCATGTCTGGTTTGAAAGATTCCCCCCCTTAAAACTGGCACTCCGAAGAAATAGGTCAGAAACTTGTGCTCTTAAAATAGTGCTGCTGGCAAATATGTAGCTAGAGCACAGCATGTCAGGAACACATCCTCAATCTGCACAGTTAACAGGACACAGCTATTGTATCTAATGCTCAGGAAAAGTACTTATGTATGCAATTTCAGAAACATATAAAGAAAACAAAATAAAATCCTTCCATTAAATGCATTTACAAAACAAAAAACTCTTTTATGGGCTTTCTCATAGGGAAACACAATGCTGATACTTCTGGCCAAACAACAAGCCCTCTAAACTCCATGGTAGTATGGCCCACGAGACAGCTAGTAAAAGCTGTAAGTGTATAAACCCGTTAAAATATTTTTGTTCAAAGATGTAAAACAATAACTAATCATTCTTCCTGAAGGTAGCAGGAGCTTATGTTCATGTAGAAGGAGCAGAGCCTTCATTTCAATATTTCCTGGAAAGTAACTATTATTCCCTTGATCCAGATTTGTAACGAATATCCAGATTTTCCCACTGCAATTGTCCCCAGGATGTTTAAAATGGAAATGAAGTCTCCTTGGGATGGACTGCAGTATGCTAACATGAGAGAGCAGCTGCCTGCTCAAAAGGACTTCATGATCCCACTAGTCCTATTTAGGTGACTATGCATCTATGCTCATGCACCCTGTCGCTGTAGTTCTGTAAGCACTATCATGGTCTTACACCAGCTGTGCTCTGACTCCCTGCTGAGTCCAAATGCTGAAGTTCTGGCACATCTCTCCAAAGCCTGGAGATGAGGCATATCCCAGAGAAGCAGCCTGCACCTAGTCTGAAGGTATTCAAGGAATTGCTCAGCCAGAAGCATAAGATCACATTGGGCACTCAGTGCTTAACAGTGGAAGAATTACGGTTTTCTGGGAGAAGGAAAATAAGCCGGAATACTGCTCTATGGCAGCATTGCTTAAACCCTTTCAGTTTTTTTACATGCAAAAGAAAAGATTTAATAATACTTGGACACTTATCTCAAGTGAGTGTTGTGAAGATTAACTGTTGTCTGTACAGAGCCCTGGATATACAAATGTTAATGCTGAGGCTGCCCATCCACATATAACCATCTTTTGCTCAATTAAGTGCTCTATGCCCTGCTAAATTATTACTGATGACATGAACACACTACTTAATGAGGCCGTATGTTCTCAGATTCAGAAATAAAATGACACAGGGTAGCGCACCAGGAATTAATCCAAATAATCTCTCCGTGCTTGTGGGTAATTCTTACTCTCCTCCGCATGCAGAGGCACCAGGAGGTGAAGGACGCAGCCCTAGCAGTTCCGTTGATTTTCCAAACTCCTGATGCACCACACTGCTCTCAGATCCAACTTCTGTCGCATAATAAACAAAGCACCAAGTTAACTTGGCTCATACCTGTGCCTCAGACACAAAACCTTACTCCACTCCCTTGTAGGAAGACATATTTTGAGAATCATTTATACATACATAGTATTAAGACAAGGCACTGCTATCCCTCATCTCTAGAGCACCAACATGCTTAGAAAACATTTCACACATTTACTTTGCTTTACAAGGAAAACAACTGCCCTAATCATACCACACCAATATCTGACATTTCCTTGCCTGACCAGAGGATCAGGGTACAGAGGTTTAGCCGGAAGAGTCTCCTGAAGCAGTGAAAGAACATTTTTATACCATAGTCATAACTATTGCTAAAAAAAGTCTATTTTTGTTATAAGGGATATTTGATCAGACACTAATAGATGTATATACATTATACATGTATAAAACCACTGACAGTGTTGACTTCATAAAACAAAATGTACATGTTAAACCAAATAAAAAGATATCTTTTGATTTTATTTTTAATTTTTGCTTTCAAATGTCATTTGATTCTTTTTCTCTTTAAATAATTTTAGTTACAAATGGAATATTCCAGTGAAATGGGGACTTGGAAGTTCAACGAATTATACTTTCTACAATAAATCAGATTCTGCAGGTAAACTTCTCTTGTACTTCTTTTAAGTGTATTGAATAGAGTAAAGCCTTTAAGTGCCCTCAGTAAGAAGTAAAATACACAGTTACCTGTCATACTTTCCAGTTTTCATATTTGGGAACCAACACTCAGCTTGGTTGTGCTATGGTTAGTAGCCATTTCTGTAATAAGGCTAGCACTCCACCATATACAGATTATGTCAATTAAGGCCCAGTTCAGTAAAGTGTTTAAGTATGTTTTTAAATCCAGCCCTATTCAAGAAAACATCTAAGCATGTGCTTAATTATCCTAATAAAACAAATGGAGGATAAAATGGGAAAATTTTATAATAATCATGAAACTGAAAACTGTTTGGATCATTTTTAAAGAAATTAGTAAGAAGCATTTCTTTGCATTTTTTTTGTTTTTCATAATTACACTAATGTTCTCCATCCTCACACTAATCACATTGATCTCCATTTTAAAGTTAAACTAGCTGGCTCCAAGTAATTACCACAATTCAATAACCTAAGACACGAGCTGGCATCCATTCAGGTCTGTGACACATTTTTTTTTTCAAAGGTCTGCGACACATTTTTTTTTTCAAAAAAAAAAAAAAACACCTAAAATTAAGTATTGAATCTTACTTTGACATTGGTTAAAACCATTTTGGAGCCAAAGCATGTCCAGTGAGCTCTCTGAGTCACATGAAATGTGCAAACTGATCATTGTTTGTTTTGCAGGAATTACAATACAATCATCTCCCAATTCTTTTGTGAAAATTAATCCAGACCACATTGGATTTTATCGAGTGAATTATAATAGCCAGAACTGGGCTGATTTAGCCAAAAGTCTTGTCTCTAACCACACAGTAAGTGACATGAAATTAACCTGATCATGGTGGGTCTCTTATAGGGTCTCCAGATGCTATTTTTCCAGCAAATCATTGTATTTTCCTGACCACTCACTTTCTCTGTCCAAATAGGTATTTTCAGCTGCTGATCGTGCAGGAATTTTGGATGATGCCTTTTCTTTAGCAAGGTAAACTAATTCTCTGCAGGGACTGTAACACTCTTTTTTTTTTTTTTTCTCTGTTGTCCATTAGTTAGAATTAGCTCAGCTCAGGTGCTTGGAAGCAGAATTTTAAATCTGATGTAATTTTTAATTGTTTTTATGCTTGTGCTGTCCTTCAAAAGGCACAAATACAAGTATGTATTGGCAACTTTGGCACCAGTTTAGTCAAGAGAAACGTTCCCTTTCACTTCAGTGGAAGAGTAAGGAAGGCTTAAATACCAAGGGTCTTAGAAAAGGGTGGTTTTGTCATGTAGGAAACAATATTAGAAGAATTCCAGAAGAAGCTAAGGGTCCAGAAAAGCAGGAGTATGTCTGTAATGCATAACATGGCATTGGGAAGTTATTAGCTCACCTTTCTTATTTCAGAGACTGCTTGGAAACTTCTAGCTCTTGCACCAGGCCATGATGACATACAGATACCTTGAAGGTGACCTTCTGTAACAGCCTGCAAGGCTGAACTTCCTCAGCCTTTCAGGATGTCTCCAAAATGAGCAATTTCCTTCTGTATGGCAAGGGCTAATGCAATCAGTTGAGGGTCACGCACTCCTGGGCATACTGGTCTGCACAACATGGGTAGCCTCTTTATAGTGACAAGAGCTCCTGTAGCTGGGCATCTAACAACAGTTATCCTTCAGCAGTCTCTTTGGAAAACAGCACCCAACTTGCATTGCAGACTGTTTTTCTCCCTCCCAAATGCATTTCAGACCTTTTAAAGTGAATAGTCCTCTAACATTGTTAAAGAAGCAAGTTCCTGGAACTCATTAAAACAACAGAAGTTATGTCTTCTTTCTCAGAGCTGGGCTCGTGAATTACTCTGTTCCCCTGGATCTCACAAAATACCTAACAAATGAAACAGAGTACTTACCCTGGCATAGAGCTATATCAGCTGTAACCTACCTCGCAGACATGCTTGAAGACGATACCAATCTCTATCTTCTGTTTAAGGTGATGAAGCAAAAAAACATTCGGTCACGGAACCACTGTATCTGACAGTTCAGGATCTGTAACAGCAATAATATTGAAGTTCAAATGATTTTCAAAGTCACTGGGCCATCAATATTTACTCTTTGTTACTGTACTCTTAAAAATGCTTAAAACTGCTTAGTATAGATCTCTCAATTACCTGGATTGTCAATTCATTTGGAAGAAAGAAATTATGCCCCATTATTCTTATAATCCATCACAGTAAGTCACAGTATGGACATTTGTGTCAGGGCTGTCCTGCATCCAATAAATAAGTTTGTATTGGACACCAAAAGTTCTGACATCTGTCCTCAACATGAAGGACAGCTGCATCTCAGCATGGCAGTCAGCAAGTTCGATAACTGACTTGAAGCTGAACATGATTTAATAGTCACTAATGTATCTGGCAAGTAGTTTTGGCACATGTGCTTGGTCACAGCCCGACCTTCACTGTGGAGCACTGGCAAGGCTGGGGAGAAGCCAGCTGGCCTCGTCCTACCTGTGCATCAATGTAACAAGTAAGAGTACATGAGCATGTTCAGACTTGGCACACTGTGGTGGTCCAGAAAGGTGATGTGTGCATGTGTTTGTTACAAGTATGTGCATCTTTGTGCTATGTTTTGTTCAAGAAGTGCTAATTCTCAGAAAATTAAAGTGAATAAACCTATGATATACTGCTATGTAATGAAGTTAATGAAAGTAACCAAAACTGTTTCTCTGCCCCAGGACTATTTTCGCTCCCTGGTAAAACCCATTGTGAATCAGCTGGGTTGGAGTGATTCTGGAAGCCATCTGGAAAGGTTGAGCAGGCATTTTTTCCCCATTTCTCATTACTGAGAGATTCAAGGAAAGTTAACTAATGAGAAAGTCTTTCTCTCTCTTTTTTTTAAAGGCTTCTTCGTGCATCTGTTCTGGACTTTGCATGTAGTGTGGATGACACAGATGCTTTGAACAGTGCTTCCCTCCATTTTGAGGAATGGCTCAGAGGGCAAAAGTGAGTGCTCATGGCTTTTCTGACTGCTGAAGAACACAGTGACGTGAAATGGTGTCACTGTGCCCTGGTCACGTACCTCATGCAGAAAAGGGGTAGCACTACTAAAGTACTGCTTCTTTATTCTAGTCCTCCTGTAAATCTCCGACTCCTCGTATATCGCTATGGGATGCAGAACTCGGGCAACGAGACATCTTGGAATTACATGTTCCAGAAATACCAAGAGACTTCTTTAGCTCAAGAAAAAGAAAAGCTCCTGTATGGTCTCGCATCAGTGAAAAGCATCACCATTTTGGACAGGTGATTTAAATACACACAGACATTTCTTTCCTACAGAATCAACCATTCATTGTTCACCTATCCTACCCCGTATCTACCCATCCAATCTTGTTCCCACTCACAAAAAGAAATAATAATGGATTTTGGCAATTTTCATGTGACTTGGAGGCATAAACCCTGCTGATTTTATAGAGATGCCTAAATGTCTATGTTTCTTTGGATACAATTATCTTATGGTACAATTACCATTAATAGATAATTATGCTTTAGATCAGCCTGTCTTTAAGATGCCTTTGAAAGAATAATACCCTTCTCCGGGAATGAGTTGTAAAACGATGGCGGCAAATACTGTAGAATTACAGTTACTAACATGGCATTGTTTCTTATAATCATGAGTAAACGTGTAGATTGGAGGTGTTAGTGTTTGCTTCCCAGAATCTTTCATGATGCATTCTTATTGATTTTTACTGGATTTTCCTTAGATATCTGAAATATATTTACAACACGAGCCTCATCAAAAGTCAAGACGTTTTCACAGTCCTGAGATACATCTCCTATAACATCTATGGGAAAACAATGGTCTGGGACTGGATACGGCTCAACTGGGAATACTTAGTTGGCAGGTGTGTTAATGACCATGTTACGAATTTTAAATCCACATCTCGTTATAAGCCATGGCCTGCTTTATTTTCATCGTACAACCATAACCACTGACCTCTATCTACTTTTCTTCTGGAAAAGCAAAGTTTGCAAGTTTCCTTTTATTTCTAGTTGTTCTTATACTCAGTTTCTTTATATAAGAAGAATGGAAAGTGTATTCAATGCAATTATTGCCATCTGCAGTGAAAAAGTGCATTGCTGCTAACTTGAAAATCATTCTTTCCCTAAACGTCCACTTATAAATGGCAATGATTAGAAAGGCTGGGTGCACCTGTTTCCTAGCAGTGCAGTGGGAGTTTTAAACTTTAGTTAACTGTTTGTGCTCCTTCTTTCAAAGAGTCAGCAAGTATTCTTTGAAAGTTTTTTTCACCCACTATTGTTATTAAACTATTTTTCTAGATTCACTATCAATGACAGAACACTTGGCCGGATAGTAACCATTTCCCAAACCTACAACACTGAACTCCAGCTTTGGCAGGTATGATGATAGCACTTCTCTTTCTTTATTTTAAGTAAATATGTATTTTAAAATCTACTTGCCAGGAAATTTCTCTTTTTGTTGTGTTAATGTCTAGAGCAGCAGGAATTATTGTAAAATTATCCCAGTGCTCTTAGCTGGAGCTTAAGTATCTCTTACAAAACTGCCCTTCATCGGGTTCCTTTAAAAAGTTATTTACTTAATAGCAGCATTACTTATTTCATGTCAATTGTTTTTCTTTCTGTTTTCCAGATGGAAAATTTCTTTGAGAAATATCCTAATGCTGGAGCAGGAGAAACACCCAGGAAGCAGTCAATCGAGCAGGTGAAGAACAATATCAACTGGCTAAAAGAAAATAAGGAAGACATACGAGCATGGCTTGAAAACTGGGCAGGCCCTTAATGTCTCTGTTAAAAACATCAGGCAATCATTCAGGTCACTCGGAGATATTTATCAATGTGTATATCACAGCTAGCTACCTTAGAGGACCAAGGCTTTTTTTTTTCCCTCCAAACACTCAGAAGCCCATTGCCGGAGCAACATTTGTGTAGCTGCTGATCCCAGATCTTGCGAACACTTGTGCATATGAATAGCTTTATACCTTGAGAGATTAATTTGCCTGAATAAATAGGAAAAATGTCTGAAATTATTCAAGGTAGAAGTGCTGGCAAAACTGGGGTCCTTGCTGATCAAGCTGGTTGGTCTTTTTCTTTTACATGCCACTCTGAAAAGCTACTTCCTGGTTCATACAGAAGTATCTTTGTTATACTCAGGGATTCCTTTCCAAGTGCATGGGAGCTCTGTTCTGAAAGAAAGGGGATTACACAGTAATTTGAACTTTGTTCGAAAATTGTCCCATATATATTTATATCTTTAAAAATTCCACATTCAGGATTTTGCTTTGCTTTCTTACACTACAGAAAGGCCAGTTAAAATTCCCTCCCCACTGATTTTTGAAGTTTATCTACTGTCACACAGGGGAATCACTGTTTTCAGCTTCATTGTTCATGTTACTAACTAGGATTCTGTAGCTTAGGGAAGGTGTTGTCTTGATTATTTCTGTCTTGTTCAAAAATCTTGTCAAAAGAAGAAATTGCAGACATTTGGTACTTACTCTCTGCTTTCTTAAGGAAAAATAAAATGATCAGTCTCTTTCTAATAAGGTGATAAAACTAACTGGTATGCAGAAAAAGGCTCAGAGAACTTTTCTTTACATTTCCAATGCTGTTTAATTGGAAGTTTTTAACTCCAGATGGACATAATGCATAACAACCCAAAACTGGTCAAGCACCTAACTTTGTGGTCTTCCATTTGAAAGAACACTTGAAGAAGTTTGTCAGAAAGAAATAATCAACTCTATAACCATTAATGGACTTCTGTCAACATTATAGGAGGAAGAATCTGATGTATAGATACTTCCAGAATTATATTAAGTCAAGTTTTTTAACAGATTTATTTTTCACCCAAGGGGCAGCCTTTTTTTTTAATAAACAAATTCTACTGCTACCAGGTAGGATCACTTGCCAAAACTGTTAGCTGTAGTATTAGGTTTTCATTAAAGAAAATAAGAAATAAAACTTTTTGATTGTGTAGGAAAGCAGTCTCCATCTAAATCACACAGCCATACCACTGTTGAAGACATGACACATATTGATACTACTGTGCATTGACAGGGAGCAGGGAAGACTGATCAGAAAGTGGGAACAGAAAAATACCACTGAGGCAAAGAAAGATCAAGAAGCCGAGAGGACAAGCCTGAACAAGTGTTGGGAGCATGACCCCAAGCAAATGGAGGAAGAAAAACTTGTGGCTAGTGAACAAAGTAACTGCCTCCCCTTATTTGCTTCTAGCTCCATTCAGAAAGAGGGCTCTGTGAGCCTTTTGTGTCTGAACGGTAAAGGATCAGGGATAAAACGAGCTAGAGCCTGGATATGTCTGATGTTAAAGAAGGTTTAGCTGGATTTCTACACTGATCTAAAGTGGGTAGGTGAACATGGAGGTAAATCTAAAAACCTATGAAGAAAGATGCTTTTATAGCAGGATAAAGGTTCTGTCAATTTTAAATAATGCCTTTTAGATTACACAGTTCTCTCGCTACCTTTAAATGGTTCATGGCGAATGTACTGTATGGCATGTGCCTCTTTCAGACTGTTTGTCCTAGATGGATAACAAATCTGGTACAAGCTAAATCTTTCAGTCAAGAACTAGTACATTTACAAATGCTCTGCGATAAGCTTAAGAATGCCAGTTTGAAACTGAATCCAGAGAAATGTGAACTGTTTTAAAAAGAGATAATTTTCCCTTGGTCATTCGATTAGCAAGGAAGGAATTTCCACTGATAAAGCCAAGTGAGGGAGTGTAGAACTGACTGGCCCAACTGAGCCACACAGCTTCTTGAGGCACTGCTGCTCCTACTGCACCAGAGCAAAAAGCAATTGCACACGGTGAAGGGTAGAAAAGTTTTGAGTAATCGGAGTGCAATGTAGTATAGTTAAAAAGGGGACACTTATGACTGTTCCAGCGTTGCCTTACACTAGCTCTACAAATCTTTTTTTATATCAGACACAGCTGCACGTCCTATAGAGCCTGAGCCTGTGGGGCCCAGGAGGCTGTAAACCTGATACGCATATTAAAATGCTTTATCTTGATCATTCAGGTAAAGAAACAACTGAAAATATTGTATTACTGCACAGAAGAAAACTTGAAATGAATAGCACCAATGCAAATACCATGGGGTCTCCAGCTGTGCGAATATTTTGAGTCAGCTCCTAAAACAGTAGTTAAATCACTACAAAGCACGGAGACTTTACCAAAGTTTACACATTGCACATGCCACTGTTGAAACAGGTCATGATTATAAGAATCATGACCTCCAGTCATCTTGCAGGGACCAGTGCTACCATCATTTGATAACGATGTCTTCCAGCAGGGTTTGGATCTCAAGGTGGAAGCAAAAAAGTCAGCTCGTAATACCCATCTGAGAGACTGGCAAAGCAGGTCAGAAGGACAAGACCTCACCCAACTGCTGTCAGTCTATACTGTCAGGCTAAGACTACATCTCGTGTTATATGTATCCAGCTATGAAAGTTAATCAAACAAAGCCATATTTGCTTTCCCAAGTATTTTGGCAGAAGTCATTTAACCTGGAGGTACTCCAACTTCACATCCACATCTGTGACAGCTGAATGAGTGCCTATAGCTGGAAAGCCAGTACAGGAAAACATAGTTAGATGAGACTAGGAAGTGTTCTCCAGCTCACAGGTACTACAGTAGCTCCTATGACTGCTGAGATTTTCCAAGACGCACACTGGGAAAAAGGAAATTTTTTATAAGAGCATCTGAAAATTATTTAGTCAGATAAGTCAGAGAAGTTTTGATTTCCTAGTATATATTCTAAAGATTTGTGGACAAATAACAAATCTTGGAAAAACATGAACCCAACATGCTGAGAGCCCCCATTCGTAAGCAGCATGCACTAGTTGCTCTGGCAGTTCCTTACCTGCAGAAAATCTTTCTGTATCAATCTTCACTTTTTCACACACAGTTGTTCAGAGATTGCTTCAAGCTGACATCCACTTGCTACTCTTAAATAATGCAGAGGCAATATGTAGAGATGCTCTTACAAAACAGGCAGTGAGGAGAGCAGAGAGATGCAGGCCTGACTGGATGACATCACAAGACCGAGAGTAGACCGTGAGGTTCTGCCATTGCTCCCTTTCTGTATCATGGCCATCCGATGCACTCGCACACCCAAGGGGCAGCCTGCAGCTGTGTGAGGGAGCCTCTCCAGGCGGGGCCTGTGCACCACAGACATACAGAACTCACACCTGCTGTTATTTCCCTGTCTTTTGCAAAAAGGGAGTCTGAAACAAGACAACTGCAGAAGACTCTCCAGAGGGGAGTCGAGACAGCTACTACCCAAAATGAAAGTTGCACAATGTTACAGCAAAAACTTCACTAAGCCACAGGTCAAATTCTTACAAGCCTGAACAGTTGCTGTGGCAGCCTGACAAGCAGATTTTGCAGGTGTTTGGTGGACAGTCAAGAACTGCTTTGATTCATTTATTTTAACAGACACACACTTTCAGTGAACTGAAATTACAGCCCACTCAGGTTTGCTGAGCGACTTCATCTGGAGAAGACATTGCGGACCTCCATTTACAAAAAAAGACTCCCACCCATGCCCTGCACAGGGTCCCCAGCCACTGTACATAGGGAGCTTTCCCTCCTCTGGTGGTCTTGCAAATGCCTGCCCTTTGTTTACTTTACCACTTCAAGGACCCCAGACCAGAAGGCTCAGCTCAGTGAAGGGAACACTTCTGCGTCAGGACAAGATTTCAGCTTTTCCTTTCCTCAGCATGAAACAAAGCTTCATTCAAGCTGCACAGACTCCCTCCCCACTCCTCAGCTCAGGGAAAAAGCAAACAAACAAAAGCACACTGCCCCAGAGAGTGCCCCAAAATAACATGGCTGCTGGCTTCATGCATAGACAGCTGAGCTCTTCAGCCAGACTGCAGCACAGAAAACAAGCTCAGGGTGAGAAAGTGAACCAGAGCAAAGCAGGAAGAGCAAGAGCAAATGACTCCCGTAGGTATCACCTTAGCCACAGAACAGCAGCACACAGACTGTCATGCAACTCGACAGAGGCTGATGCAAGCAGGAACAGGTTTGGATGAACAGCGAGGCAGTTACCATGCACAGCAGAAGCACAGCCCAACACCACATAACTAGTGTTGCAGCAGCAGAGCAGAGGGGAAGGTTCACACAGCTCAGGTCACACTACAGAGAGGGGACTCAGGCACACAGCCAGAAACCATGTCTTAGTTGGCACCAGAGTGGCCTGCTCATAAAGGTCGGGGCTAGGATGAAAGTCAAAGTTAGCATGAGTGTGGTGCCACGCGAACACCCGTACAACCTAGAAATATTTGGCTACGTATGCATTTTGAAAAATAGAGAACACCACATTAAGCTAAAACAAACAGCTTGTTACAATCTAGTTAAGGGTGTTTTCACCAGGGGAAAAGACAATTGTAATGTATATTCTGGGCTGTCCAAATGAACATGGAAACAATGTCCAAAAGGAAAGGGGAATACAAATATACTTAAGTTGCAAAAGTAGGTTGATACACATATCCTAGTAACACAAAAGCCTGTGTTTTGTTTGCTTAAGCATGCCTATTTTCTATGTTAACAGTTCTACCCAAATAATATGAGTTCTTTGCAAAATACTGAAGTTTTAAAAATTATTTTAGCAATTGTGCAGGAGATGAAAAAGACCTATCAAAGACAGATCAGATGGAGAAGAATAACAACAGAAAATGGCAAGAGTCAGAGAAAACCTAGTAGTGAAATAATAATATTATTTTTTTTTCCTGTGGGAAATGTATTTTACTCCAAATATATACATTAAAGTAAAATATAAAGTTCCTACTACAATTAGGAGCTATTGCTCATGTTCAGATAAAAATAGTACAACTGCTTCTTAAACTGCAACTCAAAAATCATGATTTATTTTCTGTGTGCACTAGAAAAAAAATGTGAATATTGGTCTAGGAAATGTGGTTTGACCATATATTGCCTAATCTCATAGGGCTGTAATAGCTGTAGCGGTGCTGTGGTTAAAATACTGACAACGGAAATAAGTAGAAAATCATGCATAAGAATCATGGAGATAAAAAATATTTTTTTATCCTCCTTTAAGATAAAGGAAAAAAAAAAAAAAAAGGAAGAAGAAGAATCTCCTTTATGGAAGAATGTGCTGTGGAAAAGTTTTCCTGTTTCTCCACAGTGTATTAAGAGCAACCTCTAGTGACAGTAGGTAATTATTACATTTAACTACACTGACTGACACACTGTGCATGCATAGACATTTAAGTGTTTGAAATACACTGAAGAAAAAGTTGCCCTAGAGTTCTTACAAATGGCACCAGTCACTCAGCATGGAAGGTATTTAACCTAAAATAAATGGCAATCCGAGCCATTAAGGCTCAGATTTGTAACAATACTGAGGCATGAAAAAAAAAAGCATAAAATAAGTTCCTATATCACTTTCGAAAGCGCCATTTTGTCATTCAAGGCAATGGACACTGCTGAAAAGCAAGACATGTTTCAAAAAAACACCAGGCACTGTTAAAAAGATCCAGGAAGCTAAACACACGGGACTTGAGGCAATCCTGAAGGACTTAGGCATGAGCCTGAACTCAACAGACACACTGAGCTCCAGGAGTGATGCTGATCGAGGAGTGATGCATCAAGGAGTGATGTTCAGACACACTCAGGAGTGATGCTGATTTTATCTCAAGGTGTGGTTTACAATCTAAAAAAGTTTCTAAGCAAAAAACAGGTGTGTGTCATTTGGAGCAATCAAACAGTCACAAATACCATTCTGAGACTGGCAGTTGTTAGCTTTGGCCTATTACACCAGCTGATTCATTAAAAGCATATTACCTCTCTTTACAAACTTGACTTTCCTTGGGAACATACAGACACCCATGCTTCAAGGGCTTGTGGAAACAAGCACCTGCCAATGATCATTTGCAAAAGAACTCCGTAATCAGCAAAATGCTAACGCACTGCAGCAGGAACAGTGCGGCAGTGAGGAATGACCTCTAACTGCCGGAGCAGCAAGCACGGCTGGCGCCTGTGTGGAACAGCTGCTTCCTCCCATGGAAGCAGCCTCCATCCAAGGCTATGCAGCCTCCAAGACAACAGCTTGCCACAGAGTGCCTTCAATCCAAGCTCAACATGTCCTAAACCAGTTTGTGTTTGGATTTTTAATCAACTGCTTTCAGGATTAGGATGGTCCTTTATTCCTTACTGAAAAGAAGTTAAGAAATATTTATTCAAGAAACCTCAGCACCTGCCTTCAAGTCATTCCTTCACTTGCTGAGGAACAATTGAGCCACTGCCACCACGCATTGCTTTTCTTCTCCCAGGAGCGTGTGTCTGCTCTGACTCTGCTCTGACCTTTAAGGAACTGTTCATGGAAGTTAAGCTTTGCTTACAGAAAAACAGTTGCAACTTTGCCCTCAGCATCAGTGACTCCCTGAAACTTATACAGTGTCAAAAAGAGAAGCTGATGAGGAAGAGACACCCGGAAATCATGGTCCGCTTTGGAGAATATCCAAATATTTTTGCCACCTGTCCGCAGAAATACTGACAGGGGGAGAAAGAGAGGCATTGCCATCCTCACCTGAGCTGGTTGGAGGCTAAGAGATGGATGGAGGCTGACGCGCCCTGAGTCCCCTGGGGCTGCTTTGAAGGTCAAGGTGCCCTTCAAAATTTAATGTATTCTGCAGTATTTCAGGAAGCGATTTTAAAGGGTAGAGAGGAGGTCACAGCAAGGCCCACAAGTGGAGGTGGTGGCCAGGCCGGGCAGAGTGAGGTGATCTTCACCCTCAGCACTGCACACAGTGCCATTTGCGACAGCAAAATGGCAACACCTCATCTCTGACGAACACCAGCTGACCACAGGAGGGGACATCTCAGTGTGACCAGCCCAACTTTTACAAACAAATTTTGAGTTTGGTCAGCCAAACCATTCTAACTCAAGGAGGTTTGCCCTGACAGAAACAAATGTTTGCACGAAGAAGCCACTATACTGAGATAAAAATTATGTTTCTTCTCCAACTGTGAGCCCGTATCAGTCCTTATCAGGGCCTTTCTCCTCCCTGTTCTCCCACTTACAACTCCCACTGTTGGCCATTCCCCTTGTGCCTGCCTGTGCCAGCAGAGTGGCCTCCGGCAGCCCAGGGACGGGGCTGAGGCGGCTCCCCAAAACCTGTCACACACCACTGAAGCCAACTATGGCTTAGATAGAAGGAAAGAAAAGGAGAAAAATGAAAAAGGGAAGAGGAAGAGGAAAAGGAATGGTAAAATAAAAAAAAAGAAAAAGGAGAGTAAATGAAAAAGAAAAGAAAAAAAGAATAAGAAAAATAAGAGAAAAGAAAAAGGAGAAGTGAGAGGGGAAGCAGGAGCGCTGCAGGGGGTGGTGACGCGCGTTACCTCAGCTCCTGGGTCACCGCAGGGCGGCTGCCCAAGGCGGAGGCTCCGCTTACGGATCTCGCGCTGGACTGGGCGTCGAGGCCGCTTCTCAACCCACAGCGACGGCGTCGCCTGCGCTCCCCGCAGGGCCCTGCACCGCGACAGGACCCCGGCCCCGCGGCAGCCGAGCGCCCCCTGCTGGCGCGAGGAGGCGGCCGCGTGCTCGCCTGAGGCCAGTGGCCGTTGAGCTAAGGGCCGTTGAGCTAACTGCCGTCGAGGTAACGGTCACCGCGCTAACGGCCGCCTCACGGGGAGACGCCAGCAGGCTCCAGGGCTGAGCCGCGGTTGTGGAGAAGAGGTGGGTGCCTGAGCAGCCGTCGAGAGACTGGCAGTGACCACTGTCCTCGTCCTCGTGATCCTGCCTGTGCCACCATGCGCAGCCGCCAGCTTGCGAGCGCTACCATTTCACGACGGCCCTCAGGTAGGGAGACGTCGCCATGGCTGCCAGGATGCTGCTCAGCAAAGCACAGATAGAAAACTGCAGAGGCAAAGTCCTCTCCTGAGCAGGGAGGGCAGAATGGGTATCGCAGTGCTGGTGCGCCAAGGTTAGACAACACCTTGGCCATCAACAGCCCAGGCACGGCCCTTATCCCAGGCAGCAGCCACAGCTGCCACGTGCTGCGCTTAGGACCCAAATTTACCCCCTTCCCACAGTGTGGGTCTGTGCCTTCAGCGTTCAGTCTGCACCTGGCAGCGGTCTGGGTGCCCACACCAAAAGCAGGAATAAGGGAGAGGCTGCAGTACTGCAAGCCGCGGGAGCAGAGCGGGGAGCTGGACGTGTTATTGTGCTAGCCAGATGCCAGTTAGCGGTTGCTACTTCCCTGCTGGCCTGCCTTGGCTTGGGTGCCACCTGCAAGCGCTGGTGGTCAAGGGCCCTCCATGCTCAGGGCTGCGTGATGTGGGGAAGGGAGGCACACAACTGGATGTGGGTGTGTAATGACTGCACAGTCATTTTAGGGTAACACTGCTGATTTGTGGGAAACAGGAATTGACAGAGGAGCATCCTAGCTCTCAGGTCTTTGCGTATTTGCTTTTCAGAGTTACTCCTGGCTATTTCCAGAGTGGGTGTGGGTAATCAAGGGAGAAACAAACCATACGACTGCAATTATATTAAGCACCCAGTTGCTTATTAAATGCCTTACTTCTGATACTATCATCCTGATGGTAAAAGATGCTGAATAGAAGAGAAACCTGTTGCTGTTTAACCTCTTTTCGTTCAGGAGTTCAAAGTAAAATATTTGGTATTAATATTTTTTAACTTTAAAAACTACTAGATGCAGGGAAGCATCCTGAAGCACATGGTTTATCCTTAGACTGAATCCTATCTCTATTTTGATTCTTAATTTTTAAGTAACTCAGCACTGAAAGAAATGAAGGAGATTGTGATAACAGTACTGTTTGCATGAAAGCTCTCCATAGCAAAGTCTTTAGCATTCTGCGAGCTAGTGCGGTTCTCCAAAGGTCTGCTCGTTAATTGGCCTGTTGTTTAAGGGAAGGTTTTAATGGTGTAGGAGGCATAAGCCTTTGTAAATAATATTATCTTAAATGCAGAAGGTCTTATCATGCACTCCTTGCTCAGGCAAGTCTCCTCTTGAGATCATCTGGAGTTTCGTCTGTGTAGGGAGAGCAAAAGCAAATCAATAATGAGCCAATTGTTTAAGTGAGTCGTACAGAAAAACACAAGTCAGGCAATTTTTAGTCACATCAGCTAGACATCAGTACTACTATGATCTCACTAGAGGGAGCAATTCATTTTGAAATATTAGTCAATATTAGCTCTGCACTTAGCCTGGGCCACCAGTGGGTCAAAACTAAGTTTCTTTTTGAAGCAAATACACATTTTAAGAGAAAAGGGCAAATAAGGGGAATAGAGAAATGATAAGAGAATGCTGGTTAACAATCCTAACTTCAGAAACAATGAGTAATAAACTGTGAAAGGAATCTATGAGACATGCGGAGATGATTATTTATGTTGTTTCTCCTGATGAAACTTTTACAGTGGAGTTTTTTTTTTCCTTGTTTCCAGTAGAGATTCTTAATTTCAAGGGCGGCACATCATTTTAGTTGGTATTTGACATGAAGTTTTACTTTTATTTTAAAACATCAATAGAGCTATTCTCCTTTTTATCATAGGCTGTAAAAGGAAATAAATTCCCAGATGCATCATGATTATTAGAACTATTGTTAGTATTCAGTCTCTGTCAACATTTCCATCTTAAATCATTATTTAGCTTTGAGTCATAAACACCTTTCTGTACACATTTGATTAGTGCCTGGCAAGGTCTCCTCTCTAAAGGAGCAGTAGTGGTACTCCAAAAAAACCCAGAGTTTTCAAATATTTTTAATGATTATCTTTAAAGAATGGGTGATTTTCCATGGTTCAGTGCTGTCCTTAATCAGTGTGTACATTAGGATTATTTTTTTTTCTGGATTTATACAGTGCCTAATACAGTAACATTCTCAGACATAACTGGATTCAAGAGCAAATAATATATTTTTAATATTGACTGTGTTTATGTGGTCTGGCCTCTGTATCTCCTAGCTCATGAATCTTGCTGTCTACCTCAGTTACATCTTGACACCATGTTGGGATGAAGTGTGGGAATATGGTCTCTCTGCTCTGCCCCTGCCCCTGCCCAGGGAAAATGGGACTGTGGAAGAGGAAGGAATTGCACTAGCCTCCATGGCTGCAGTTTGACGGAATGCTCCTGCATCGCAGGCATGACATGGCTGCCAGGCTGTTCACAAAAAAAAACAAAATTATCAGTTTTGTGCATGTATGTGATTGTAAAAGCTAGCTCATTGTTTCATGTGCTCAAGCAAAGAGTTGCTAGATGTAAAATGACTTAATCTGTTTGCTCCTGTGGTCCTGGATAGAGGCATGAAAAATTCTAAACCTGCCGTCTGGTCTGCTGAAGAGGACCTTTCCCTCCATGAAAAAGCAAGCCTGTGATACAGTTTACAGGATTGGAACTGGAAAGGTGTAAATGTTTATAGGAATGTTAACATCACTTCTCCACTGTGATATGGATATCATGGCATTAGTATAAGTTACTGTGACTAGCAAAACTTATAATAATCACACCATTGGTATCTGTAGTGATGATGCTAGCTTTATGCTTATGAAATCAATTTCTACTTCTTAAATTTGACCCATCCAGAGGGTAGGTTATTACTGTGCCTTCCCTGTGTTTCAGAAGGGCACATGTAAACTGCATAGAGGCATGTGCTGTGCTTTGTCCCAGGCTCCAATGGTGTGTGGCTATCGAGAGCATGATATTACACTTGAGAAAGCTGTGCTTGCGGTACTGCAATATCCTGAATTTGTGTGTTATTTGTCACAGTGTAAAAAAAAAAAAAAAAAAGAAAGAAATAGAACCCAGAGAATGGGAGAGAAAAGAAGGGCTGTGCAGTGTTTATCTCCTTTGAAACTTGGAGGAATATCCTCTTTTTTTTTTACAGTCATTGATGAAAATCTAATTTGTTTCAGTGGGAGTTTTTTAAAAGAATGGTAAGTACAAGTGAATGCAGATGTAAGGATGCTTTCCAAAGTTGTTAACTGCAGGAGAAAATAACTTTTTGTAGTTTTAATCTCTATCTAGAGGGCCATTTTTTTCCCACACTGAGATCTTTCTGGTAAGACTTTATACAAAAAAAATCAAGTCCTAGTTTGTTTTACTTGCTGTACGCTACAGGTGAATGGAGATTTAGTAGATGTGGCATCAGGCAAAGAGGAAGTAAAATCTGACAGATCGAGAGAATACGGCTAATTATCAGCTCATATAGAAAGATTTTTTTTGTTAACACCTATGTAGCTCTTTTGCTGAGTGAGTAAGAAAAAAATCTATTTGGTTCCTCTTTCAGCAAAGTGTAACTTTAACTATGTGAATGATGTTATTGACTAAGTTCATATACTTATATCCAGTGTTAGAGATTTAAAAATAATTGCGTCTTCAATTAATTGCTGAGAGATGTACTGTTTTGAGAAAATTTCCAGAAAGAAAATGCTGAAGGGTGGAGGATTTTATTAGAAAAAAACAGAGAGAGAGACAGACTACATTTGTGTGCCACCTCTCAAGGCTCTGGTCTGGTCATTTTTTGGTAGCATCTGCAACTATATATATGTTTATATTCTCTTAGAATTATTGTAGCTTCTGTGTTTGTGTCATTTGGTCAAAAAGGGCTGCTAAAACTGAATGGTAGTACGTAGGAGAGCATGTAATATCTAAAAATGGCTTTAGCAGCTTAGCCCAACTGGAAAAACAGTAACAGTAACCTGGATTCTGAGTTGTTTGATTAGCCTAAATAGCCTAAAAACCAATCTAAACAAATTTTGTATGTAAAATGCAGAAAATCCTTTAATATTTAGTAAATCCATTATATTTAGTAACCTGTCCCCTAGAAATTTATTTATGGACCCGTGCTCCTTTGGACTGGCAGCTCCATTAATACAGAACACAAGTTAGTCCTTAACATAATGAATTTATAATTGTATTTGTACCTCATTGAAATGTATTATAAGTTTAATGGAGACACAGACTAAACTTAAAATCTTTCTTTCCCCATGCATGGAGGGTGAGTGGAGAGCAAGGTTTCGCATTCACCAAAGTTTACCTAGTTCACATCATTGCCCGTGCAAAACCCACAAAGGCATCGAGTAATGAATTCTTTGGAGGAAAATGTGTTCATCTATTTTTGTTATAAGGGAAAACTGTGCTTTGTAGACAACCTTTTGCCCTTTACCTTGTGAATTAGCAGTGCACAGCCATTAATCTGGGTGGATTAAAAAAAGGGTAAAGACTCATAGTCTATGAAAGCCTGATCTATAGACAGATTTTGTACAAGTATACTTTGGGGGGAAGCACAAGAGGGTTCTTTTAACTGTGTCTGTAGCTCCTGGTATCAATTCACTTGGAGCAGCAGGAAAGTGCTCGCAGCTCATTCCTTTCCCTGGCAAGGAATAATACTACCCGTAGAGGTCTGCATACTGGTGGGATGGCAGTCGCGATCTGGGGCGAAGGGAAGGGTTGCGCTGGTGCTCCTTGGGCATGCAGACATGGCTGAAAGCACATGTTTCCCAGGACAGGCAGCAGGGTGGAGAGGATCTGCAGTTATAAAGCACTGGGCCTAAGAATTTTGCTTATGAGAATATCTAGGAGCTTGGCATGCTGACTAGATAAATGTTTAAAAATAAGTCTAGTGCCCAAGCCAACAAAGCTTGCGCCTTTTTTGAATACATTCGTTTGAAAAAGAAAATGGATTTATCTGAAAGTCTGCTTCGTTTGACTCAGTTTCTCATCAGGGCTATAACACTGACTTGCCATTTTCCTTACTCACCTGAATATTTTTGGTATCTGGAGACAAAGAAGATAAAAAAGGTTGTACTCTATTAATCACGCTTCTCTTTGTTCTAAATCTACCTCTCTTCCTTCTATCCCTCCTCCAAACACACCTCCCTTGCCAAGTCTTTAGAAAAAAAATAATCACTGCTATATTCTTTCAGGGACTCTAGCACTTACTGGTACAACATGTAATACTTGTGTTTCATTTGTTTTGTTGGTATCTGAATGGAAGCCAGCAAAAGAAGAATCACATAAAATGGAATTTTATAAATAACAGATGTGAGCTTTTTCTTTTCTGAAAAAAAAGTTTCATTTTCAAAATGTTCAGCGTTTTTAAGAAAAAAATATTGTTTGTTTTTCGGTTGCCCTTTTCTCTTTTGTTCTTGTTTCTGTTTTCCTGAGGGTAGAGAAAAATAACATTTTCCTGGGGGAAAAAAAAAGGAAATGAAAAAAAGAAATGTATTGTCTGTTTTTTCAACATGGGGAAAAGAGCTAAAGGAGGAGACTAAAGTCAAGAACCTTCCACTAAATTGGGATCTTAGAGGGGACACACTATTCTAGAGGTACTCATATGTTGCAACTCCTGCCAGCATTATTTACAGATAAAGCGTCTAGCAATTCTTTCCATCGGACTCGGGGGTTCAGCAAAAGGATTGTGTAGTAAAACATGCCGTTCAGTGATGCCTAAGAGGCACAGCTTCAATAGCCTCCTGCTCTGTTGCATGAGAGTCTGGGAAGCACAAAAATGTAGTTGACTGCAGTTTGTTCTGAGACTCCTACAGCCCCAGCTCCCCACACCTTCCTTCTCTGGCTATCATTACAGCAACTAATAATCTTTATGCATATGATATAAAATTACTCAGGCACAGATGTAGTCTATTAACTGCCAGTGTTGACAAGTGGTGCCACCACAGCGTGCCCTCATGTCCTCTGCCCTAGCTCTGTTGAAGCTTGAATCCATAAGCAGGGAACATTCAGTCTGTCCTATCATGGGCTGGGGACACTGCTTGGACTTGCATTGTGGAAGCCTGATGTGCTTCTAGTCCTGTGCATGGAGATGCAGTCCCAGCAAACTGCATTTTCTCTCTCTTGGCCTAAGACAACAAGCCAGCTGTTGGGCAGAGAAAGCAGGATAGGGCAGGCCTGTTCAGATTGCAGGGGCTGAGGCCTGGCACTGCTCTCGTGCTACCCTCACCAACCCAGTTGCTGCATGATGCTGCTTGGTTTTGCTTGGTAAGGTGAAAGCAATGCCAGCAGCTGTGCCCAGTTGCATGGCCAACCGTCCATTCCCTGCAGACTCTCCCCATGTTGATGAAGAGCAGCACCACTGTTTTCACTTTCCTTCTCCCTGTGATTGCCTTCTGCTAGTGCTTCCAAGCACTGGAGGTAATAGAATCCAGTGCACTTCTTACATGCACAACAGCACACGTCTCTGCTATTTCTCCTGGTCTCTGTCTCTGAGTCCTTCCTTCTAAAGTATGGCTTCAGCTCTATCATCTCTCCAGGGAAAAAGTCAGCCTTCCTGAAATTTCAGTCTGGACTGAGTAATATAAGTTTCTGGGTAAATTGTAATTACATGTCAAGCCAGTGTCCCTTTTGTGCTGATCATGATCTGTGTTCTTACTGCAGACCCTCCTCCCAATAGCAGTGCCCAATTGCAGTGCCCAATGGCAGTGCCCAGTAGCAGTTCCAACCACCAAGTGGCCACAACTTCTCCTTGAGATTTTCCAAAGTGCCTCAGGACAAGCCTGCCCAATGCAGCAGAGCTGTGGCCGTACACTTAGGGTTCAAAAGCACAGCACCGTGGACTGCTTGCAAGATTGCCAGGTGGTCCCAGAATCTGAAGCAAGGAGCATCCCCTGGCCATTGTGGAAGGGTAGTCCCTGGGATGTCCATGAGCCTTTGGATCCTGGGCACATCAGTATGTGCTCCCTTAGAGCAGCTGTGATCTGCTTAGAGCTGATGGGGAGGATAGCACATGTCCTCTGCAGGGAGCTTAGCTGTCAGCTATAGCAAGTCTCTCCTGAGGATGGTCAAACTAGCATTTCACACAGAATTGGTTGATATTATTTAGGAAAGAAAGGGATGTGTTCCTGAGTTAAGAGAAACTCTATCAGCAAATTACATATCCCTGTGCCTCAGCACATGTGAGCTAATGCTCTTCAGTGGGATGGACATGTTTTTCTCCTTTTTCAAAATTTCCCTATCCCGGGAAATGCTGATTCATTTCTGCTGAATTTTTAATTGAAAGATCATCAACCAAAGATGGATAGCCTGCATGGATGTTTTTAGTGTGAAGGACAGTGTGGAAAAAATTGGCATGTTCAGAATAGGCTTTTACACAATTAAACTTTACATTCTTATGGATGCAGTGTAGTGCTACATTTCCCAGTAACAGCATGTAGTATTAGAGGCATCTGTGCCACACCTTCTACTGAAGTACTTCTTCAAGGAAAAGGAAAATGTTTCACAAGTAGTGAGGAAAGAATAATTTTGCTTCTCTTAACTGCTAACTTATTAGCAGTAAAGTTAAATATGCTTCAGTGTGGGCTCTTCCCCCAGCTGCTCAGACCCGCATATTTAGAGAACCTCCTGCGTGCAGATCTTCCCCTCCTCATGGGAGACAATTTCAGCTGCCCCTGTCCCACTCACGGCCTTCCCTTCTCTCGACTGTGGCCGGTGAATTTTACAGCCCAGAGTCTGACTGAGCTGCAGGCAAAAATATCCCTGGCTCTTCTGCTTATGTTGGAGGCATCTAAAAGAAATAGGTGTTGCCTGCGGCTCCCTGGCCACCAGCAGCTTTTCAAAGGTCTTCGAAGCAGCCGTGATTAGCAGCGTCCTGGGAATTTAGCTCCTATGTAACTCTTCTTCTTTGACAGCAATCTCTCATCTCCTGAATAACATGATCCCTCAGGATTCACAGAGCTCTTTGGGGATTATCTGGATTCGTGGAGAAAAGACTTCTCTCCGAATCATCAAAAGCAGATCCCTTTTCTTAGGTCCTCTCCCAGGGAGGTTTGAGGAACTGAGTATGTGGCAAAAGGAGAGGCATCTCTCTGGGAATTGGGAAGCGTCCTCACCTTTTGGCATATGAATGACGTGAGGTGGGGGGGGTTACCTGACATACCCAAGATTACAAAGCAACCAAGTGATGGAGTAGAAAAAAGAATAAGGCACCTTGACTCCTATTTGTCCTAGTTTATCTTCTGTCATTCCCTGATACTTGCAAATTTGTTGTTAATGCTACTATAAAGCATTTTAGAAGTGAGTGAAAAATAAATATTTTTTCATGTGGGCAATAAAGATGGATTCGTTTTGTGCAGTTGTAAAATTCTGCTATGTATAAAGGATTCTTTATTTTATAATAGCTATTAGGGTATTTGTTTGTGGCCTTTTCTTAGGCTTGAAACTTCAGAAGTATTGCTTTGAGCTAATCATTTAGCAAAGGACAAAGATACCTTAGATTGCTGACTCGTCCTATAGTTAATGGTTCTCTCAGGTTTTTCTGTGTCAAATGTGGCAACTATGACATCAAATGTTATCTCTGTAAACACATGCCAACTTAAAATAGCATACTAGTGGGGGAAGAGTTCCTTATCCTATATTTTAGCTAAGATTATGGTCACCAGCGTGTTCCTCTCACCATGGAAAGAAATAGACTTCAGGATAACCATACTTTTCCAACATTAATTTTTAAAAACAAATGACCAATCCAGCAAATCAGCTGTCCTTCAAGTTAGCTGTCTTATGGGATCATACTCTGAGTGCATAAAATATGGAAACGCTCATTCCTGGGATGCCATCATTTGAGTTATGTTTTATTATTTGCACAGCTTCACTGTGGGCACTAGAATAGCCATAGTTATTAAAGATCATTTTTCCAAAGATTTTGCAAGGCAGCAGATTGGCAGTTCAGAGAACCAGACTGTTTTGTTGATCTGCCACTGATCTGGTGTGTGACCTTGAATGAGTCTTTTCACTTTTCTCTAGCCCTGTTTCTCCTCCTACAATTTGTCTTATCTATTTAAATGGCAGCCTTTCTGAGCAGGGAATTTCTCACCTTGCGCTAGCTAGCTCTGCTTAGTTGAATGGGAACCAGTCTTTCTTGGGATTATCATACTGCAAAACCAGTAAATAACACTACCAATTAAAGGATTAGTATAAATAATAATAAGCTATTTTTCCAGAGGGGATCTTAGCAACAGGCAGAGGAGCAATGATGCCCCCTTCTCCTGTGCTTCGTTTCCGCTGCCCTTCCTGTCCAGGAGCTAAAGCCGTAACACAGCTTTGCTGGCACTCTCACCTGACAGTGAAATTTTTGGAGACAGACCTCAAAACTGCAGATGCACCATGTGACATCTCAGCCCCCAGTGGGCCAAACCGTGGCTCCTAAAGGGAACTCAGCTGAGGAGCAGATCAAATTGCTCCCATGCTGGGCTCTGTCAAGGAAGGTGCGAGGTACTCACCACCTTAAGTGAAAGTGAGCCCACAGAGCCATCAGGGCTTTCCCCAGTGCTGGCCCTTCGTGCTCCCTCCTTGTGACCCCACCTGTGAGCTGGACCTCTTCCCAAGTGCTGGGCACCTTGGCCGGCTGTGCCATGCAGCACAGACCCAGGGTACTCGCCCACAGCTGAACAGTGTTCCTGCTCAGGAGAGAGCCACAGCATGCTCTAATTTTTCCAGCCTGGTTAATTGCCATTGCCCATGGCCCTGTGAAAAAAAGAACAAATAGAGAGCATCGGAATTTGCCGTGCACACCTTCATAATTCTGAGTGATGGTGCACTTCTGCAGAATTTTTATGCAAGAGCCTAAAATATCCCACTGGCAGGGATTTTGCAGGTGTGGCACCTGTTCTTGAATGTTGAAGAAGTGTAAAATAAAAGCCATCCTAAAGACAAGCTTTTCTTCATTCTTTGTGTCAGATTCCTCTGAGAAAGCAGTGTGTGTACCACATCTTGCCAACCCTTGGTTAGAGACTATTTATTTGCAACAGACCAGTTGCATAGAAAAGTTTGCTCTCCCCCCAGATCTACAGTGCGAAGCAGATTGGAGCAGGGAGTGTTTTTTGAAGCCGAACTCCTTTTTTCAGGTAGAAGGTATGTGTATGTCAGGGCGTATTATGTGTGCAGCCGTTTATGTTGACTTTGGCCAAGTGGCCTATTATCCTAACTAGGAAATGTTTTTAAATATGTCCAGAAACATCTAATATATTTTACAAGGCAGATATTTTTTATTTATTGTCAACCTACAGCATTTCCATAACAGAATCTCTGAGTCCACCTACAAATTAGACAAATGCCCAAACTATTAAAGTAGCAATTCCCTTTGCAGATCAGTTCTTCTTAATAGAAGTCCCTTTTTCCAAGATTCATGTGCCTACCTAGCTAATCCTCACAACTCTAGGGGCTGAGGCTCTCTCCCCACATCACTGTGCAGCAGTGCCTTCCTAGCAGCACCCGAGCATTTCCCAATACAGCACGGGTCTCCTCCCTCTGTCTGCAGGCTGGGAAGCCCTTGGTAGGGAAGAGCTGTGCCTTTCTCGTGCACACACAGCAAATCCCAGCACTTGTGGCCTGGAATCCCCCTGAGTCAGCAAACAGCTGGCGCTCTATCCCTGTCAGGAGGTAGCTCACTGAGCAACATCTGGCTCCAGTCTCTATCTTGTCTGCTGCTCTTTCACACATCTACTTCCTTAAAAAGAGCTTACTGGGGTGAGGGGGGCAGGAAGGGAAAATGGCTCCAGGTTCTTTGTGCTGCTTACACAAGACCACCCTGTTGCACTGTCAAACAAAAGTTATATATTTCCTACAGAAATGTAACACTTAAATAAGGAAGACAATTAGATAAAGTTGTGTTTGTCTGATGCTGTACAGCTCAAGCATCTTTGGAATTATTGAGAAGTTTGTACAGAAGAAATCTACATCTCATGGTAAGAGATTGGGTCTCTCTTGCTCCTGTTTGAGTTCCAACAGGATTAAGGAGGGGTGTCTGCATAGAAAGGGCAGGGTGAGACCTTTGAGCATTTTTTAGAGTCATATTAAAAAATGACGCGTGGATGTCAGTTTAGTCAGCCTTACAGATGAAACTCTTCCTTTGCAAACTGTCCCAGAAGAAACTAGTGGCAATCCTTTTAGAAACTCATATTTCTTAATGTGAATAAAAGTAGTAGAGTGTCTTCTCTGACAATTTTCAAATAAGTGCAAGCCAGATGAGAGGGGAACAAAGGACACTGTTGTGGGGCAATAGATTTGAGGGAAAAAATTGTGATTTTGTGGTCAGTCAAATATGGAATGTGCTGATGGTTCCTTAAGATTTTCTAATGGAAAAATCATAAGCTGCAAATAGTTAAATCAGAGTCTCTATTTCTCAGCAAACATCTTAAATTACACATAAAAATCTCTTAAACGCCTCAGCTTAAGGGAGGCCCTGACTAACTCTACATCCTTCGCCTTTTGGGGATTTTGCAGGAGACCACCCACTGGGAAAATGAGCAGTTGGCATCCCTACCAGCGTGGCACTTTTTCTGCAGACAAGCCTCTGAAACAGTATGTTCTTTCCTCTGGGGAGATGGAATGAAAATGTCTAACCTGGGTAACATGATTTGGCAAAGTAGGAGGGTATAAATTGCCCATGACATGACTTTTTTAAAAACTATTAGTTACTCTATTTACATGTATTTGGACCAAATGTCCTGTTTCACCCTGCTACTTACACGTAATGTAATCAGCCTGCACTTGTGCAAATAAGTCTAAAATTTCAGGCAGAGACATGCTATATTATGTAGATTCTTTGTCTCAGATGATAAGCAAGTTGTATTAATTATTATAAATCTGTCCTAGCCTATTAAAGTCTTTCCTTAATGATGCTGTAGTGAGATGGCTGTTTCACTCGGAGTCAGTTTCTCCTGTAGCTACCTTTTGATTGAAATCTTTTGTGGTGCTTAGTGTAGGTAGGTTATTTCAAGCTTATAGGCCAGTAAGGCATTTTATCTTTAGAGACCTTTATGAAGATTGTGTGCTTCACATGAATGAAAGGCCTGGAGTTGAAACTGCTAATCTTATGTCTGTCAAAAAAAAAAAAAAAAAACAGAAATGAACATGTGCATTATGCCCAGTCAGTGCCTACTGCTCGGTAGAAATTACAGGTTTAATTAGCTGTCCATGTTCAGAAATGATTTTCCTCGCCATGACAGCCAGGCGTTTCACAGCCACTAATACAGCTTTATCTTCATAACACATGGAAGATAATTGCTAGTCTGGTTCAGGTAAGAGAGGTGAAAGTCATACATGGCAGAGTGAGCGTGAGTCCAGTCTGACTGGCGTGGGGTTTTCGCAGAATCACAGAGTGGTTGAGGTTGGATGGGACCTCTAGAGATCATCTAGTCTTGCTCCAGCAGGGACACCTAGAGCGTGTGGCACAGGGTAGCATCCAGGTGGGTTTGGAAGATCTCCAGAGAAGGAGACTCCACAACCTCTATGGGCAGCCTGTTCCAGGACTCTGTCACCCTCACAGTAAAGAAGTTCTTCCTCTTCGCAGTGTATCCTTGGTATTAATCTCCTTGGTAGCACATCGGGGACCTGACAGGAACACATCGTGGTTCCTCCTAGTTTGCTTACGTGCCTGATTTCCTTCTCAGACTTGAATATGTATAAGTATTCAAGACAATTTAATGCTTGAACCATTACGCCAAACTGGATGGCTGGAAGTATACCCAGGTCTAAAGGCCTAGAAGCATCTCTGACCCACCAGTTTAACCATAATCTCCCAGGGCCTGAAACAGGAACTAGGTGGGCCTGAAGTACCATGGCCAAGTGTCCCACTTGGGGGAAGAGTCCCCATAGTGCGGTGCGTCAACTCAGTCCCTCCATGCCAAGGACACAGCATCTTGCTGCATTCACATGCGTGGTACCCAGTAACGTCCCGTGCTCCGGTTGCGGTGGACCCAAAGCTGGGCTAAACCCCAACTCCCTCAGGGCTTTATTATTTGTTCTTGGAGACTTTATGACAAGAGAATTCAGTTTCAGAGAAAAGACAAGGCCCATAAATAAACCCTTCCAAGGGCAAATGGGAGAGCAGGAAACAGCTGGAAGAAGGGTCGGTGCAATCTCTCCAGTCCATGGCAATTCTCACTTGAATCCCTGGCGAGACTCTAAAGCATCTAGAGCCCCTGGGGGTACTGTAATTCCACCAACAGCGGCTACAAGCCTAGACTGCATGAGAGCAATTTAATCAGAGAGGACAAAGAGCCAGGGTTAGCTATCTAATGTCATGCCCTTCAGAGTTAAGTAGGGTTGGACTAGCATTATGCATAGATAAGTGTCAGATGCAGTTGTGGATTTCTTTCCAGGATATCAGTAACAACTTTTCGTGATTTTATACTTTTCACCCATTTGGCTATGGTCTGTGTTTGCAGTCTCAAACTGTATACATCTCCTAATGCACAGAGCAGGACTTTTCTTTGCCTCACTAGGAGACTGCACTGAGGACAACTCCTTGATCAGGTATCTTCTCACAGGGAAGTACTCCACAGATTCCTTGAGAGGCAATTGGATTAGGACAGAAAACAGTAGTTTTCTTCTTAAGGAGGTGTGTTAAATTCTCCAGTTCTCTTCCTAATAGTCCTAATATTCATAATAATCTGGGAGGGTCATTGCAGGAGCTCAGCCTCCGTCTCTGCACATGCTCTACTTTATATGTCTAATCTAAACTTTACAGTGAAATTGCTGAGACACTATGAAGAAAGAAAATGGATAGTGAAAATCATCATTTCCATTACGGAAATATATGAAGTTCTCTAACTTCATTGTTCCTTTTTCCCTCTACAAGCTTTTGTTTGTTTTGTTTTGTTTAAGAGAAGGAAAGTCTGTCATTAAAAATCAGTAAAATATAGCTTGTTGGGTATCATCACCAAAGAAGATTCAGAAGTGTCACTCCTATAACGTACCACCCTTGAGCTGAACACATAGGGTTTTCTTAGTATGACCATGCATTGGCTTCTGTGGCATTGTATTGAACAAGCGCAAGAAATGGCACAGGAACCAGAAATAAGATCTTTTCTTCTTAGTCTGTTTCGCCTTTTTTTCTTACTCCTCCTTCAACTTAATTTTGCCAGGCAGAAGAAAAGTTGTGGTCCATAGCTTCTAATGCAACTTGTTTCTGATGCAAGAGTGCAGTAGTGCCTGCTCATGTTCCTCTTCTGCAGCCTCCAAGCAGGTTCAGCACGCTCTTCATGGATCCGGGCTCCGGCTCCTTTTCCTTTCCCTGTGGAAAACCTTCACTGAACTCCTTTGAATGGTTTTCCTTAATTTAATTCTTCCATTTCCTCTAAACATCAGACGCACGCTGTTCCCAAGCAGACAGTTGATTCCTGTGGCAGGAGATTAAGTATTTTCTGGTTTCAGTTTTTTTCCAGGCATACTAGAATCTCTAGTTATTCACCTTGTGGAGCAGCACAAGATGAAATGAGTTCTCAAGCCATAGGAAGTGAAATCATTTTAAGCCAGTGCTTTCTGTCCAACCACGGAACCTGGTCTTGATTCAGCAAGGCATGGAGGCACATGCTTAATTCCTGATAGCTTTCAGTAAGAGTTGAGCATGAATTTTAACTCAGTAGTCAATGAGATTTAAACATACACATAGGTGCCCAAGTTGAGTTGATGAGTCCATCGCAGCTTCTTTTCTTTCTGCTACAAGCAGGACAAGGCAACCCTGAGTATGGCGGGCCTGTAATAGTGGCATGTGAAAATGCACTCACGGGTCCCAGAGCTGTGTTATTTATGTCCCTAAACTTCCAGTTCTACCAGAGGGAATTTGAACGATCTCAATTGATGCTGTCTGGCCATCACAAGAATTAAGTCTTTTCTTGTCATTGAGAGTACTGTTGGAGCTGTACTCCAGTTGTAGAAGCCTTTTTGTTAACAAATACAGAAAAAAAGCAACATTCCCTACATCCTTGACAATTAAAAGGAAACACCCTATAAAATGTGCAGAGAGCTTGCAAATGCCACCAAGTCGGCAGTGAGGGCTACTTCTCAGGGTGATTAATATCCCTTTTTTGCTGAAAGAAAAAAAAAGAAAACTCTCAGTGGGAGCCATTTCCCTTGTTTGGCAGCAGCCTGAAGTTTTGGATAGCATCTCAGCTGTATGGACCAGAACTTAAAAAATAACCCATTGCTTTGAAGTGTCCGTCTCTGCTTCCTCTGTTTTGCCTTCCTAAGTCGTTGACATGCAAGAATGGCTCTGTCTCTCTGATTGCATCACACTGACATTATTTGTCAGAGATTTTGCCAGTCACCCACTGATTACAGGCTGAAGTCTGTGACCTCCTAGCCCAGCCACCAGTTGCAAACACATCAAGTAGGACAAAGGTGTCCCTTAACATCCAAATGAACCATGAGAATAAAGCTTGATTGAATTTTGGTGTTAACAGAACGAACACACAGAGTATTTTTATCTCTGGAAAACTATTTCCTATTTGCAAAACTACTTGAAACTGCTTCCAAGTCTTCGCTTGATGTAACTCATATTCATATATTTTGTGTGTCCTGTTTTCATTTTCCAAACATGTTTATTAAAAATGTTCTCAGGGTAATGGCCCTTGTGGTAGGAATTTCTGTTTTGGGGGAGAATACCAGAGTTCAAGGGTTTTGCCAGCAGGATGTGAAAGCTGAAGGAAATAACAATGACTAGAGCTACAGATTTGTCACAGTGAGTTAGAATGTGAAAATTTACAGTCTGGCCATGAGACAGACCAGGCTAAAGCCACGAATTTATAGGAAGCATTGCCAAAAGCTGGATATTATTATTTTAATCAAACTTTGTTTTACTTTGCACTAAAAAAAAAAACAAAAGTGAATTGCCAGAAATCTTAGCTCCACAGATAGAAGAGAAAGAGTGGAAGAGCCAGCTCTGTCTCCATCACTCTTCCTAGCCCAGTTGAGGAGTGGGAAGCACACATGGCCTTCCCTAGGGATATCATGGGAAACCAGCCCCACCGAAACTCCTCAGACCCACTCAGGCACCAACCACTACCTTCACGACTAGCAAGAAATCACTTTGCATCAACCAATGCTGGTGCAGGAACTTGTGCTTCAGAGGAGTGAAAATAACCACAGGGGCACCAAGATGTGGATTCCTGCTCCTCTTCAGATAGTGCAGTCTTGGAATGACCCTACAAGGATTTTCATAAGAAGGGGCTTTGTGCTCCTTTAGGCTTGTGCTGCATCAGTGACCTTAACTGGTGGTGGTAGGGTTTCTTTTTTTAATTTTATGTAATGAGAGCAAAATGTTCTGTGCGCTTTTATCTTAGCTGTACAAGGTCTGGATCTGCTGGAATATTACTTGTGAGACCTCTGGATCTGTATTTGCACAGAAGTAGCCACTTATATTTATTGCTTTACATATGGCCACAATCCAGCAAATCACTCAAGCCTGTGAGTAACTTCAAGCACGGAAGTAGTCCCCGGTGAGCCAGCGGCGCTACCAGCGCGCCGAGCACACAGACAGCGATCAGCTCCGCTCCACCCTCGCGATTGTGGGAGCGCTGCTCTATCTCCCCATGCCCACCCAGAGGCCGGGGGCTCGTCAAGCGCCTTCCCTTTCCAGCCACAGAAAGCCTGCTGGGGGCTTTCGGCTCCATTGAGTGCTGCGCTCCCATGGGCTGCGCCTACTCACCGGCGCGGCGCGGAGCGGCGCCGCATCGCATTCCTTCTCCTTAAAAACTCGTGCTTTTTCCCTCTAATCCGGGGGAAAATACGACGCAAATCTGCAGTGGGAGCCTTCCTGCGTGCTGTAGGAGCTCTCTGACATGTATGAATCTCTCTTCTTGACATACGTTCAGGGCCACATTCCTCTCGGGGCCCCGATCCCAGCGGTGCCGCCCCCGGGCTCTCCCCGCGTCCACCTTGTCGCCGGCCTGGCAGCTGCTCCCAGGAGCTGCCTGTGCTCCACAAGCCTTACGGGTCTTCACGGCCCCTTCTCTTTACTCCCCCTTTTCGCCCTGAGACGTGTTTAACGGGCTCGGCCGGGCGGAGAAGAAGGGGCCGCCGGAGGCCTTCAGGTCCTGGGGCAGGAGGAGCGGGGAGGCCCCGGGGCGCGAAGCACTACGTGCATCCCGGCGTTTACAACTCAGCTTTTCGGGGGCTTTTGCTAGGACCATGAAGATGCTGCGTGGGTTTTTTTTTTTATTTTTTTTCGTTAATTTGTTTATCTCCTCTCTAGAACATGTAGTACCGCGGGGCTGCCCTGGCCTATTAATGCTCCACGGGCCCGGCGCTGGAGGTGGACCCGCGGCTCGGGCAGCGGCTGCGGCTGCCCGCAGGGCTTGGCTCCTCCGCACCCCGTCTGCACCCTGCGGAGGCAGCAGAGAAGGGAAAAGAAAAAAAAAAAAAAAAAGGATCGAATGCAAGGGAGGAAATGGGGGGACGGCGAGGGCAGCCCGCCCCCTCTGTGTGCGCGGGGTTATCGATATGGGCCGTGTATGGGCAGCGTGCGCGCCGGCCCTGCTCGCCCACTCCCTGGCAGCCGCCCGTGCGCGCGGAGCGAGTGGCAGCGGCGGCCCCTGGAGTAGGGCATGCCCCGGGAGGCCGAGGCGCCGGCACCGGTGCTCTCCAGGTGCGCCGGGCGGGCTTCTTTGTCTCCTGCCTGTCTGCCTTCCGTCTTCCTCTCGTGCCGTTTTCAGTGGGACCCTGCGCGGCTCCTGGCGCTCGTCGCTGTCCCCGTCGGTCGCTCCCTGTCCGGTCGCGGAGGGACCACGGCGATCCGTGCCGTGCACGGCGCGGAAACCGGGACCGTGCGCGCTCGGTCGNGACCACGGCGATCCGTGCCGTGCACGGCCGTGCGCGCTCGGTCACCGGGGTGCCTCTCCCCGCTCGGCTTCAGACGCGGGCTTCTCTGGGGGTACGTGGCTGAGCCCCGGCGGAGAACCTGTCTCCATCCGATGCTGTAGTGCCCCAAGGGCAGCTACCCCCGCTTCAGCCATGTGCGGTCACCGGCCCGGCCGCGCAGGGGGAAGAGCAACCACCCAGGGCAGCCGCCGGTAGGAAACGCGGAGCATCGCCTTGCCGGGCCCGCTCCCCCGGCCCCGCCACCTTTGTGTGTGTGTGTGTAACAAATGCGTCCCCCCCTCCCAAAACTCGGCTGCTCGAAAATTACGCCGCAGGGGGGAGAGGAATTTTTTTTCCTCCTTGTCTTTCTTCTTTGACAAAACACGGGCATTGGAGAAATTATCCCAAAACGGGTTTTCATTTAGAAAACGAAGATTTAGCAATCAATTAGCGCAGCATTGTCTGGAGCTCGGAGGATGTAAATCCTTCGCAGTGCATGGATTATTGACTGTTACGGTCTAGCGGGTGCATGATATTCAGACGTACACACGTATCATGCGCGTACCGAAGCAGGCGTTCAGCGAGGTATATCACACGCCCCGCAAACGCCGTGGGTGCGAGCGCGATCCACGCCGTCCTGCGGGCAGTGGGACCGTTTTTGGCCCGGCCGAGCTCGTTGCTTAAGCCCGGGAATGCCCACGCTCCGCGCCCACACAGGCGCCCAGGGCCAGCCGGGAGCTCCGCACCCGCGCAGCGCGCCTCCACACGCCGCCGCTCCCTGCCCCGCCACCGAAAGAGTGCAAAAAGGCAACGGTGCTTTAGTATTTTTATTATTATTATTACTATTATTTTGTGCTTCCACGGCCTCAGATACCAATTATTTTCTTTAGGAAGTTACTTCCCTCCAGAAATACAAATGAATCTCTTTGGAACAACAAAAAAAAGCCGTTTGTATTTGCACATATATAAATGCACAGGTATGCGAAGGCACAGGCACGTATCCGTACTTGCACGTACACATGCACGCTCAGCCCTGGGCCGCTCACCGCGCGGGGGGCAAAGCACCGCCACGCGCACCCGCGGGCGCGCAGCAAGGCACCCAAACGAGCTGCGCGGCCCGCGCGGCGGGGGCGACCTTTGGAAGGCGCCGCGGCTCAAAGTGCGCCAAGGAGGCGGCCGCGAACAAAAGGGCTGCGCGCCCCCGCGCCGCACACCCCTCCCGCGCCCCCGCGCCCCACTTACGCCGCGCGCCGCCGCGGAGGGGCCACGCCGCCCGCGCTGTGGATTCCGATGTGGATTGGGAAGCAGACGGCGCTGGCCGCTCGCACGCCCGGCGCAGCGGGCGGCCCTGCAGGGGACCGGGGGGAGGCAGCCCCGGTGTTTAACCACCCCCGCCCTCACCGTCCCACCACCTCTAGCTCGCAAATCCCTCGTTTCGTTGTGTTTTCTTTTTCTTTCCCTCTCTACGGCCTCCATTGTTCCAGGTTCAAACTGCCACCGCCGATAAGCGAGGGAAAAGCCCCCGAAAAACAGAAAAAAAAAGAGCCAGGGTTTTGATTTACGACCTAATCAAAACATTATATCTTTGGTCAAGTGGCGCAGAAAAATGATGACCCTCAAGGCTTCAGCTAGGGGGAGAAAGAGAAATTCAGATTACACTCGGGAGTGATTTATGTCCTCTCTGAGCGGTCACGTTGATTTTTCATCGTTTGAGCCATTACACAGTAGAGTGGAAAACTCTGATCCGGTATTTTTGGTCCGGAAACGGTATATATATTATTCCAAACGTATATATATGTTTTATATATACGCTCTCGCCACGCACACGTCTTCTAAATATATAGACATTTTGTAAATTCGAGAGGACTATAAATAACCATCGCCACCGAGAAGAAACGGGAGACGCAGTGAGCAGAGGTCGGGCCGGGGCCGCGGGCGACGCGTCCCGAGGCTGTGCGCGCACAGGGCTCGGGAGAGGAGCGCCCCGCTGTCCCCCCACCCCCCCTCTTCCCGAGCCCCTCAGCCCGCGCAGGAGCGGGGAGGGGGGGGGTGCTGTGGGCCGCGCTCCCCTCGGACTCACCCACCGACGGTGTCGACATAGGCATGGAAAATCGCTGCGAGCCGCCGGGGATGGGGGCCGCCCGCGCTGCACCTCGACCAGAGCCCGGCTACGACAGGAGCGTCGGAAGGGAAAAAAAAAAAAGGAAAACAAAGAAACAACATTCTAAAATGAGAAAACGCAGATATATATATAAAGTAGGCTCTCGGGCCCCTCTGACTGGCAGGAGCTCGGGCTGGGGAGGCAAGAGGATTTCCCTGCGGAAACTCGGGCCGGGGCAGTCCCGCACGGCGCGGGCCACCCGCTCGTCCCGCCGGGGCGCCCGGGGCTCCCCGCTCGCGGCGGG